>CAOLHI010003581.1:0-166691 GCA_948474755.1 Ctenosaura bakeri | reverse complement strand
GCAAAAACTTACTACAGATTTATCAACAATGGATCAAACAGTGAAAGACATTTCGGGAAATAGCCAAAAATTGGAAAACCAGGTGGAGCAGATGAAGAAAGAACAGCAAAAAGACAAAGAAACTATAATGAGATTAGAAATGCACCAATGAAACAGATGTTTGAAATTAAAGGGTTTCCCTGAACAAAAAGAGGAAAATCTACACCAAAGAGTAACAGATATCTTGGCATCATATATAGGTCAAAGAAGAGCCAGATTTGAACATGAAATATATAAGGTTTTCAGAATTGAATCAGCAGTGGCAAAGCGTAGAGATCTACCCGAAGATATTGTAGTTTACTCTACCAGGGAAAAGATTCGGGATGTAATCATGGAGCAAAATTATAAAGAATAATTAATAGTGGATGAAATTGAAATCAAATTTTTTTAAAGACGTACCACCAAGTGTGATGAGGAGTAGAAGAGAGTATGCGTTCTTGGTAAAGAATCTCCAATCTCAGGAAATAAGATATAGATGGGAGATACCAGAAGGGCTTTCTTTCTTTTTTGAAGGGAGAAGAGTGAAGATTAATTCTATTCAACAGGCAATGGAATTCCAAGAGAATTATCTGAAAATGGGATCTAAAACGACAAGGACTGAAGATAAGAAACCAGAAAAAACAGTAGAAACTACACAGATGGGAGTGGCAGCTGCAGACAAATCTAGTCCAGTGTCTGAAGAAGAGTCAGAACCAATAGGACCAGAAAAGAAAAAGAAAAAGGGGAAGTAAAGATAGCTAAATAGTAAATGTGAAGATAATCTCATGGAATGTGCGAGGAATAAAGTCACAATCAAAGAAAAGACACATTTTTCACCATTTAGAAAGCTTGAGACCTCAAATTACAGTTTTACTAGAGACTCACATAAAGAAAAGCCAAGAAAAGTATTTATACAATTCTAAATTAGGTCAGTGTTTTACCCCTTCATATGGAAAGAAGAAAAGAGGGGATGTAATCTACATTGATAAAGACATTCAAGCAAAACAAATTCTGGAAGATGAAGAAGGAAGAATATTGGGCGTAGAAATTCTGAAAAGTGGCAAAAAGAATCTTTTGCTTGGAGTCTATGGTCCAAATGAAAATAAAGGTGAATTTTATAAGAAGCTGCAAGAAAAAATCTCACTATATGAGTATGAAGATTGGATTTTGGCGGAGATCGGAATGGAGTGTTGGATGCTAAATTGGATAAAACAACCTATCAGAGCAAAGAAAATCAAGTAAAGAGAGGGAAATTGCCAAAAGTCTTTTTTGAGATGTGTGAAGAATTATCTGTTTTAGATGTATGGAGAACTATTCACCCAAATGTTAAAGACTTTACTTTTTTTCCCTGAAGTACATCAATCTTGGTCTCGAATAGATATGATTTTTATCTCTAAAAATTTGTTATTAGAGATAACGAAGACAGAAATACTGCCTGAGATCATTTTGGACCTTCTTCCAGTGATGTTGCAAATACAAGAGAAGATCAAATAATTTCAATGGAGATTGAATGATAGTTTATTGAATGATGAAGAAATAGTAAAACAAGCAAAAGAAGTGTTAAAAAATTATTTCAAGGAAAATATAAAAGAAAATATGAAGATGAAGACGGTCTGGGATTCATCGAAGGCAGTAATGAGAGGTTTCTTCATACAGCAATGACAAATTCAGAATAAAAAAAGACAAGATGAAACTAACTCAATTTGAACATGCCAATAAAATGACAAAATCTCTTTATCAATATGGGAAAAATCTGTCTGAATTCTTTAAAAAAGTTGAAATTTCTAAGATATCGCTGGATGCACAGAAACAGCTGAATAAACCAATAACACTTACTGAAATTGAAGAGATCATAAAGGATCTGAAAGTGGATAAGGCACCAGGGCCGGATGGTTTCACTGCGCTATACTATAAGAGATTTATAAAAGAATTGATTCAACCAATTCAAGCAACGCTGAGGGAAAGAGAGAAGTATGGCAAACTGGAATCCTGGGGAGAATCTAATATAGTACTGATACCTAAAGAGGGTAAAGACAAGAACAGTTAAAAATTATAGACCAATCTCTTTGTTGAATATAGACTACAAGATTTTCGCAGCTGTGTTGGCAAAACGATTGAGACAGATATTACAGGATAAGATCCAAGAAGGCCAAACAGGTTTTCTCCCCAGTAGATATATGAGAAATAATGTAAGAACAATTCTAGATGTGACTGAATATTATGATAAAAACCCAGGGAAGAAAGCAGCACTTATCTTTTTGGATGCAGAAAAGGCATTTGATAATGTCTCCTGGGCTTTTGTACATCAGATGTTGAGAGAATATGACCTGGGAGAAGATTTTTGTAAATGGATCAAGACGATTTATCAAGACCAATCTGCGAGTTTAATAATTAATGGAGATATTACGACAAGCTTTGCAATACATAAGGGGGTACAGCAAGGGTGTTTGTTATCACCATTACTGTTTATAGCTGTGTTGGAAGTACTGTTGATTATAATAAATGAGGATTCACAGATAAGAGGCTTGAAAGTAAGAAAAAACGAATTGAAATTCAAAGCTTTTGCAGATGATGTAATTATATTTTTGGAGGATCCACAAGAATCAATACAGGCGTTGATGGAAACTTTGCAAAAATATGAACAAGTGGCAAGATACAAGATAAATAAGGAAAAGACAATGATGATAACATTAAACATGACTAAAAAATAACAAGCCGATTTGGAGAGAAGATCTGGATGTCAGCTAACTAAGAAAACGAAATATTTAGGAATTATTATAATGAAAAAGAACCAAGAATTATTTGAACACAATTATTTGAAAATATGGAAAGAGATAAAAAGATATGGAGAATGGAAAAATCTAAACCTATCTCTTTTGGGAAGAATAAATGCTTTTAAAATGTCCGTATTACCTAAGCTCATGTTCCTTTTTCAGAATTTACCAATAATAGGAAGAGAGAAGATATTTAAAGAATGGGAAAAGGATTTACAAAAATTTATTTGGCAAGGTAAAAAAAACCTAGAATAAGACTTAAAATACTTCAGGATGCAAAAGAGAGAGGAGGACTTGATTTAACATCATTGAAAATTTATTATTATGCATGTTTCTTAGATTGGATTAAATATTGGATTCAATTAGAGAGAACAACTACAAAAGAATTGGAAGAAATTAAATGACTGAACAAGGCAACAGGATTCAAAAACATAGCCATGTTAGACTGGTTCAGTATGCAAAGAGATCTTGTAACACTTTTGAGACTAACAGAGAGAAACCAGTTGGTAGCATAAGCTTTCATAGACTAAGGCTCTTTCCGCAATGCACCTTTTTGCAGAGCTGGGGTGTGGGGATCACGCGAACAGCCTCTAGCGAGAGGCTATTGCATCCTGGTTCCTTCAGCTCCACAGCTGCCGCCTGCTTGCACAAGAGCCCCACCTCTTCCTTCCTTCCAGAGTTTCCCAGGCTGCGCTGGGTCAGGAAGCGCGAGTGCCGCAGGTCCGGAGCTCCGCACACACAGCAAGTGCACGCGGGGCCCCGGAGCAATGCACAATCACACACCATTTTCAGCTCACAGCCAAAAATGAAAAAGTGCATGGCCAGCACCTGCCGGCCCCTGGAACGTCACGTGATTGTGAGTGTATCATGTGGACCGCTCCTCACATTTGTGGAATGCTCGAAGAGCCCTTTCACATGGCAAATGCTGTGCGAAAGGGCCTAAGTCTACTTCATCAGACGCCTGAGGCAAAGGGCCTTGGAACAGATTTTAATAGCTGTGAATCAGCGGGTTGTATGTATGAATAGCAATAGAAATGCAAAACTTATGAGTATGGTGATAAGGTAACAAGTTCAGTTTTAACAATGGTCACTGGGGAACAAAGGCAGGAGGAATATTACCAAAAGCCAAGGTGAGTAGATAAACATATGAATGGTGGAGTTTGTTATTGAAATGTAATATGATGCTGGCTGGGAACCAAAAAGGAGATGTGATAAACTGGGCAGGAGAGACCTTATGAGGCTAGGGTGTTAACTAGTGTTATAATATGTGTAGTGAGCCAGGAAACCATTATCTCTCGTCAACCTATTGTGAATGGACTGGAAACATTCCAATTTTGCTGTTTCCAGGAAGACTGAAATGTTTTGCATCTAGACTGAAGCTAGAATCTTAGAACTGCCTGCTCAGAAGTATCTCACTGAGTTCAGTGGTCTTACTCTCAGGAAATACGGTATTCTTACCTGAACATAAGTAAGTATCTATATAATTTACTCATTCTGACCTCTCCACCCATAACAGGAATGGCCAGCTTGTAGTCTTGCAAATGTTGTACTATAACTCCCATCATTTCTCATTACTGGCTATGCTGACTCAGTCTGATAGGTGTTGTTGTGCAACAGCCTCTGGAAGGCCATAATCTGCCTAGCTTTGATTGCTACAGTATTCATAACAGCTTTGTAACGTAACTACACCCATATACTTTTGATGCTTCCTCTGCGAGTAGATCAGTGAACTCACTCAAATTTCAGACTGAATACTAAAGAAGCTGTGACAAACCTCTTTTGAGGATACAGGAATGAGCACCACAGATATTGTTCTGTGCCTTCAAGTCATTTCCAGCTTATAGTGATCCTAATGCAAACCTGTCATGGAGTTTTCTTGGCAACATTTGTTCAGAGAGGATTTGCCATGGCTGCCTTCTAAGGCTGAGAGGCTGTGACTTGCCCAAGGTCACCCAGTGGATTTCCATGGGTGAATGGAGATTCAAACCCCAGACTCAGATTCCTAGTCCAACACTCAAACCACTACCACCTATTGGCTCCTCAGCACCGTGGATATTTCCTTTAAAGTTTAGATTTAAAGCTGGAATGTTTGATCACCCCACTGATATGGAAGCTATCAGCTATTACTGTGTATGTAACCCATGCAGACAGACACATCCACATATGCAAACACAAAAAAGACATATCATAAACAATTGTTGTGTGCCTTCAAGTTGCTTCTGATGTATGGTGACTATAAAGCAAACCTATCATGGGATTTTCTTGGCAGGGTGAGTGAGGATTCAGACCCAGAGCTGTAGTCCAACACTCAAATCATTACATCATGCTGGGTCTGTAAACACTACTATATAAAAAGTAAAATGTAGTAGTTTTAAAAAATATAATAAAAAGAAACAGTAGTAAACAAAGTGATGGTTGTCTTTGAGTAAACATATGCAGAGTTGTACAACTACCCACGCTCTTTATTGTCCTTCTGTATACTTGCAAAACTCTACAAAGGCTTCAGCAGCATGTGGATTCCTTCTTTGGTTTTACAAAATCCTTAGTGATAACAATGGATTTCTGTAGTCTGTTATCCTAGTATTACCTTTCTAGGTATATACAGAGTAATGGCTCATTTCCAGCATATGGAAGCATCATCACTTTCATTAGCTGCTTTGCTTTCTAGGTTCCTTTGAAAGCCTTGTGGATGAATAGAATACCATCTAGCACAGTGATTTACTGCATTTACTTTTCTTGAATTCTGTTCACAGCTCTTCATAAGACACAGTGCCGCTCTTATTTCACTGCCAGGAGTTTTCCTGAACATCCATTAAGATAATCACCTGGGAGACATCTAAGTGGGGAGACATCTAAGAACTCATGTTACTGTTCTAAAGATTAGCTTCCTTAATTTTCTTTCCTCCAGGAGTTTATTTATTTATAGTATTTATGAACCACTTTTCAGCCTACCAGAAGTTGAAAAGAGACATATAACATAGTGTGTATGTGTATGAATGTACAGACAGTTAGAAAGAGAGAGAGGGAGATTGTGGAAAGAGATACCAAAATAAATTATATTCTGATTGGTATGCCTTAGAATAAGAGCCAGCGTGATGTAGTGGTTTGAGTTTTGGACTACAACTCTGGGTTTGAATCCTCACTCACCCTGCCAAGAAAACACCATGATAGGTTTGCCTTATAGTTGTCATAAGTCAAAAGTGACTTGAAGGCACACAACAACAACAACAACAACAACCTGTGTTCCTGAGAGCCACATGGTGTAATGGTTTGGCTGCAGGCCTATGACCTTAAAGACCAGGGTTCAATTCCCCACTTGGACATGAAAACCCACTAGGTGACCTTGGGCATCTCACACACTCTTAGCCCCAGAAAACCCCATGATAGGTTCATCTGAGGGTCAGCTAGGCCCTTTCCGCACCTTACCTTGTTCCGGCGCTGGGGTGCGGGGATGGCGTGAGCAGCCTCTGCTGAGAGGCTCTCCCTTCCCTGCTGCTTCAGCTCTGCACAAGCTGCCTGCTCCTGTGAGAGCCTTGCCTCTTCCTTCCACAGTGCAGCATGGGACCTTCCCAGGCTGCACTGGGGCAGGAAGCATGACCGGCTCGGCTCCAGAGGCTCCGCACGCCAGGTAAGTGCACATGGGGCCCAGGAGCAATGCACAACCACACACCATTTTAAGCTTCTAGCTGAAAATGAAAAGGTGCGTGATCAGCCCCTGCCAGCCCCTGGAGCATCGCGTGATTGTGAGTGAGTCATGCAGATTGCTCCTCACAATCGTGCAATGCTCCAGGCCCTCTTTCGCATGACAAATGCTGTGCGAAAAGAGCCCATAAGTTGGAAATGACTTGAAAGCACACATCAACAACAATGCCTTAGAATGAGAGAGGGGAAATGTGGGGCTGTAGACTGCAGTTTCCATCAGTCCTAGCCACCATAGCCAACAATGAGGGATGATGGGAAATGCACTCAAGAAAAATCCAGAGGTCAAACACCTATCCTATTTCTGCTTTTGGATTTGTGGGTGTCTGAACTCCGCTTTCTGCCAGTTCATACACTGTTTCTTCTACCTATGCCACATCAATGATGGTAACAATGGTGCTATGGTGCAATAGATTATGAGGCTGTGCTAGATGCAGATGACACCTACCTCTTCTTTTTTTGTTGTATGTATCAGATTGGGCTGTGTGCAACCTAGGTCATTGCCTGAAAGCTGTAATGGGCTGGATGAGGTTTAATTAACAGGGAATGAGTATTGGATAGATGGAGGTGCTGTGGCTCCTAAGTTCAGAAGCTGACAAATTTACCTGTCCTAGTTGGGATTCCACTCCTCCTACAGGAACAAATGTGTAATGCAAGGGTGCAGGGTGCCATGGAGGACCAAAATGGCTTTAATAGCAAAGAGATCCTACTACCAACTTTATGTGAAAGTACAGCCACAATCATTTCAGCACAGAAATATGAAGACCTGAGAGAAAAAAAATGAAAAAATTAAAAAAAATCAATTTTTTTTCCTATTTTTTTCCTGAGCTTTTTTTACTGGAAATATTGGGGGAAATGAACATTGAATTAAAAGAAGAAGAAAAGAAAAAATAGATTATGAAAAATTTTCTTTTAGAGTGATGAATAAAACATTTAAGACAAGGCATAAATATATTCACTCATCCAAAATTATTTCTAAAATCTATATAACAGAAAAGCTTTGCTGTAAAACAATGTACAATATTCCATCATTGTAATTCCTGATCTTAGTTTTCTTTTCTTAGCCTGTTTATCCAAATGAATGTTTCATATCTGCTTGGCTAAAATAAAAAAGATACTTATAAAGAAAAGGGGGCATAAATTAATCAGAAGAGGGAACAAAAGCAAGATCAAATCTCCCTGCATTATCTAATCTTCTATATTTGGTAGCTTATTTCAGTAGACTGGATACACAGTCCACCCATAATATCAGCCTTTCCTTAGAATTTGGGGAATTATAGCTCAAAGAGAGCCTGTGAGAGGAGGGTAATGGCAGGATCTTTTCACCTGTGTCTTTCAGTACTAACTGTAGAGAGGAGTCCAGTTAAAAGTTAAACAGAGTATTTATTGGGAATTAAAAAGCAAATGGGAAATCAGACACTCTCAAGAGACATCTGAGGCTATTGGAAAATGAAATGAGAAAGGTTGGATAGAGAGAGATTGGGTGGAAAGGGTGAGACTTTCCAGCTCTGAAGAAGAAGGTCAAAGTGAAGTGGCACAGACAGTGAGTCTGAGAGTAGCAAGAACAAACAGAGATCTGGGCACATCTAAGTGCCCAGCAGTGTGATGCAGCAGCCAAGAAAGCCAACATGATTCTTGGTTGTATCAAGTATAGTGTCTAGATCAAGGGAGGTAATGGAACCACTCTATTCTGCATTGGTTAGACCTCATTTGGAATACTGTGTCCAATTCTGGGCACTTCAATTCAAGAAGGATATTGACAAGCTGGAGCTTATCCAGAGGAGGGTGACCAAAATGGTGAAGGGTCTGGAAGCCATGCCCTATGAAGAACGGCTTAGGGAGCTGGGTATGTTTAGTCTACAGAAGAGAGAGTTAAGAGGGGACATGATAGCCATGTTTAAATATTTGAAGGGATGTCATGTCGAGGAGGGAGTGGGTTTGTTTTCCGCTGCTCCAGAGACTAGGACAAGGAGCAATGGATTCAAGCTGCAGAAAAGTTGATTCCACCTGAACCTTAGGAAGAATTTCCTGATGGTCAGAGCTGTCCGGCAGGGGAATATGCTGCCTTGGAGTGTGGTGGAGTATTGTTCTTTGCAGGTTTTTAAGCAGAAGCTGGATGGCCATCTAGTGGGAATGCTTTGATGTGTGTTCCTGCATAGCAGGGAGTTGGACTCAATGGCCCCTGTGGTCTCTTCCAACTCTATGATTCTATGATTCTATTATTCTAAGTGCTACTGTTTACTGAGGCTGGAGCTGGTTTTTTTATATCCTATTTCCTGCCCTGAAGGAGGGTGCATGGCCAAAGAGGTAATGGCTTTCTCACGGGGTTGACAAAGGAGTCTGGAATGTGCTGATTTTCTTAACTCTAGGTGACAAAACATTGATGGAAGTCCTGACAATCTCTTAATGTTTTGCTCAGATAGTGTGAATAGGCAAGGTCTCCATAGGATATACTCATAATAAAGGTCCCTGATTGCTTCACATGGGCAGTTTTGCCTGCTGTTGTTTTTGGGCATGTGTACAACTTACAGTTTTTTAAAAGCATTATCCCAAGCCCAGAAGCACCAGGCCTTTCTGCCTGATCCTCTCTGAATTTATGACCTGATCATCTCTGAGGTCATCCTCACCTGGCATATGCTTAAACCCAGCACATTTGTGCATTTCAGCCATAAAATATGTCCAATTATTAAAATAGCACATCCATCATAGTGGGGGGTGTATGATGTACTAACATTGTATGGTGTTCTTCATTGAGTCTCCTACAGTAACACTATTTCTATCTCATTTTCACTTAAAACATTAACTCATCAGCACATTCTCTTTCTATCCTTCAGTAGTTTGGATAAAGCATGAATTACTGAAAAAAATCCCACATTAATTTAAATCTGTTTAACCTACATGTAGTCCATCCATCTCCTGAACCAGGGATTTCATTCTTCTTTAGAACTCAAAGCATATAAAACAATGAAAATTGCTCTGGAAATGAGACGGAGATTAGTGACAGTTGTCTCTTTACCATTCCTCGCAATTGTCATTATATAATCAATTGTACTTAACACTCAGCAGTCTTATAATTTGCTGCTTTTATATAGGGTGGTTAATAGTTTGCTTTCACATTGAATATTTTAACGTCAAGATTGTTAAGAACTCTGTCTTGCATTTCACTTCTAGAAACAAGCTTAGGTCATAGTTCTATAGTCCATGGGAGCATATTCAGGGAATATGTCAGTTCTTCTTCATTGTCATGGAGGTGGAGGAATGGCTTCACAAGCTTCTTAATTGTTAGCACAAGACTCCTGACTACCATTGTCCTGTTATACCCCCACCCCTAGAATAGTGGAGTAGATTGCCAGCCCCAGTGTGAGTTATTCTCCTACTAGAACAAGGAGATGGAAATTATGGGAAGGGAAAATACGGTCACAAAACTGAAGGAGAAACCCCAGAAAGAAAGAGCACCCTCAAATTCTTCCCTGCCAGTGCAAACCAGGAAAAAATAATGGATTTGTCAAGTCTTTCATTTGGATTCTCCTAGGCTCACTCCCACTTGAATTGCTTTGTTAATCTATTCTTTGTATTATTGCTTATTTGGGCTTCATTTCAGATTTAGTTTTACTTACGACACAGTTACTGAAATCTGTGAGCCTTATTATGATGAACTTAAGCTGCATAGCTTTTCATTAGTCTGCTCTAAATGTGTCTAAATGGGGAAGCATCCCTTTGTTGTTAAAAGAAACTTTTAACAACAAACTCGTTAAAAGAAACTTGACAACTGTCTAAAATAAAGAAGGTTTTTCACTATCTTTTTAAAAAAACCTCTTTCTGACCTTGTTCATGGGCTTGTAGCATTCTTTTTCTTTGATCTGTACTGAGTGTCATTTTTTTTAGTATTAGAGGTCCCAGAATGTGCATTAGCGTGCTGGAAAAGCAGTTAAGAGGGATGTTGTACATTTCAGAGCCTTGGGATACCTCCCACATTTAAACCAATGCATACTGAAATGCACTAAAATATACACATAAGATATTCTGCACAGCCCAGCCAAGATCAGTGTGGCCAACTGCTACAGGCTTTGCTTTATCATTGCTTGACATTCCCTGTACTTTCTTCTTTCCTGTTACCACTATCAGCCTCCCATTTAAAATGATGCTCACAACACTTTTTCTAGAGCCTCATTATTCTGTGCTTTGACTACTGTGCCATTCCCCCCCTCCCCTCTCATTCTCCATATTTTGGCTTGCAGGCTACATTTTCGACACTTCCATTCACCTTTTTGTTTCACTGACTGACAGCATACTGAGTCTTAGCCGTATTCTTTTGGCAGGTTCTGTAATTTTTCCATCTACCCTCAGCAAATGTGAACTGCATCTCTCTTCCTTTCCTCTCCTAGAATATTATTGTCTTCTTCTTTTTATAATTGCTCTCTTTCTCTTCACCTTCCTCTTCACTTTTCCTTCTTATTCATCACCCATCTATTTCCATAATCTAACCAGTAGTGTCATGGTACAGTGTGAAGCACAAGCACTCCTCAACACAGGCCTACAACTCTTCCCTGAATGATGTCTCTTTCAAGGCAATTGTGCTGATTCGCACCAGAAAACTAGTTCTGAGTTTATCTCCAACAGGACAATTTCAAAAAGTTGATGAATTTTAATTGCCCATTCAAGACCAAGCTATTCAGAATACAACAGGGATAGCCCACAACAATACAGTGTGCTATTGTTGGAGAAAGTCCTTTTCCCTCCAGTTACTCTGAATATTCCAGGTAAGCTCAGATGGAGGAAAAAAAGGTATATTGGTGGTAGCAGATCATATCATCATCCTTGCTAATGAAAAAGCTGCTGAATTCTGACACTCTAAAGCCCAGGGATGTAAATGTTCTATGTTTTTTTTTCAGAGAAAAAATGAGAACGCTGAGAAAAATGGAAAAATACACAACATTTTCAGAAAAATGTAAAAAAAATCCCCACATCATTAGCATTCTTTATAGATTACTATTAGCATTATCTATACTATATGAACATAGTCATTCAGAATGACAATGTCATATGGAACTTCATATGGATTATCATATGGAACTACAATGACAAAGTTCCATTTTCGTAGCTATGTCTGATTATGTTAGCTCTTGAAAACTTACTTCTTCAGCTAGAACGTGCCCAAACCAAAGGGTTTCCAAGACACTGCAGATTGGGGTGCTGCGAAATGATGTCCACAGTGCTCTCTTGTTGACAGGACTAATTGAAAACAGGCAGCTGGAAAGAACTGTTGGGGTCCTGCCACAACTCCTTATCTCAATATGTCTCATGGTTAGGAAAGTTCTGCAGATATCACATCCCAGTGTCCTGATCAGCAGTGCCTCAGAAACACTTCAGTTGAGTCATTACCTGGCTAAAAAGGTAGAGTTATTTTTGGGCGGGGGGTCACATTCAATCATTAATGATCATGACCATGAGTCCTTAGCAGTTATGAGAGCAGAAGTCCAGCTTATGATCTCATAATGCCAGCCATTATAAATTTTTTTGGCATGCAATTAAGATGTTTGATATATTGATGAAATAATTATGTACATTCACATGTATTAAAATGAAGCTAAAACCTCTTGGATTTTGGGACTTTATTATGAGCAAGCAAAAAAGAAAGAAAGAATGAAAACAGAAGAAACCATCAATGTTAACAAATCAAATAAATTATTTCATTTTCTCTAGTCCCCTATGGTGCCAAGCAGTCAAAAAGCATTCATTCACCTAAAGTGAACTGAAAAAAAGAAACGAAGTCCACAAACTGCAATGGCATAAATTTTGTACATAGTCTTATTTATGTACTACACAGTTTTTAGAAATTCTGTGGGGGTAGTAAATATAAGAACATCTTGCCTTAAATATTTTATCCAACATGCTAAAAGAAAATATTCCCCAAACCATTTTTCATTTTTTTCAGAAAAAAATAGGATGTGGTTTTTTTGCTTGCATTTTTCCATTTTTCCCTGTGTATCTTGTGAATCCTGACTATCTTGCCTTTGACTGCTTCACCTTTCCACATTAACTATTATGTTTTAATTCCAGTAACAATACTCATAGTTACAATTTTCTGCAACCTCAAATTCAATTGTCAGTTATACAAAAGAAATTAAAATCCTTTATATTGACTAAGTCTCTTCATCACATTTCATACATAAATAGGCAGAGATCAGCCTCTTTTTGCTCCACAAGTGGTGAAAAAGCTATTATTAAGATGGAACTTGCTGCCAGATAGCCATGGACCATCTACAAGAGGGATGAGCAATTTATGCCTGTCTAGCTTTGTTGGACTCCAAACTTACACAAGCCTGATCTAGTATAACCATTGGTAGTAACTAATAAAAGTTATAGTCCTAAAATGACTGAAGTACTTTATTCTTTTTTTTATCCATTTTTATTATACAGAAGTAGTAGTAGTAGTAGTAGTACTGTGTGTGTGTGATAAATCAAAAAATATATTTAGTTTTATATCTGTTTGATTCTAATATTACAAATGGAAAAAAAATCTCAATCAATTTGGTAAAAACCTATTTGCCTTACATACTTTGATCTGACCCCATTTGGGTAGAATCAAGTTGTCTTACATTTTAAATATTTTTTGGTTTTACCAACTATTCGAATTCTAATGTGACAGCTGCAATTTCCATAAGTTGTCTGGTGTTAATTTCCCACTTCCAACTTCCAGGGTTTTTTTATTTATAACTATATTTTACTTGTAACTTCTCTTACCTTGATATTATTCTCTTTATTACTGACTTTCTACCTGTTCCAAGTCTAAATTCCATACTGGGGGGAAAAAAAAGAATAGACTGATGTCTTATTTACAACCCTGACTTTGTTTAGTTTTTGAACTGTTTAGATTTCAAACATGTTTGTAGACCTCATTTCTTTCTTGTACATTTTACTGTTTCTTTTAAGTCTCATCATTTCAAAAAATATTACATTTTTGTATTTTTTCCCCAAGAAGTTTCATTACTGGTTCCCATTCCTCATGTTTTCCTCCCCCTGTATTTTACCATTAATCCAGAGCATTAATTTATCTAATTCTTACATTTCCAACAATCTTATCAGGCGGTCATTTGTTTCTAGCACATTTTTAATTTTCCAAAATATTACATATATGATTCTTGCTATGGTCATCAAGGAGAGTATTAGCTTCCAATATTTCTTTGGAGTTTTTCATCTACTTCATGTACCATATGTAACAGAAAAATTTCTAGCGTCATTGGAAAACTTCATTGTAATATCTATGTCATAGTTCTATGTATGTTTAGCCTTTTTCTTTTTTTGGTGAAGTGAGTTATTCTGAAAAAAAAATTAAAAATGGCCAAAATTCTGTATCAGCTACTTACTTAAATACATCTGTTAGTGACCATTCCTGGTCCAGCTACCCGAAACCTGATGAAAACATAATCCACTCATTCTCTAATCACTGGCAGATTGGATCTCATTCTTCCCATACAGCTATTGCCCAAAGAAGTAGGTTTGGGGGGAGTTCCAATCATGGCCATAATGTCACAATCATGACTAAGTAGTGATCATGAATACAAAACCGTTATGGATGAATTAATCTAGAATAAGAGTTATGTATTCACAGTCACCACTTAGTCATGATTGTAAGATGATTATTATGATGTAACCTTTCTCACCTACTTCACCAGGCAACAGCTGCATGGGGAGAAGGAAATCCATTTCACTAGCAGCTGGAGCCATGTGAATGATGTTTTTGTCAGGGAGGGTTGAACTGGGAGAGTTTATATAGTTATGCATGCTTAACTAAGCAATAGTTACGTGATTCCAGCCAATAAAATCAAGAATATTGCTTAGAAACAATTTTTTAGTTGTATATTTAGAAAGGCACAGCAATCCAAAGTTCACATAAATGAAAATCAATGGTAGAGGAAATATCGTATCTCAAGCACAGGGAAGAATATGCATGTAGCAGGAATGAGAGAGTGCAAAGGAAGAGTTGGCATTCTTCCTTACCCTATTCCAAAATAGAGATGCTGGTGAAATCCACCAAGGAATCTGCTGGTGCTAGATTTTCCCTGAAGGACTGGCATAATTAAGGTACTGATTTCTCTTGTTTAAAGAGACTCTGTGGCTGGGAGTAAAGCACCCACTGCCCTTGAAATTTTCAGAGACGTTAAGTATGTTCCTGTGGACAATACTGCACTACTTTTGGAAATGGAGGATGGTAAAGAAATTGATACAAATGAAAGAGAAGAGAGAAGAAGTCCATTTTCATGTCATCAAATGAATATAAATGGCTTTGTATCATTATGCCTTGTAGAATCCCTATTCCTGATCTCTGCCTTGTCTGGATTAAGCTTTTATCTGATCAGTCTCATCCAGTCCATGCAGCTGATGAGAAGCACTGATTTAGAACTTGGACAGCTTCTCTGGATTGAAGTGGAAAGGAGCACTGAGATTGGTGTTGTCTGCATATGGATGGTACCAGACCCTTAAACTCCAGACAATCTTTTCCAGTGCTTTCATTTATATTTTAAATAACATTTGAGATAAAATCCCAAGGGACCCTATGGGCCAATGGCCAAGCAGGCAAACAGGAATCTGCTAGTACCACCTTCTGAGTTCCCCACTCCAGGAAGGAATGGAGCCACTGTAACAAGTCCCATCCCAGCAAGGAGACTGCAAAGTTTGCAAAGTGTTTACATTAAAAAAATTCCCTACTTCCTTGTCTAAAAGTGAGTAAAAATGTTGCCTTCTGATGAGACCTAATTAAGAAGCCCAGGCCTTAATCATAACATATTATATAAACAAATGCAGCTTTTCAGAATCCAAATGTTGATATTCCCTTCTGGGTAAAATCTTTCATTTTCTAGACTTGAAATCTGCCAGTTTTATATAACATTATCATCATGTTATGACTAAAGGCGGTCCTACATTAGACAATAACAGCTTGAGGTCTGTAGAAAATGTTTCTCTGAATAGATGAGTTGAACACAGAGACGGGGCAGGATATTGTTTGTTACTGTTGACATCTAGTCATATCTTTGTATTGTTGTTTTGATGATAGGTATTCATACACTCTTTCCAGCTCTAATTGCAGCAGTTACTTAAAATGGGAGAAAAAAACCTTATAAACTCTACCAACTAATCCAAGTTCTTTTCCAGTTTTTCACATTTTGATCCTTGCAGCAGAAGATTTCTTTTTCTCTTCAATTAAAACTGAGAGATATTTGTATTTTGAACAAGATACCAGGAGTTTCAATCAAGAGAGATGATTTTTAAAGAAGACAAAAACCTTAATTGGTTTGCTTATATGCAACTTAACAACAGATTTAATCAAGATAAGAGAAATGTGTCCACACAGTTTAGAAGAAAATGAGTTTTATTTAGAGCTGTTTAAAGATAGTGACCATGTAACTTAAAAAGTATATAAATGGTTTTTGAAACTAAGGACAGCAGATAAGCTTATAAAAGAGAACATGATAAGGTGGGCCTAAAATTTTGGGCATAATATCCATAGGTATATATGGGAAAAATGTGGTCCAAAATATAAATTTAATTCATGAAGTAATTTAAAATGATGTGTAGGGGGTATCAAACTCCAAATAAGCTGTTAAAAATTTTCCAGAATGTTTCAAACCAACAGTGGGAATGTCAACACAAGGAGAACTCCTTTTTCATATGTGGTGGACATGTAAGAAGGAGAAAAGAAGCCTAAGATTTATATATTAATTTTAAAAAAGTAACGATAGATTTTGTAATGTTACCAGAAATGTTTCAGTTGGGCCTTATGGATAAAGAACCGGAGAGGAAATATGGATTACTTGTTTGATATATGACAACAACAGCAAGAATATTTATTGCTCAGACTGAAGCAACAATGATGGAAGAATGGATTGTTATGGTTGCTGAGTTAGCCCAAATGGCCAAATTAGTAGGGTTTTTAAAGGATAAGCCAGTTGAAGACTTTTTGAAAGACTGAAAGCTGTTTATGATTTTTTTTTGAACAATTAGAAATCTAACGATTTAACAATTTGTAGTTATGGTTATTAGTAATTTAGTTGGATCTGTAATAGTAGAATTATAAATCATCTTCTTCCTTTTGTTTTCATTACAGTCAGGGTTGTGATGTCAGATCCCTCCTATATATTAGTCAGGTATCTTTTTTCTTTTTTCTCCTCTTTTTCTTTTTCTCTTTTTTCTTCTTTCTGTTTCTTTATTTTTTTAATGCAATTTACTTTGATTGTAAATTAGATTGTTCATGTTAAAAATTAATTTAAAAAGAAACTCAGAGAGATAATACTTTCTCATCTGTTCTGATAATGATAGGCAGGTACTTCCCTTGGAACTGTGGGGCAGTCCAGTATTGTTATTTGAATATATAACACTGGCACATTTATACTACCCTGTATAGGTAGTTTGAGTTGTGACCCTGATTGAAAACGGATGCACCAGAAGTGAAAAATCAATAGGGAAGAGAAGCCCAAATGACTGAGGAATATATTTTCTATGGAGAAAAAATGATGAAAAGCATTTGAAAAAGCATTACTAAAAGACATTTGGATGCCCAAGGTGCCTCTTCATTTTACATCAAAAGCTTCAGGACTGGTGTTTTGAATCTAACTTCCAGGGCTGGTTTCACTTTTAAGAGAGCCTCTGGACTGGCTTCTTCTCAATGATTCTTGGCCCACCCCAATTATACATGTTGAGGACAAGAGGGACCCATCTGCGTTGGAGAGAAGAAAAAGGATGGCCAAAACTGTACCTGACTCTGTCTGTCCCACCATCCCTTTACTGACTGAGTAGTTTTAAAATATGCATTTTAAGAATCAGTCACTGTTATCCCCATCATTTGCCTACTTATGCTGTGTTGACACTCAGCCTGCTTATCTTAACATTGAATCAAGAGTGGTTATTGGATGTCCAAGTAGACCTCATAGTTTAACCTGTCAGTGACCAGCTTCACTTGGTCCACTACCTGTTGCCTTCCCTGGACATGGATAATGTAGTCACAGTAGGACGTATCCTGGAACCTTCCTGATGATTACTGAAATCCACTGTAGGTGGCACTGCCTTGAAAATGACTTAGAAACTATAACCAGTGCAATATTCAGTTGTTGGATTTCTGTCAGGAACATTGTATACAAATAAGACAATTTTAAAAAGAATTGCTCTAGCTGTTGTTGTTGCTGCTGCTGCTTTTGTTTCCTTCGATTTGTTTTTGTTTTTTATTTATGGTGACCCTAAGGTGCATCTATAATGGGTCTTCTTAGCAAGATTTGTTCAGAGAGGATTTCCCATTGCTTTGCTTTGAGACTGAGAGAATGCCGAGTGGAGATTCAAACCCTGGTCCTAGCCCAACACTCAAACCACTATACCATGCTGGGTCTCCAAAAGAATTGTATTGACTACCAATATGTTTCTAGTTTGCATTCAAGATAGGATGATGATAATTGAAACCCTTAATGTCCTGATGCCTCAAAACATGAAGGAGTGCTTCTCCCATATACGCCTGCCTAAAGACTGAGATCTGTTAGAGGGTTTCTCCTCTGTGTTCCAGAATTGGGGTTAATGCAGATGTGGGAGAGGACCTTCTCAGTTGTGACATCCCAAATGTGGGATGATCTTCTCTTGAAGGTCCAGTTAGTGCTGAAGCTGACTTCATGGTGGTGGCAAGTTTAAAATGTGGTTTGGCAATCTAATAGCATGGTCCAAATTTGCACTGGCACATGCTTTTAACTGTTTTAATTTGTTTAATATGTTTTAGAGTGAATTATTATTGTTCAAAATAATTTTAAATTGAATTTATTTGAATATGACACTGAGATATTGGGTTAGAGGGTGGGAAACAAACATCTCTATAAATATACAAATACAGAAACGTTTGCACAAAGATACACCTTCCACTGCAATAGCCTAACTTAGTGGCATTGCCAGCTCTGGTCGCTTGGTCACAGGGTCCTTGCTCAAGTCTCAGACTTCATTAATATGCTTATCTGGGTCTACAGGCAGGAAGTCAGATCTCAGGGTGGTAAGAAATTGAGGAGGAAAGATCTTTGTTTTTGTATGTAAGGTAGCTTAAAACCCATGATCACATCTCTATCATTCCTAGATGGTGCCAGGACTTGCTGGTTTGTATGTGTATTGTTTTCATGCAATGCCAGTGTACCAAAAAGCCAGGAAGGACTGTGAAGAGAGATGGTAACTATATATACTTGGACAATTGTGCTATTCGGAGCAAGGCAGAGGGTAGAATGCCAGCCTTGTAGCTTCTTGTTGTACTCGTCCTAGCAGCAGTGATATGGGGTCTGGGGAAGGTATTCCCAAGGGTTGATGATGAACTTCCCACTAGCCCCAGCAGCAACAGTGGGCATGGAAATATGCCTTATGTATCATACATGCTAAAGTTGCATGGGATGCAAGACAGAGTAGGAATGGCAGCAACATTTTCTTGGTTGGCCAGCCCCCCAAAAGATTCCTCCTTCCTGCATCTCAATTGCCATATGGTCTGATTAACTGAGTTTCACCCCATTTTTGAACCATTTAATTATATGGCCACCATGTGCATTTCCACAGTTGATTCACCCAGAATCAGTTTGATTCTGTCTCCCAATCTTTCATTGCCATTTGTCTATGAGACCACAAGGATCCACTCCTATTGCACCACAAGGACCCTTCCCTGGGTCTGATGATTTGATCCTGAAATGCCAGGAAATGAGATACTGTTGACACAACAACTCTACTCTGTCATCCACCAGCAAGGATAAGCTATGTTGCTTGCTACTCCCCATCTTATCTTCCACTGCCTAAAGCAGTCATTCTCATAAACTTAGTCATGGTGTATAACATATGAATCTAAAAAACTCTCTCTGTCTCTCGTAATCTTGGAGTGATCCAATGAAAGTGACTGGCGATAGATTCAGGACAGATGAAATAAAGTACCATCAGTTGTTGCAAGGAGTTTTAATATGCTTTTTTAGCCTTGGAGATTTTAAAAGTAGAAGATTGTCTTCTCCTTCGTGTCTCCACTAAAACAAGGGACATCTTGTAGTGAACAGAAAGTTATTTAGTAACTTTCAGATGATAACTTAGAATTGTAGCATGAAGAAAACCAAATTCAAATATAATTGAAGGCTTCAACTTGGATTTGTCTACCTTCTGTTTACATGGGTGAGACAACTTTTCCTCCCATAACCAGTTTTAAATTGTTTTGAAATTGGTAAACTATTTAATTTTTTTTTACACTTTTGTAATTATTTATTGTTTTAAGTTTATTTGGGTAAAAGGTGGGATACAAAATTTTCAATAAATAAAATATAAAAATAAATAAATAAATAAATAAATAAATAAATAACTTCATTCATTCATTCATTCATTCATTTTAAGTTCATGTTGAAAATGGCCAGTTGGGCAGATACAAATGTGTAACTAACATTATACACTCATGACAGTTTCACACTCATAATCCCTATGTAGTTCCTAGAGAGCCAGTGTGATGTAGTGGTTTGAACACTGGACTACAGCTCTGGAAACCAGGGTTCAAATCCCTGTTCAGCAATGAAAAACCACTGAGTGACCTTGGACAAGTCACATTCTCTCAGCTTCAAAGGAAGGCAAACCCCGCTCTGAATAAATCTTGCCAAGAAAACTTTATGATAGGCTCACCTTAGGGTTGACATAAGTGAGAGACAACGTGAAGGCACACCACAACAATGTAGACCCCAATTTAGGTGACAGAGAGATCCCTCAGTCCCCACTTACCAGGCAGCACCTGCTGTGATTGATGGGGGTCTGTTCCCCTGTCAACTGGGAAACAGCTGCCTGACAGTCCCATCTCGCCTTGTATGAACAAACAGTCTACAGCACAAGGCGATATTGTGACAAAGGTTCCTGCTTCTGTCTGTCACACCAGTGATTGCTCACTGGAGGGTGGGGGGAATGGCAGCCAGATGCTTTCCAAAAGACAAGTGAATAGGACGCCATTGATCACAGTGTCTGCTGTACAGTACGTGGAGATTGGGGGAACAGTCACTATACAGCATTGCAACTATGATGCTTATGCATTCATAACTCTGTGGCCATTATTTACTATAGCCTCTCAACAAGTATCTCGTCACAATTTAGGAAAGAAATTATAGTTCAAAACAATTGCTGCTCACACAGACACAGGCACCTGTCTAACCACAAACATTGCCTGAACCCAGAACCACCTATAGCAACCACAGCAAGAAGCCATTATATAATTAACTTCCTCCTTTTGTTTTCCTCTTCTGATTACAGTTTTACACTGCAGTTCTCAACATACTGGCCTGGAGTGCCAAACTTCTTTTGGATGGCCATTCTATCAGATTTTGGATTTGTTCCACAGCAGTGCTTATTGTTAAAAGTGAGAAACTGCAGGCCAAGTAGCCTGAGCTCTTCTTATTTGGACACTTTCTCTCCTAGTGCTATAAATGACTACTTTTTTAAAAAAAAAAAAAAGCCACAGTAATCCATCGCTCACCAGCAATCATGCTGCTCCAATGATAAATGTGATAAGAGGCAAATCAGAAGAGCTAGTCATCCAGGCAGTCAATCAAGAGTACAATGAAGACTGGCATTGTGGCAATCTTATGGATATATTATCCACCTTCACATCAGTGTGAGGTTCACATAAATGCACCCTGATAGCTGCCTATTCACTCATCTTAGGCTTACCAACTTCAACAACCCAACAGACATGCATGACTGGCTGATTTAGATTCCCTTCTCACCGCTTCAAGTATTTTCTTTTCAGATTCAAGTTTCCTTATGACTTCCAGATCTTCTTTAAAGGATGGCTCATGGTTCACAAGAGGACAGCGACCTCATTTGTCTAAGAAATTGCAAATGTTTTTCACACCATAGGTGTAGCACTTTTCAGATACGGATTTGTTCCCTAGCCTGTATTTTTTTTCCCTTTCACTTGTTACTGCTCCTTATGTCCAGCCCAATTGTAGGACCACTTTCAAAAAACCCTTGAGTGAAAACATAAATATCTTTCTTTCCACAACTATGTCTTGGGAAGATGCCAATATTCTTTATACCAAGACCATATATTACAGTGGCAATTTCATGGTCCACTTAGCTATTGCCCTGAAAATATGCAACAGAATAATATAAAACTGAAGAAATAGAAGAAATGCATTAGAGTGTGCTATTACTATTGCTTGTAGCAATAACTGAGCTTTTTCATTTGGAACATGAGTGATGCTGGATCAGCCTTAAGCATTTTCATATGCTAGGACTATTCCACCCAACCCTGCCACACACACATGCACAGAATATGTCAAGCTACAGGACCTCTTTGGCTTTCTATATGAATTTTTAGCTTGGCAGTCCCTGATGGATGGGGCTGCCCCTACTTTAAGAAGAATGAGAGAACCACTAAATGCAGCAAATCCCTGGAATGGGAGGTGACGGCTGTTCCACCACTTTTTTCCCCCTCTTGTAGGACAGAGCTATGTATGCCATACAAACTTTCCTTGGCTGCATAAAGTAACCTGCTCCTCTCATGTCTGATAGAGGACACTATCCTGTCTCTGAAGTTGAAGCAACATTTAACTGCCAGATTAGTAGATTTATGTACATAGAATGTCAACCAGGCTCGTGTGCCTCAGGCATCACCATGCCCTTGGCCAACACTGCTAGTAGAGGCCAGTCTATTAATTTACCAGTCATTCTCTTCTCAATAAGGGCATATCCACACAACCAATTAATCACTTACTGATTAGCTACACAGGTATCAAACAGTGCAGTCATACATTGTGGCAACTAGTATCATCTCTTCATGAGAACTAAGTCGAGAGAGAGGATGGGGTGAATGGAGTAGTGATGGACACTGCTAAGAGACCTCACCATTGCTTTTGCATACCCTCTCCTGCCATTGCTGCTCTTTCCTTCTCAGTGAATCTGAACAGCAAAGGGCTCAGTTCTGTTTTCTTCGTTGTCTGTCTGGAAGGAGTATCAGTTTTTGAGGCCATCTCTGGGAGAAAGAGAAGACTGAGTCCCAGGGCAGACAACTATAGTGAGCTGTAAGAAAAACAGAAATGAAGGAGGTAGGTAGGGAAAGAGGTTCACTAGAAAAAGGGGGATTACACTGCATTTCTCGACCTGGATTTTCCCTTCTCTATAAAAGACAGGGTGGGTAAGATGCCCCCTATAGACCGCACTGTGGACTCCAGAACCACAGTGCAGCTTCAGTACCCCCTCAGCACTACTTCCAGTTTTGGGGGAAAGAGCCTCTCTCCAGACAGGGGAATGTGGCAAAATCCTGACATACTTCCAAGAGTAGGCCTTTTTTAATTTTCAAAAGAGACTTTTTTAAATCAAAAGAAAACAAAATTTAGGAATGTGAGGGGACATTAGAGGCATGGGAGGAGAGTAGGCTCTCTGGATATTGCCCATTCCTGTATTAAATAATTAGAAATATTTTAGAGAGTAAAATTTTAACATTTACACTGGAGGACCAAAGAAACATTTATCAAAGTGGTTTTTCAAGCATCCAATAACCATGAAGAATATAAATGCAGCCTCAAACACACACACACCACACATACACAAAGATGGGGGTGGGAGAGAGATGTTTTCAAAAAGCTTGAAATATTTTATGACAAATGAAAAGGTGTGTCAACTTTCTGGATATACCTAGATGCTTGCTTGCCTACAGAAAACAGAATTCTTCAAAATTACCCATGGAATTTGTTATTTACCATGTCTAGTTAATGTTGTTTTGCTGGGTGTTAAGCAATCATGTTGGTTGCCAGCATGCTAAAAAAAAAAAAGGAATCAGAGTGTGCACATTAAAAGAATAGTGATTTTATAATTTTTTAAGCATTTTGTGAAAATTATTTGTTACACAGAGTGAAGCTCATCTTAACCAGACTTTGTGTATAGGGGCTGGCTTCAGCAAATTTTCATTGCTTATGTTAATGGTGCAAATGTTCTGATTATATTGGATAAGAAGCATATTAAACTCAAAGAAAGCTTCTAAGCCCTAGAACGGAAATTACATGAAGCAGAAACGGCATTTATTCATTCTGAGAATCACTGATAATATCTACAATCTGTGACACTTCAGTGGAAGTGAAAATGTTACCTTGGCTTATACCATTTATCCATAGGCTCCAGTCTTAAGGCTCTGAATGCTGAGTAGTCAATGATTTCTTACTCATTTCAGCAAAAGAGGCAGGTTTCAGACACACATACTTTTGGGCTAGTTCATACTCAGTGAATTAAACTTTTCTATGTGCAGTAACTCCACAGATATCACTAGGCAGAGGAAGTAGTGCAGTGCTGCCCTTCTACCAACATGTTCTGCCAACTAGGGCATTCAAATCTGAATCAACTCATAGCTATTCCCACCACTGAAATGAATAGAAAAGACCAGAGAGCAGTAACAGAAATGCTTCAGATACTATGCTTCAGAAAGTCATCGATAGGAATTATGTTTCAATTGTGATGGAGAATATGTAGCCCTCCAGTTGTTGTGAAATGGAATTCCCTCCCTGACTTAGCCCTAATCAGTTGTGCACCTCTCCACTTGGGTCAGTCCTCAGGAGTAATGACTTTGTGTGTGCATGTGCTTTTAAGTCACTTCTCAACTTATGGCAAGCCCATTAATTTCACGGGGTTTTCTTACACAAGGAATACTTGGGGGTAGTTTTGCCAATACCTTCCACTGAAATACAGCCTATGGCACCTGATATTCATTGGCACTCTCCCATTGCAGTACTACTTTTAATAAAGTATTTCTTTTTCCCACAGCCCTTGGGATTAATTCCAAACTAGTTTTGGAAATTCCCAATACTTGTGCATCTCAAATGGGTAGGTAGATTTGAATTTACCTATTGTCTTTTCTCTCCTGGTTCACAACAGCCTTGCAATATCGCCCTATCTATTAGGTTTAATTTTCTCTACCTACATTCTGCTTTTACCTGGTATCCTCCTGACATTAAAACACAAGATATTTTCTCCTTTACTGCTCTGACAGTGCCTTAAATATGTTGGTCAAATACGTAAGTATGATTGAACAAACAATACTTATTAATGAAACATTTTTTTAAAATAAACAAGTTGACTTAAAGCATAGATTCATAAAGATATGTGATTATTGTTTATTGTTTCTGGTTGCTTCAATATCAATAATCTCCACAGATACAAATATAATTTCCACCTATCCTACTTTCTAGCTTACAAGCCAAAGAGGAAGCATTGTGCCATCTGTCATTCTTTACTCTGATTTTTAATTTTCACGTTCTCTCTCTATTGCCAGTCAACATCCAAAATATACCAACATTCTTCTTCCCTCACTTATCCCTCCAGGCTCTTACCTTGCCTTTATTTCTCTCTGTTCAAGTTTATCAAACACCATACCATATTTACTCTAAAATACACACTAGTGCAAGGCATCAGTCAAGCATCACAACCAGCATAGACAATAGATATGGATAAAGTTATAAAGTATCTGATAATATCTAAAGGGGTGACATATTCCCCACCATTAATTTAAAAAATCAGTGAGTGAATGTGAGCTCACACTTTATTTTACAAACCTATGCAAGGTGTATCACCTCCAAGTTGGTGCCCATTGTTAATTAATGTTTTAAGCTGGTAAGATACCATGCTTCTTGATGATTCATCAAATGATTGATTATATAGCCCTAGACATATATTTGTCCCCTTCATGTATAGGATTAAACTGGAGACAGTTACATGGGTGCATAGAACCAGTGTGGTATAGTCATTTGAGTGTTGGACTACAACTCTGGAAACCAGAGTTAACATTTCCGCCCAGCTGCGGAAACCCACTGGATGGTCTTGGACAAATAACACTTTCTCATCCTCAGAGGAAAACAAAGGCAAACCCCCTCTGAACAAATCTTGCCAAGAAAACTCCTTGATAGGTTCATTTTAGGGTTACTACAAATCAGAAATTAGTTGAAGCCACATGACAAGAAAACATGGTTGCATATGTAAGCACTGTCTCTGAACATCTCCATGTGTTCACTAGCTTGATGTGTCAAGTATGCAGGTCTGAACGGGTTTCTGTAATCATTTTCAGATGGTTGCTGAACTATATAAAGGTTCCTGATCATAGGAGCTCAGCAACCACTTTCAACTGAATGTAAATGCAGTGGTCACAACAGACCTTCACTCTGAGTGTGTGGAGATCTGGGAAACTGCTGAGCCCATGTGCACATTTGGGGTGGGACTTACGTGCATATTCACATCCCCATAAGCCCTTTATTATTAATTTCAGCCATCTGGACTGAAATCTGGTGGAAACTTCCTTGGAAGCAACACCTACTTGAACTCAATGGGATTCATTTCAAATATGTGTTGCAATATGCCCAGTTAGATATCAAATGATGTCTCCTGAATAATTAATACATGATCTCATGTATATAGTTAATATAAAGTACCAATGACACATTTGCCATCATCTGCAAATGTTATCCTTGGACTAGTCTGTATATTTTAAAGGTGGGATGTTAGTCTTGACTTGTTATTTACAATATTATAGTCCAATGAATGGTGGACCCAAATAATTCACTTTTGAAGTGATAAGTGTATGTCAGCTTACATCTTTGTGTTTCGACTTAACTGGATAGAGACTTGGAAGAAAATGCTTACTAGATTGGGTGTGATATTCTCTTAAAACATGGGCCCTTTCTGCAGCTTACCTGCTTCCAGCGCAGTCACGCAGGGATCACATGAGCAACCTCTTCTGCGAGGCACTCACATCTCCACTGCTCCTGCTCCACAGCAGCTGTCAGGGTTCCATCCATAATTAGTTTGGGAAAGTATTATGAATGGGCTATGTAGTAGTAAGATGCTTGTAACATGTAGTCTAAGCAGTTAGATAGCTTTGCCTGCAGCTGCACACTATAGTAACATTCCTAAAGCACTGTTAAGAAAACATCCAGAGTTCTCACCAGATAGTTACCTGGTAACAGCTCAGAGGTTAGAGAAGCAAGGTCATCTGTAATTGGCTTTGTGGGAATGAGGGGAGTGTTATAACTTACTGTGTCTGGAAATTTGCTCAGTTTGAATCACTGAAGTCATTGTACTCTGTTCATGCTCAATAATAAAACTTGCTTTCACATGTTTATTCTGCGTGTTTGAATCAGTTCCTGACCGAAGCAGCCTGCTGGCCAGCAGGCAGCGTAAGGCTCCACCTCTTCCTTCCGCAGCGCAGCTGTGTATTTTCCCAGGCTGCACTGGGGGAGGAAGCGCGAGGGCCACGGCTCCAGAGGCTCCACACGAATGGCAAGTGCATTTGGGGCCCTGCAGTGATATGTGATCGCACATCATTTTCGGCCAAAAGCCAAAAATGATGTATTGCGTGATCGGTGCCTGCTGGCCCTGGCAGCGTTGTGTGATTGCGAGGACATCATGTGGAATGCTCCTCGCAATAGCACGATGCTCCGGAGGCCCTTTCACATGACAAATGACATGTGAAAAGGGCCATAATTTAATCCAGGATGCTGCTGATAACACAGGGCTTCTTATTGTAAAGTAAGTGAGGCTACATAAAATCAATATTGGTCTTAATCTAAATTATAGTGTCTTTCTTACCTTTCTTATCTTTTTTTACTGTGCCATTTTGTCACATGAGTTTTGCCAGCAGAGGTTTGTTCAGGCACCTTTGTCTCTGATTAGTATTTTCTATTACAGCAGAATTACTTAATACCGTGTGCTGTAATAGCCAAACCTTACTTAATAATATAAAGATATGAAACCCTGGTGAAAAAATGGGAAAAAAATAGGAAAAACTGTGTGTGTGTGTGTGTGTGTGTTTTCTGAAGCCTTTCCCCCAAGAAAACTTGGGAAGAAGACTGAATTATGTTGGTTAGAATGAATGATTTCAGTTAGAATGATGAATAAAATGTCAGTGTACATTTTCCTCTGAGTCAGGGACCTGAAAGGCTTTGGATTCTGTGAATTCAAAGCTTCCTCTGACTTGCTATGCTACTCCCCCAACCAACCCTATTTCACTACTACTGATGTGATGAAGATGTTTTGGGGGTCAGCTATTTGGAATGCAATTGATGGCAGGCAGGCAACAGGAATGGCAGGTGATGGCAGACAACAGGAATAGTACCTTAAGAGTGAAACCCAGAACAGTGAAGTGCATGGGAGGAGCTTATGGGTATATATAAGACAACAAGTCCATTTGAAAAGGGAGCCTTCAGTGAGATCTTGGCCAGAGAGGATGAGACTTCAATTTTTCCTACAGTCTGTCAGATCCCATCCCAGAGGATAGGATTGTAGCACAGATCTAAGTTACGTTTATTAATATTAAAATGTATCCTCTCCAAATTTATTTGTTTGTTTAATATTCCACTTTCCCTCCTCACGGGTCTCATCATATGTTGAAATAATACAGCTCAAACAATCTGAAACAAATAATTTAAAAAGCATTAAGGACAATCCTCTTTAAGATATTAATATAAGACTGTTGAAGGCATATTAAAACTGATTCATTGCACAAATCCAAACAGATAAAAGCTGAAGGCTTATTTAAATAAAAACTTCATTGTCTGCTGGTGAAAAGAAAGTAGGGGGCCAATTGGGCCTTCATTTGCAGAGAGTTCCTTAGCCTGAGAGCAGCCACTGAGAAGGCTCTCTCCTGGGTCTTCACCAGTCATACCTGGATGGTGGTGGAAACAAGAGAAAGCCCTACCCCAAAGATCTTAAGGCTCAGGTAGGCTCACATAGGGACATATGGCCTTTCAGACAGCCTGAACCTAAGCTGTGTACTATTTTGTAAGCCATAACCAGCACTTTGAATTCTGCCTGGAAATGGACTGGTAGCCAGTGAAACTGTTTCACCTAAGGAATTATATGCTTCCTATAACCAGCCCTTGTCAACAGGTTAGCCACAGCCGGCTGCAGTCTCTTTCAGCCTTCACAAAGTCTTGAATCAATGAGTGCATTTTACTGTATATAAAACCTGTCCTAAATGGTGCAACCAGTCCGCTATTCAAGGATCTCTGTTTTTTAGCTTACTGGAAAGTAAACATCATCAATCTCAATCTCTGTTGGAAAAAAAGTATCCTGGTACTCCTGAACAGATGCCCTATTAAAAAGCCCTGCTACAAATTACTTACCAAAGAAAGCATATAAAAATCACAGTTTTCAATTTCTTATATATTTGGCCCAGTTTTCTAGATCATCTACTGATAATGTTTGTGGTGTAGCCGGTGTAATTGTTGTTGCCAGTGATTCCTTACTGGGATTTATAGATGATCACCAAAACGGTCTACTGTCTTAGATGAAGGGTGTGGCAGTACTGAACCATTTACAGGAGCTTATTATTCACAGAGTGACATTTTCTAAAGGAAACGGATAATAAAGCAACGTTATTGTGAGCAAATGTTAATTATTTTCCAAATAGTGTTCCTGAAGGCTTTCAGAAAGCAGCTCCACCCTGCCCTTGATCTCAGCACAAATTATAAACCCTTCTGTAGGTATAACCTTTAAAACAACATCATTACATCTAGATCAGCTACAACAGGTCTTATATTAATTTTGTCAATCATAGTTCACTGTATATTATTTCCTTATGCATTCTTGTACATATCTTTAAGTCTTCATTTGCTAAGACATTCCTTGTATCTTAAAACCAGGCCTGAACAATCTGTGACCTTTTAAAATGACTGAGGTTCTTCCGTCATTGCATTGTGCCCTAGAATTACAGAATCACAGAATCTTGGAGATAAACGAGACCACAAGGGCCATCTAGTCCAACCCTTTGCCATGCAGGAATATACAACTAAATATAGGAATATGCAACTAATACAACTAAAGTGCTGTAACAGTACTGCACAGTAACAGTTTTTCTGTTGAAAAACTTTCAAAGAAGGAGAGTCCACCACACTGCAAGGCTGTCCATTCCATTGATGAACAGTTATTACAGTAAAGAAGTTCTCCCTAATGTTTAGGTGGAATATCTTTTCTCATAATTTGAATCCATTGATTCATGTTCTAGTCTCTCGAACAGCTTATTCCATCTTCTACATGACATCCCTTCAGATATTTAAAGACAGCTATCATGTCACCTCTCAGTCTTCTCTTCCTCAAACTAAACATATGTAGCTGTTGTTCCTCATAGGGCTTGGTTTCCAGAACTTTGACCATCTTGGTCACCCTTCTCCGAACATGGTCCAGTTCGTCAATATCTTTCTTGAGCTGTGGTGCCAAGAACTGGACACAGAATTCCAGGTGAGGCCTGACCAAAGCAGAATAGAGTGGCACTACTGCTTTCCTCAATCTGGGAACTGTACTCTTGTTGATGTGATCCTGAACTGTTTTGGTTTTTTGACTGTATTACACTGTGGACCCATGTTTAGCTTATGGCCTACTAAAGCCCTGCTAGGTACTTGACGCTTTTACTTTTCCAGTCTCAAGCAGGCAGGTAGGCAGGCTATTTATTACTTAGGTTGCAAAGTTTACTGTATCCAGCTTGATATGTCTAAAATTGTTGAGGCATGTCCTGCAACAGAGATGAGAAACCTATGACCCTCCAAATTAGGGATGGGAGTACTATGTCCTTCCAAATGTTGGTGATGACGATTCCCATCAGCCTCAGTCAGCATTGTCAATGAGAAAGAATGGTAGGAGTTAAGAGGGTTGTACAGTTCTGACCCTTTGACATATAAAACTCTGTATGACTAAAATTGTGTTCCAGGAATTGGAGAACGTGTTTGAAAAGCGTGCATAGAGAAAATGCAGATAAGTCCAACAACTGTCCAAACATACTTTAGCCAATGAGCAAATGTTCACAAAAAATGCATACAATGTAAACACACACACACACGAACGAACGAACGCACGTTGATACTTTTTAAAAACACACCAAAAATTAAGGCAGACCTTTGCATTTATGTGTACCTGCATACAATGTGCACATTTATTTTTTAAAAATACCAAAAGTACAGAGACATGCTTTTCTGGATGAGGAAGAAAGAATGGGAAAAGGAAGAGAAACAACAGAAAATGGACTTAAAGTGGAAAAAATAAAAAAAAATCTATGGAAATCATTACTGATACAGAAAATAGATTACTATATGGCACAGCTGGAAGAAGAGGAAAATTATCCATGAGTGGCAAACTTGTAGTTCAGAATTAGACTACCTAGCTGATTCTAGACCGTTGGCCTAGCTGTATATTTTCATTTCACAGTCATCACAGATTCTTACTCACTAGCCACAACACTACATTCCTACTTAATAAACATTTTGACTCTATTGTCCAAACTTACAACACTGGACATTATTCCCACTCAGTTCAAAAAAGGATTTAGTTATGAACAGCAGCATGTGAGTTAGCGTCTTTTCACTGTGAAATCTTCATTTTCTCGTTGCAAAAATGTTTTTCCCCCACTGTGGAATATGTAGCAGCTCTCAAAGATTATTTTATTTTATTAATTTCTATGCCACCCTTCAATATAAACACTTCCAGTCCTGTCCACAGAAAGCACCAGGACAAATAACAACATTTTTAATTCATTTAAAGTTGAATTTTGTAAGTACAATAAGTCCTTATTTGCTAGGATTAGGAGTGCAGGACCTCCTCAAAGGTGGAAAAATTGCAAAATGTGTGTGTGTGTTTGTCTGTCTGTGGGAAGGGGGCTGAGGCATGGGGGAGAGAACAGACACCGAGGGTCCAACCCAGGCCAAGGAAAGGAGAGGAAAGGGGGTGGGTTGGATGATGACCCTATACTTCCTCTCTCATACTCATCTCCTTCTTTGTGTGTGTGTATGTGTGGGGGGTATTAGGACTGATTTATGGTTCTGAGAAACTGGACTCTGGGCCCTCCTTAGCTGACCAGGCAGCAGCTAGTGGTGGAGGAAGAGAACCTGGGGCAGGTTTTTAAGAGCTATGCAGTCTGATTGGAGTCACCAGGAGGGAAGTTTCCCCTGTAAAAAGCCCTTGAGGTATGGGGGCAAGTGTTGAGAAAACTCGCAAATAATCAAATCTGTGAAAGTCAAACTCACAAATGTGGAGGGGCTGCTGTATTACAAATAGAGAATAAAACTAGAAGCAGTATAAAAACTAATCATCACAGCCTAAATCTGGAGAAATAATTTCTTCTCTGGTAGACATGAAAAGACAACATCATAGGAACTAGGAGAGACCCCTGGGGAAAGAGTTCCATAGATGGAAAACCAGTCTTAAAAAGCCCCCTCTTTCCATTTCTCTGAGAAGGTATACTGGGAGGAACCTGCCCTGTGATGGTCTTAGTGTACTCAGGCAGATCAATGGGAGAGCAGGAATGTTACTACCAGCCCAGGTGAAATAATTTATATATGGTTTCAGTTGATACTAGATGACATTTGATATGCATGTACAATAACAGGCCTATGCAGCCATCAGTAAAGACTGTAATCATTTCTCTGAGGCAGAAGGAACCTTGATAGTAGACCCACTGTAAGCACTCTGCTTCCCCTAGTCAGAACTTATCTGCTTTGTAATAATGAAGAATTTTTCTTCCTGATGTTTCTCCTTAAAACAGGGCTATTTTGCTCTCTTTGGAAGCCAGGAGCCATTGGCAGTCAGAGTGAAGCAAACTGGGTAAGATAAGCTTAGCAGAAGCAAATTGGTAAGTTTGGCAGACAAACAGCCATTCTCCTGAGAATCTTAGCCAAGAGAAAGGAAACCTGAGTGATGATGGTTTTGTTTATTTTCCAGGTTTGGGAGGATTCAAGAGTCTGGCTGGGTTTTTTTGTTTTATTTATTTTTTTAAGTATTGATTGAGGGGCACTGGCTAATAGAAACAATGCACTGAGATCACAGTCTGGAAAATGCTTTTTACTTGGGAAAATTTCTTTGGTTGGACTACAACTTACATGTTTTGATAAAAGCAGTGCTTGGAAAGGTATCAAAAACAGAGTCAAGATAGCTGGCAAGTTTCTTTTGTTCCCTTTTTGTTCAAAGCAGAGCTTTAAAAAGCTCGTACGTTCATCCTGTGCTCTTAAAGACTGTGCCTGTAAAGGCATTAAAACAACTTTTTCTCTTTCCTTTTCAGTGAAGAGCTTGAAAAGCTTAATTTCTAATTAGAGAAATATTGTCTCATTTGTGAAACTTCATCTTGTTTATTTGAATGACTTGCTCTGGCAACTGTGGTTGATGCTTAGTGATCATACTTAATAACTTCAGTAGAGGCTGCTCTCTTGTAACATTACCAGTGATGATCCCTAGTTCTCAAATTTTGGCCTTGATAGTCAAGATGCTCCTGACTTGGCAATGCTCCTTAAGCCTCCAAACTTCTCAAAAGTTTTGATGTGTATCCATGACTTCCCTGTCACAGTAGTGGTGAATTTACACCAGGTTTTGATCTAATCTAAGGAGTGATCCAAGGTTCTGACCTATTTGGGAGACTAGGTTCAGTCTTTTGGATACTTCTTTTAAAGTCCAGACTTGAACTCAGAATGGATTCACTGTCTCAATGATGTAGAAGACACCAGCTTCCACATGTACAGTATAGATCTTCCATCTAGCACACACATTAGATCTGATCGGCTAAGTTGTGTTTGTTTCCTTCTAACGGATCAATTATACAACTGTTCAGTCACAGCAATGACAACAAGGAAGCTGCAACCAGAAGAGAAAGAAAGCACACATGTACTTTCAGCCTAAATGAGTCACTCACTTTCAGTTTCTTGATTCAAGGAACACTTTAATCTGAATCCCTTAAACTGTCAACAAGATGACAAATTCATGCTATTCTGCAATGTCTGTAGCCCGCAGAGCTGAGTCAGCAGGGCAATAAGCAGGACTTTCTGTCAGGGAGTAAGAAGATCTACTGCTTGCCAGTCTGCTGACTTGGCCGAAATGAGTCCCAGCAGCAGCACCTGGAAAAGCAAGGAGGCTCTCTCTCTTGAATGGAAGAAATCAGCATTACAATACTTTACTTCATGGAATATTAGGAGAATCCTGGTTCTAGTTTCCTGGTCCTGCTGCTGTTCAGTGAAATCACTGATAGACTGAGACTCACTCATCATGGAAGCAAAGACAGCCTTTTTTAAAAAACCAGCTCCACATATCTTTTCCCAATGCAGTTTGGAGAACTTTTGTTTTTCTTGGAAAATATAAGATGAATTACTGTGCTATGGCCTCCAATAAAGCAACACAGCAGCCTCTTTTTCAGCATGGATGGCACCATAGAGTCATGACAAATGTGAGCAGATTCTCCTGAGTCTTGCAAAATGGCCCTTACAGAACGTAAAATTGTAAGAGCTAGCACCTTCATGTCAGTATTGAGCCGTTTATCTACCTTTTCTTCCCCAGAAGGAGAGCTTATATAGAGAAACAATGCAACCTAAATTCTGACTTCTTTCCAAAGATTCACACTCCACAATTTGGTAATGCAATGTGGGAAGCAGTTCTTTCCACAACCCACTCACAACCTCCATAGTTTCAGTGTGCCTTTGTAAACTGAACCTAGCTCTCTTTTCACATGATCAGGGATTCAAGATTCCAAAACACATGAAGACAGGCTGTACAGTACAATCTGAACACTCTCATCAATATTTCTCTTCACAAATAGTGTCAGTAGAATTATAGAGTTAGAAGATACCACAGGGGCCATCCAGTCCAACCTCCTGCTATGCAGGAAAACACATCAAAGCATTCCCAAAAGATGGTCATCTAGCCTCTGCTTAAGAACCTCCAAAGAAGGAGACTCCACAAAACTCCGAGGTGGCATGTTCCACTGCCAGACAGCTCTGACCATCAGGAAATTCTTCTTGAGGTTCAGGTAGAATCTCTTTTCCTGCAGCTTGAATCCATTGCTCCTTGTCCTAGTCTCTAGAGCAGTGGAAAACAAGCCTGCTCCCTCCTTAACATGACATCCCTTCAACTATTTAAACATGACTATCATGTCCCCTCTTAACCTTCTCTTCTGCAGACTAAACATACCCAACTCCCTAAGCCGTTCCTCATAGGGCATGGCTTCCAGAGTATTCACCATTTTGGTGGCCCTCCTCTGGACACGATCCAGTTTGTTGATATCTTTCTTGAACCGAGGTACCCAGAAGTGGACACAGTATTCCAAATGAGGTCTAACCAAAGCAGAATAGAGTGGTACCATCACCTCTCTTGATCTAGACACTATACTCCTATTGATCCATGAACTAACAAATTCTGAATGTGTAAACCATGATTGCATAGTGTAAATCTATCTTCACATAGTTAAATGGTGGCTGTGTTGCACAACCTTTCTGCTCAACACAACATATCCAAATTTGTGTCTGCAAATGTGCTTGCTGTTTTCACAATCCCAGTTAATTAAGTGCTACACTAAAGGGTTTGATAAGTATTTATGCACGACCCAGGTATGCACAACTCCATTTGCAAAAATTTACATTTGTGGAACTCCACTTATATGACTGTAAACTAAATATGGACATTATCCAATGGTCAAAGAATTACAAGTGTATATGTAAAACTTGTGTCTGTGTGTATGCCTTCAAGTTACCTGTTGACTTAGGGTGACCCCACGAGTTTTGTAGGGTTTTCTTAGATGAGGAATACTCAGGGGTGGTTTTCCCAGTTCTTTCTGGGTGCCTACAGCACCTAGAATTCATTGGCAGTCTCCTATCCAAATATTAATCAGGACCAACCCTACTTGGCTTCCAATATCAAACAGGATCTGGTGCCTTTAGGGTATTTAGGAACCACGGAAAACTTACCTGACCATAAAACACAAATAGGAAGCTGGCCAGTATGCTTGAAAGAACGACTGCTGTGCCCTTTAGACTTGGAGTGGGGATCGTGTGACCTTCCAGATGTTGTTTGCCTGTAATTCCCAAAAGCCCTGGCCTTCATTGCCAATGGAGAAGAATCCTGGGAGTTGCAGTCCCACAACATTTAAGGATGCACTGTTCTTACCCCTGCTTTAGACACATGGGGGCTCCACAACTGGAGTCCATCAAAGCATACTGGCATTTGTAGTCCCTAAAATTTTGAGGTGAAGATATTTCCATTATTCAGGGGTCAAATTCCAGTTTTGGAGGGTGTTTTCCATTTTATACAGTTTGGCCCAATTTGAGCAAGCTGTTGTGTTTGTCTTAAATCAGCTTAAATCCCATGCCCCCTTGCCAAAGTAGACTTTGTGGGTTACCAGACCTTTATGCTGTACAACTTGTGATAGGAGTTCAGACAAAAGGTGTGATTGAAATTTGAAGAATTCTCCATTTTAAAGGAATTAGAAGGAAAGTGGGAAAATAGAATTCTCACAGAGACCAGCTAATATACCAAACAGTTGGAATCTATTTAGTCCAAATTATTTTACCTCACTTTTGGATCTCATACTCTCTTCCTCTGCCTGTTTCTATTAATTTTTTTTTTTTTTAGAAAAATACATCAGTTTTCAAATTATGTCTGTTGTATTATAATAACTTGAAGGTGGCCTCATTTTCTCTCATCTCAAATGCTCTATTATTAATGAGAAATCCAGCCTAATTATATTTCCATATGCCTTAAAATGAAAGATGACAAACCTTTGCTGAAGATAGAGAGATTTTCCAGTCAGCCATTAACACCAGCATGCACATTGTTTATTTCTTCTGGCAATGGGCCCTTATTCCTCCAACTCCAAAGCAAAGTTAATTTAATAATACAGGATAGAGTTTAATGCTGGAAAAGCCATCCTGTCCCATTAGGGCTTATACACAGTTTTAAACCTTCTCACTCCTCTATCTGAGAACCCAAAAATCCCTTTAGCCACAGAAGGAAATGGTTTCTGGATCCTCCCATGGGCAGGACACAGCATTAAATATTTGCACTGCACACTTCTGGAAGTCCTGCAAAAGCCATTTTAAGTCATATGATAAACTTTATGTCAAAGTGATCTGCAAAGGATGGCCTTTCTTCTTGCCAGAAAAAAGAAAGCCTTAGAGGTTTTTAACTCTTAGTCAGCTCATGTTTATCTTTAAAACAACAAGAACAACAACAGTGTATTCTTTTAGTTTTAAATATAAAGCTGTGAGACAGTTCATACATTCAAAACAAATAAAATGCTTTGTTTTTCTGATTCTGGCTAAGACGATCATCAGATGTACTTCACCTTTGCGAGACAACAGCATTTTAATTAAAAACAGAACCAATAAGTGAAACACCATATCATATCAATAGACCCATGACAATGGCCCTGTTGCTTCTCAGGATAACAGACTATGCAACTCATGGTCTGCTGTCCAGAAGAAGGACCTTTTTTAATACACAGGTAGGGGAAATATGGTCATTGAACTAAAATTCCTGTCAGCCTGCACAGCAAATGGTAAGGGATCTCTGAGACCTGCAATCCAGCAACAATTGAAGGACTACATGCTTTGTATTCCTGATCTAATGGATAAACTTATGCAAACATGCATTTTTTTTACAGGACAATTCTATACACAATGCTCTGTTTAAAACATAATGCCAAGATCCAAAGGAAGTTAACTACAATCTTATACAATATCACACTACATCTACTGAAAAGTAAGCCCTTTTGTTTTCAGTAGGGTGTATCAGCGTACCTGGATTGCAAACTCAGGACTGCTGCAATAAGAGAAGATTTATACATGTGTATTAATCACTCCATGATAGCAAAATAAAGTGATGACTTTAGTATAATACATGTGTGAAACTGTGAGGAGATATCTGTGCAGCAAAATGTTTCACACAGCCTTATCACTGCAAAAGAAATTAACACGCAAATTTGAAAATACACTTTTTTCAGTTAAAACACTCCAGAATAAATGATAAAATAATGAATTGCTTGGTGATATACAGCCATATACAAATTACCCCTAAATCAAGTGTCAATACCATATATCTAATAATTATACCCACATTTTATTTATGTATTTGTCATCCTGGATTGAGTAGTGTCATCAAGAGTTCAAAGTGTCATCACTTCAGGAAACTTTTACAGTAAGGAGGAGAATCTTCAGGTGTTGTTGGGTGACACCTCTCACCATTCCTCACTATTGGCTACACTTGCTAGTGCTGCCGGGACTTGCAATTCAATGACATCTAGAGGGCCACAGGATTCCTCCCACTGGTTCACACTGTGGATCTATCAGCTACTTCCACAACTATAATAATAGGGGAAAAATTATCACATTGACATGGTTACCACTTGCATGAATGTGTTTTCTTTTAGCAAAACCACATAATGCAGCTATTGAGTAATAATCTGTAGTTGGGCTTGTGTGCTGGGCACATATGCCAGTGATAAGATTGGGCTCATGTACTGCTTCAGCACTTGGAAAATGGGCCAATGTCTGCTTGGACGACTGTATTGCCAGCCCACTCCAGCTCAGTTCCCACAGGAAGATTCAGGAGTCCTAGTAGTTTCAACAGGTTGCAATTAGACTTGTAACTGGATTTGGGATAAACTGAAGGCGATGACAATGACGATGACGATGATGATGATTTTCCAGAAAACCCTAACAAGGACCCTTTCCACAGCTTGCCTTTGTCCCGGCGGCATCTGGTGGCAATGGCATCAGGGGTTCTCCTGCGAGGGGAGCATGATGGAGCACTCCTCTCCACACCAGCTGCCTGCAGGATTCAGGTAGCATAATAGCCGTGCCTGTTCCTGCCACAGTGCAGCCAAGTACTGTTGCAGGCTGTGGTAGGGCAGGAAGTGCAGCCATTGTGCTTCCAGGACCTCCACAAGCTTAGTAAGTGTGGACATGTGATGGGAAGGAAGTGAAATCACTGGTCACTAACAGGGAAAACCTGCCAATGATTTGCAGTGCAGTCGCACTACCTAGGAATGGGAGAAGAATGGGACCAGAACAATACCATGCATAAGCATTGTTCTGGCCCTGTCCTTCTCCCAATCCCCATGATGGGTTGGGTGTATCACATGGAAAAGGCCTTGGTAGGAGAGGAACCTTGCCAAGGTTACACCATGGAGCAAATTTATATAAAAGTTACAGAACAATTTTTCTAACATAGCAAATATTTGTAAGCACCTATGTACAGTGAACTCAGGCTCATGTGTTGCTTTTACTGCCTCCCTAACCTACTATTCATACTAACACACATAGCGGGTCTCAGTCATGTAGAAGGATGTCCATGCAATCACACAGCAATAAGGCTGCACTACTGGAACACTGCTGAGCTTGTATGGTCACCTCAGCACTTATGCATAAAGCATGAATGTCTACACATGCGACATATATGCACTTGAAGTTCTACACGTGTAGGCTTCTCCTGGAGCGGGGTCTCTTTCTATAAACACCCATACCTAATGTGTGGGTGTGTAAGATGATGGAGGAGTGAAAGAACTTCAGCAGTAAATCCCTTGTCACAGTACCTCTGTTTTTGATCAAATATGTGGAAGTTCTATAAGCTGTGTACATATTACTCTATAAGTAACACATGAAGGGTGCTTCTGTCTCAGTGAACTGTCTCCATTTTGGCATGCCAGATATTGGTGAAATCAAATACAGACTTTCAAAGTAGGTAGACAAATGGATGCATGCTGGATTGTCCCGGCTGTAAATAGTCACTTGAAGTACCTTCTGACAGAATCATAGCAACCTTTCAAAAACATGTTTTGGTTACTTTTCTTTCCCCCTAGTAATGTAGCAATGGAATTATAACCAGACATTTTGACCCTATTCTACCGAAAAGAGCATGCTAAGCACTTTACCTCATCCTGTTTTGTTCCTTTTTTGCTTCTGCTCCACTGCCTCCTTCTAAACTGCTCCGACAAATCACTTCCATCTTCTGTTAAGGACAAATGTACATGTTTACCGTGAAAACCAATTTAAACCATCCATAAAGTGATAGCTGCAGATAGCAAGTAAATCATGTGCACTGGCTCACTATAATAATGAATAATTTTGTTGATTATATTACAATGAACCTTTTGTGATGGCCTTTTGCTATCAATTATGGTAAAAACCAGTCAATCCACCTGATAAGCAGTCAGATTTTCCAGAGTGAAAACTGGAGACAGCTCCTGTAACTTTAAAAGTTGTGTAAAAGGGAATTTCATCAGTGTTGTTTGGCATGCAGCAAGATAACAAGCAACACCTGCTGAAATTTCTGCTTCTACACAATTTTTAAAAGTACAGGAGCCATTTCCAGTTTTCACCCTGGCATCTTTAGATACAGCTGCAGATAAATGGTTCACAGAGTACCAATCAAAGAAATTGATGGTGTTTATTCTAGGTCTGCTAAACAGGTCACCCATGAAACTAAGTGTTAGCCTATCAGCCATGACTAAAGTAAGATTTGCTGAAATCCTATTGTTGTTGTGTGCCTTCAAGTCATTTCAGACTTACAGTGAGCCTAAGGCAAACCTACATGGGGCTTTCTTGGCAGGATTGTTCAGAGGGCATTTGCCATTGCCTCCTTTGAGGCTGGGACAGTGTGACTTTCTCAGAGTTACTCAGTGGGTTTCCATGACCAAGCAAGGATTCAAGCCCTGGTTTTCCAAAATCATAGTTCAGTGCTCAAACTACTGCCCCACCGTGGCTCATAGCTATGTTATGTCAAATTTAACAATCGCTACAACATTACCAAAAATGCAGTGTATTGTTCTAATCCGTCTAGGAGTCTAGCTTTTTAAGGGTGTGGTTTTATTGGTATTTAGAAGCAAATCCATATTTGAGGCCATAAGCTGTACTTTTTTAAGCTTGTATATAAATTAGATGGTGGCAACAGTCATAATGCTGGGCCTCAACACAGCTCTTGCTTTTGCCTTCTGCCTGGGTGGATTAAAACAGGGGGATTTTGACCAGGTCATATTTAGCTTCATAGACTACAAGTTCTGTGAGCCTGCCCCAGCACCATGTCCCTCTTCAAGGACTACTTTCTTAGCAAAATCTTTTGTGCTGTGGACCTTTCCAAACTCAAGAAAAAGGCAAACATCTCTTTCCCAGCAACCCCTACTTCTGAATGCTTTTATGTCATACATCTTCAGCAAGTCTCATAACTGTGACTCCACAGCAGATATTTCTCCTCCAGAAATCTTGCGTTCCTCATACTTGGTGTAACATCTGGCAAGTGTTCATTCATGCTGCAAGCACCTAACAGACAGATGCATGGGCTCTACTGGTTTAGAAAGGAGGATTAGCAGAAACATTTCTAAAGTAACATCAGACCAGGAAATCTGCATTTTCCATCAACTGAGCAAGGAAAGTAATTCCTTCTGGAATCCTCTTGGAACACGCTGCATCCTAATTTTGATCAGACTGAAGGGCATCTGTTTTTACAATATCCTCTACAACTGCTATTATTATTTCACTGTCTGGGTTGCAGACATTCTAATATGGACCACAAAGTGCTCTTCCTTCAGTTTTCAAGTGCTAAACTCAAATTCTAAATAATAATGATAATTAAGAAGTCAATCAGCAGCAATACTTAAAAAAACCAGTCTGTTTTTAAGTGGAAAATGCCAAGGGCTGAAGCTGAAACCTTCTGTAAAAAAAAGCATATTCTTCTACAAAGATATGGTCCTTTCACCATTCATACAAATATTTAAAGTGACATTTTTCCAATCCAAAAGGGTACAAATTCATCTTCTGACTACCAATTGTCCCCAATTCCGTTCACAAAAATAGAATCTTCTGCACATTCTACTATTCCATCACAGCTACTTGTTAGATATTATAAACTAAGATTACTCATTCCTTATTTAACAAAGATGCTTGGCTCCCCCTTTCAAACCTTCAAAGAGTATGTCTACACTACGCAGTTACAGTGGGTGGATAGCACTGTAGCTGTCATAGCTTCATCCTAAAGAATCCTGGGTTTTTCTGGTCTGGAGAGGGACTAATAATAATTTGCTATGGTATTACACTGGCATAACTCTTGGTTACACCAATGGTTGCATTTTTATATGCTTGTATATTGAGGTATCAATTGTTGCCTTATGCAAGGAATTCCCCATTCACCCAAAAGCCCAGTGGGCCAGCTTAAAGGTCAGTCTTGTGTGCAGCCACAAATATGCCTCCCACAACTTGGAACATGTTGAGGATTTCAGGTATATTTGGTTTTATCTCTTTTGCACAGCAATTAATGGGAAATATCATGAGAACAGTATAACTAAACAACAACCCATACCCACCGAGATGAACCTGCCAAAGTTCTAAAATCTACAAGGGAAGATTTACTCTTGGTCTTGCCACCATCATAGGCTGACTTGTCAAGGACATAAGAGCCTTCTCAGTGGCTGCTTCTCAGTGGCTGAAATCTCCTTATGTGGAAGACTAGGGTCCCTAGCACACTACACTGTTATGGCATTATTATTCCACTTTAATTGCCCTGGTTGAATCCTGTGGAATTCTAGGGTTTGTAGTTTGGTGAGGCACAGGAGCTCTCCGGCTGAGAATTCTAAATGCCTCTCCCTAAACTGCAAACCCCATGATTCCTTTTGATATTGCCATGGTAGTTAAAGTGGAATAATAACGCTATACTAGTGTAATGTGATAAGGTCCTATGCTGGCCCCCTCCCTGCTTTATTTTTGCCAGAAGACTTTTATTGTATAAGCAGGGAAGCTTCTTATTGGGATATCTTATTTATCTTTTTATGCATCTGTATGTTTTAAATGATTTTACACTGTGTTATGTGGTGATTTTAATGTTTAAAATTTTATTGTGAAGGTTTTTAAACTGACTCACTCTCTCTGGAAGCTGCCTCTAGGAGAAAGGTGGTATATGAATGAAATAAATAAATTTAAAAAATAAACAAACACACAGCCTAGAGGAAAAGTAGACTTCTGGTCTTCTTAGAAGGTTATATAAAACAGCATACACTCCAACATTTCACAGATCAGAACTGGGATGCATCTGGGCATGCAAGATCCGAGTGTAGTCAAGATGGCCAAATTTATTATTATGGAAGTACACTGTGCAGTAGTTTACTTTTGCCTGGATCTACAGGGAAGGACAGGATTCTGTACCTTCCTCTTCCCTCCTTCCCCCTCCCACAGACAACTGAGTGCAAACTACATTTACACTTTGAACTCAGTTTACAGCAATTAAAGTAAGCTGGGGACAAAAGGGGAAAATGGGAAGAGGTAAGAGAAACCAGGGCATTTTAAAAGCAGGTCAAAAATTAGGATGGCAGAAAATTAATCAGGACTGTCCCTGACAAGTCGGGACATTTGGAGGGTATGAACCATGCATTTATATGTGTACACAGACATGGGTCCAGAATTTCATCTTCCATGAGAGGGAACAGCCTGGAGCAACTCTTCTTTACGCTGTCTGGGAATCGGCACTGATTAGGAAGAAAAGGGAAAGAGACAGCACACATAAAGCAAAAAGCAAAAAGGGGAAGGTGTATGCGAACAGGAAACGACATCACAACAGAACATAGACTTTGGCTGAATCTTTTTAATCTAGCATGCAATGTTCACATAATGTATCAGAATAACATTGGAGGAGCCTGGGACAGCTTCTGAAATGTCACCATGGTGTAACTATACCAATGGACCTTTATGCTCTGCTGGTCTTGAAAAGCATCTCAGCCAATGGGTGCAAGTTCTTCACTCCCTTTCAAACAGTGATAATGGATTCTTCTGGAAATCTGAAAGGAAGATGGATCTGCAAGTCTTTTAATAAAGTTTTTTCCCATTTAAAATATACCTATAGATTTAGAGTTGTTTCATTCATGTTTGTGCCCATAATTATTTGCTCTAAATTTATGAGAACATGGCTTCCCATGTACCAGAAAATGCATACAGGCTTCTGTTTTCATGGTATTTCTTTCATACGATCACTTTTCAAATGAGTACAAGACAATCATCTCATAAAATTTACTGGCATTTCTGCATGTGAAATGGTACTTAGCAAATATGATCCAGGTATGAAGTTACTGTTTATACCAGATGGGATGTTAAAGACTTTTGAGGGAGATCTTTCTGCCCATAATTGATAAAAGAAGTCTTAATTTCTTTCAAGTTCAATTTAGCACTGAAAATGTTTTTCTTTAAAATGGCATTCTTCTCAAAACTAATGTACCTTTGCGGGATTATTTTTAAAAAAGTATTCTCTCTCTTTTTCCCCCTTCATCCCAGCATGGAGCATTTTAATGCAAATTCTGGCAATCCACATGAACAACTGTGCCAAGGAAAATAAATGCTCAGAGTCTGGGAAATGGAAGAGTTTTGTAGACAGCTGAAGATCAGGCAAATGTTAATGTTGAATTATCAACAGAGTGGTTGGATGATCAGAAATTCCTTCATGCTCAGGGTACACATGCAGAAAGAAGAAGCAACATCTAAACCACTGCAGTTGTGTTTCCCAGTATTTCTGTAACTGATCTAGACTCTGGACAACCTGACCCATTGTGTCCTGTGAAGCCCAAGAAATTTTTCCTCAGTATGGTGTTCCAGGAATAATAATTAAAAAATGTAGAGAGATAGGGAAAGGATGGGGTGAACAGAGACAGCTGCAGGAGGCAGGAACCTCCAGAGAAGTGAGACAGGAGAGGACAAACAGCAGCTGCTGCAGCAACTGGGGATTTGAATGCAAGAGGAAACTAGACAATGGTTGCAGCCAAGGAGCACTCTGGGAAGGCTGCCTGCTGGCAGCAAGAGAGCAGGACAAAATCTGCTTGCCCTCAAGAACTGGAAAAAAAGAATATAATGAAACTTGAAAGAAAACCTTTAGGCAGAATGGAAGTTTTTGTGGAATGAGGAGGAAAAGGAGGAGGAGGAGGAGGCAAGTGTTCTGGTTATTCATAATTCCTAGTCTGTTTCGAGGTAGGAAGGAGAACCTAACAAAAACAAAGACCATAAGGCTGGAGGTTAACTCAGTGCAGGCATCTATAATACTACAAAGACCAAGTAAGCCTGCCTTTGCTTAAGCATTCAGGAGGGAAGGTGGTGTGACTCCCTGCCCTAATCAGCCTACGCATCTGAAGGAAAGCAACTTCACCTCACTTAGAGAGGGATGCAGACAGGTAACTTGAATTCAGTTTCCTGAGATAGTTCTTCCCTGTATGTCCTTCTTGAAAAAGAAATCCAAAGACATTTGGAAGGCTCCAAAGGGGTTAACCACTCAGATAGTCTGAAGAGAGCAAAATGTAGCAGTCCAGATACAATATCTACACACAGTTCTTTCCTGGAAAAGATTTGAGTTATGTGAAGAAGCTGAAAAGAATAAGTCTCATCTAGATTATCACATGAGACAACTCCTGTAAATGTGACTATGTGGGTCAGATATGAATTCTGTTAAGACAGCTGCTACTAGACGGGGCTATGTAATATAGAGGATTTCCTCACTTCTGGGTTCTGTAACTTTCATTTTAGCTTCACTCACACATTATGTTTTGTGATCCTGATGCCTGCCTCCTCTTCAACCAGCAAACATTGGAGTCAGAAGAGGCAACCCCCTCCCCAGCAGTTGTAGGGATGAGAATTTTGTTCAGCCCAACTTTGACGCAGACAAACCTGCTTTGCTAGAATATTTTGCAGATTTTAACATTTTTTTTTTCAAATTGCACTTTTTCCCAAATTGGGCTGTTCTAAGCTTAAAAATTGTAAATGAAAAGACTTATATAAAGTCGAAGCCTTTCACGGCTGGAATCCATAGGTTGTTGTGGGTTTTCTGGGCTTTGAAGCCATGTTCTAGTAATATTTGCTCCTGGCATTTCACCTGCATCTGTGGCTGGCATCTTCAGAGGATCTGGTGGCATGGAAGTGAGACAGAATATATATATACTTGTGTAGTCCCCGGGTGAGAGGAAGCAATTTGCATATGTTACAGTTGGCCTGTGTGATGGTTTATTGTTAAATGAGACATCCCCCAGGGTTGTATTGTTAGTCAGGGGATATACATAATAGTGCATTAAGTACATTAGCAATCCATTCTAATATTTCCTATAGAGGGACCTCCAGAGTCTGGGTGGTGTTAATTGGCATATTTTTGAGTCTTGATTTTAGTGTTCTTCAGTACTGGTAGCCAAATTTTGTTTACTTTCCGAGTTTCTTCTTTCCTGTTGTAATTGTCCATGTGTTTATGGATTTCAATGGCCTCTCTGTGTAGTCTGACATAGTAGTTGTCAGAATAGTCCAGAATTTCTGTGCTTTCAAAACGCATTCTACATCCAGGCTGGTTTATAACACGTTCTGCTACTGCTGGATCAGTCTGCAGTGTCTTTCATGTTCTTTAATTCATGTTTGGATGTTGCATTTTGTAGTTCCTATGTAGACCTGCCCATAGCTTCAAGGTATGCAGTAAACTCCAGCAGAAGTTAGAGGATCCCTCTTCTCCTTTGCTGAACTTTGTTGAATTTTCTTGGTCGGTTTGTAGATTGATTGTAGTCCCCACCCGGGGATTACACAAGTATATATACTCTGTCTCACTGCCATGCCACCAGATCCTCTGAAGATACCAGCCACAGATGCAGGCAAAACGTCAGGAGCAAATACTACTACAACACAGCCTCGAAGCCCAGAAAACCCACAACAACCTATAAAAATACTTATATTAATGAAGTTGTATACAAAATCCATAAGTCAGAGGAAACAATGTGGGCAAATCAATATAAATGGATATGTCTGTGGGTTCATGCACACATGCAGGTTTGTGTGTATATTTCTGTGTTTTTGGCTGATGCAGAAGTTGGATGTAATGGACTTATGATTTGAACACATACCAAATTGATGAGGACCAGACATAAAGTAATTTATCTATCCTGAGACACCTGCTAGAAAGAACACACATCAGAACTAGGTGAATTTCTCTCTTATCTCAAATTCCACTGTTTTGCCCAACACCCCAGAATCTCACCTCAGTTTCACTGTCTTGAGAATTGGACAGTGAAATTAAGAGGGGATTTTGGCTCACCTTTGCCAAATGTCTATTTCCCTTGCAGTTGAAAAAAATAAAATAAAAGAACCACAGGCACCCCTCTCCTGACATACTCAACTTGTCTCAGAAGCCATTCACAGAACTATTGTAATGTCTGTTGTTGTTGTTGTGCATACTCTTGCTGGCAAGCTAAATGCCTTATATAATGAAGTAGATGTGTTCCAAAGCAGTATTTCTTTAACAGAAAATTTGGTATGAGGAGAAGGAATAAAATGAAAAGAATAGGGATAGATTCCTGCACCACAAAAAAAGATGGGCAGCTCAATATGTTTCAGCCATTTAAAAAAATCTAAAACTAACAATATGCACAAATGAAATGAAACCACCAGGTTAGGTAAGCTTTCCATAAGCAGGTCAAAACATTTGAACCTTCTAGAGACCACTTGAAGGCTTCTTCCAAAATGAATTCAGGGATGATTTTTTCTTTGTCCAGTTCCCACATTTTCTTATGATTTTGTTAGGGCGGTCAAGGTTCTAGTTCTATCCTTTTTAAAAAAAAACAAGCTAGGGGAAGCTGTTGAGACAGGCTTAACTTTTATCCCGTTTTCTCTCTATTTTGCTGCTTATACATACTCAAGGAAGGGAATATGGATGCAGCTGCTATTTACCGTGCCTATTATCCACAGTAGGATCAGCAAGAGCGGGATCCCATTCTTCCCCTGCTCAAGCTTTATTGTATGGTTTCCTGCAGACATGCTGGTACAACCCAATATGAAACTCTAAGTCTCTCCAGCCATCCTTTATCATCCTTCCAATGACAGTGCTGTTCAAAACTCTCCATGTAGACAAAAGACAAGGAAGAAATTTGGGGGAGGGAAATTGGACAATCATTAAAAGACTTTGTAAAAAGAAGCCTCTTTATCAGAGGCTTTGTTAACCGAGATATGCCTTTAGTGGAAAGGGAAGCTATAGTAATATATAATCAGTCTATGACAGATATATCTGGCAAGATGATACGTAGTGGGAGAAGTGGGCCCTGAAGGCCAGGGACAGTTTTGGATGCCAAAAAGGCCTATGTGGGGAACAGGAGAATATTTGGTGGAAGAGGTCAAGTTTTTGTGCTAGCAGGATTACAAAATAAAGCATCTCTACTTTCCTAAGCTGGATCACTTTATTTCCCTAGACTGTGTCCCCATGGTGCTAGAGTGCCAGAAAGCTACAAAAAATTTGCACGTACGAAATAAAATAAGCTAAGATTATGTGCAAGTTTGGGAGTGAAATATCATCAGTATGCTGGGAGTATCAAGGTCTCTCTCCCTCTCTCTCCCTCTCTTCACTTGCCCAGAGATTCTGCAGTTCATTCTAGGAAGAGGAAAGGCACAAGACAATTGAAGCTAAATACAAGCACATGGTAGTGATCTTACCATATCAAAAATAAATGTGAGGATTGGGTGGCTCTGATATTTCTATAGTGTGATGTATCAAAAAAACAAAAAACAAAAAACCACCCCTCCTTCTCCATTTGTTCAGGAATGAAAGGACATGTCTGTTGGTTGTTGTTCCTTGTTTCTGCTTTTAAAAAAACTTTTTTAAAAAACGAAAAGCACATTTTGATATAGAACATCAAGAATAATGATCAGTTTGGAAAAACGTAATGACAGTTTCCTTGTGTGCTTTCTGTACCCACTGCTATTATGGAAACTTGAAAAGAGGCCAAAGCAGCTGTTTGCTAGATTTCTGGTAACTGGAAATATTCCTCCTACAGAGAAACTGAAAGAAATTTTGAGTATACAACTCAGTAGTAACTAATCCAGTTTATATATACATACACACAGCCACACAGGCGCTCACACACACATATCTTCATATTGCACACTGAGATACAGGTCTGGCCCAAGACATTTTGTTGGCTGGCACACCAGCAAAACTGTGATGCCTCCCCCACCCTTGGATAAAGAGTGTAATACAGAAAGTCTGCCGCTATTTGGGCATATGAGGCAGAAAATCTTGCAAGCGGCTTTTTCATGCACTCAAGAAGTAAAAATAGAACAGCAATAAATCAAATGACAAATAATTTAGTGCCCTTTTGGGACCCCAGAGTTAGCTGGCTGATGTTAAATGTTAATGTGTTGAAGACAAGGATGGACAATCTCTGACCCACAGTTGAAGTGCAGCCCATGAGGGTATCCCCATCCAGCACACGGGGTCTTTTTGCAGATATTGAATATAAGAGGGTATTTGAAGACATTTAACTTAAAATATCCTTCATGGAACTGAACTGTGTTTTGCAATCAAGAAAACTGTTTGAAAGAACTGAGCAGTACTTTACAGGCAGGAAAGATGTGTGGAACTGAGCAAGTGGGAAAACTCCTGAGTAACCATGAATAAAACAAAGCTGTACTTTGTATGCTTTGGGGAAATGTCCAATTTTGAAAGAAGTACATCTGTTAATAGCAGATGTGGTGTAGTGGTTTGAGCATTGAACTATGACCCTGGAGACCAGGGTTTGAATCTCTGCCCAGCCATGGAAACCCACTGGGTGATCCTGGGCAAGTCACACACTCTCAGCATCAGAGAAAGGCAAAGGCAAACCCTCTTTGAACAAATCTTGCCAAGAAAACCCCATGATAGGTTCTCCTTAGGGTTGTCCTCAGTCAGAAATGATGTGAAGGCACACAACAACAAAGTAATCATTTTTCCTTTGGCCCCTGGTGTCCTCATCTTGAATTCAATTAAGGCTCTTTGACCATCTAGTTCTGGAATGTGGCACCAAAGAGACTTTTCCAAGCTGAAATTCATCCTGTGGACTGAAGTAGTTTCTCCACCTCTGTATTAAATACTGATAAAATATTGGAAAGAACATTATTTTTAACCCAAGGCTCTTCCTGAATGATCAGATTCCATTTTCTCTCTTGTAGTCTACATACCTTACAGAATGATTCTGAAAATCAAATAGAATACAGTCTGAAGTTCTTTGGAGGAATGGAAGGATGTCAATGCAATTGACTGACAAATGAACACATAAATATGGAAATAATATATAGGTGTACTTCAGTTAACAAATCCTTTGACAAAGAAGTTCCCTTTTACAAAATCTTATGCTTACTCAGGCCCTCTACTCATTTCTTTCTTGTCCTCTGTATAACTGGAAGGCTGGATTTTTGTTGTTGTTATTGTTGGGGAATTAAGAGATTCATAGTAATAAGTCTCCCAATCAGCAGAGTATTCTTGTAATGCACAGGCAGAAGTTGAACAAATTACCAGTCCCACTTTATCATCTCCACACCTGACACACTTAATCTAGCTCAAAATAAACACGAACAGTTTGGTTAAAAATATGAAAAAATTACTCACAAAATCTACACAGTCTACATAGTCTACATAGGTTCAATTCTTGAAGGAAGGAAGATGAAAATAAGCACTCACATGCTTACAGGGAAGCATGCTTGCCAGAGGATCAGAGACCACATGCTTGCAGGGAAGCCAAAGAACAAAAAAGGGAAGAGGAAGAGAACATGCAAGGGGAAGTGGGTGTTGACCCTTCTGTGCCTACAATAGACATGCAAACTAACTAGCCAGTTAATTAAGCATGCAAAGGTCTCCACTCCCAACAGTTATTGATGTTGTTAAGCAGAATTGGCATGGGAGAATGGTGAAGAAGAGGGCTGGGGAAACAGAGACTTCTGGTTCTGGGGCTGTAGCAGCATCCCTGCAGTAAACAGCACAATAAAACTTAAGATGGAAAAGGATGGTGTTGTTCTCTAATTGACCCTGTAGCTGTGTTTGACTGCCTACTACAGATAAAGTAAACAGCAGCTGCCTCCAAAAGCTTTTACTGAGCTTGCATGAAGATCAAAACAGAAAAAAAGAGGAAAAGCAGATTAATGTGCTTTGCCAGCTGCTGCCAGTGTGATAAAAACAACAACACAGATCTTGAAATTTGGCCACCAAAATAGAAATCATAAGAGAAGTGGAAGCTAGTATAAGAAAAAAAAAATCAAAGCAGTTTTCCAGTAGTCTCTAGAAGGTTTAAAATTATTTTATTACCTGGTTGTTTTATTTCACATGTGCATATGAATAAAAAGTGTGGTGAAACATGTCGAACTGCTCTTTTTTGCAGTGTAGGAACCCATCCATATCCTTTCCATGTTATTTCTGCCTCTGGTATCAAATTTCCTATTAAAGAACTAATGTCCAGGAACACCTCTACCTACACCTTTACTCCACCATCCTGATAACACCTGTCAGTGGGAACTGGAGTGGAGATCATGTGGGTCAACTGATGTTAGACTGCAAATCCCAGCAGTCCTACTCAGCATACCCAATGGTAAGAAATGTTGGAAGCTGGAGTCCATTTCATGTGGAATGTCACATGATTCTCCTTCCCCCCCCCAACTAAATCTAGAATCCAGAAAAACTTTTCCACCAGAACAACAGCAGCTTTCAGGAAATCCTATTATACAATGGAAGATTGGCTGGTTTTGTTGGTCTAGTGGTGTCTCTTACAAAACAGGACTTATACTGCCTTATACTGTGTCAAACTATCTGCTTATTCCAACATTGACTTGCAGCATCATTTTCCCAGCCTTACCTGGAGATGCTGTGGACTGAAACCAGGTTTTTCTGTGTGCAAAGCATGTGCTTTGCATAAGTCAACCTATCATTTAATGTTTATACTGCCTTCTTCCAAAGAATGGAACCCTGTACATTTCTTCCCCGTCTATAAAAGTGTCACAAACAAAGAATTTAAATATATTTATTATGCCATAAGCTTTCACAGACAAAAGTCCTTTTCATTAGAAGTTTCGTGTCATAAATTCATTTTCCCATGTAAAATTAGCATTCTTCAGTATTGGTTTTGTCTCATTTATAGGGGCTTGTACTCAGAGGAATTGTTAGGGATGGGGAAAACATTTTTTAAAAGGTTGAAAAATGTGGATTTTGAGTGTTGAGATATGCTGACAAGAAGAATCTGGGCTGACAAAAATCTTCACAGTTTGGGACTTATTCTACCCAAAATTTATGCATATTTGTTTTGTGTAGAAAACAGCATATTTCTGTGCAGAAAACAACATTCACATAAAAATAATATTTCTTGTACAGAGTGGAAGCCTTTCCACATTATACTGCTATAGTGCTATTATTCCACTTTCAACATCCTATGGAATCCTGGGGTTTGCAATTTAGGGAGAGGCATTTAGAATTCTCAGCCAGAGAGCTCTTTGCCCTCAGAATTCCACAGGATGTTGACAGTGGAATAATAAACCTCAGAATTCCACAGGATGTTGAAAGTGGAATAATAAAACTGTAACAGTGTAGAATGGAAAGGCTCTAAGTTCCAAACTACAAATAGTCTTTGAAAATGATACAATTTTTAAAGACTTTCTCATATCAAGAAGAACATTGGTAAAATTGTTTGTTGCTTCTTTTGGGAAGAAAATTAGTGAAAAATTACATCACTAGGCTGCGTAGCATAAGATTTAACAGCTGTTACAGAGAAAGAGAGAAAGAGGGAGCGAGAGGGAGAAAAAGGGAGAATATAGAAACTAGAGGGGACTCACTTTGTGTCTTGAATTTTGTTTGTTTCTTTTCTTAAAGGTGGAATTGTGTGGATAACCTTTTGCCACATCTTGATTATAGCTGCCACAGGTCAGATCTGACCTATGCGCTCCCAGTTGGTCACAGCTGTTTAAGAGGTCAAACTAAGCATTCCAAAATGCCCTTGAACTGGAAGTGGACAAACAACACCCTCTCTGTTGTCTTCCTTCATCAGAGTTCAAATTACTGCAAAAAGTAAACATAGGTGTTAAGTTCCCTACAAACACAGAAAGAATTCAGCAGTACTATAAGTGGTCATGACATGGGGAAACATCCCCTTCTCTAGAGATTTAAAGTGAATAGTGTGGGTATCAATTCTTTAGAGTTATCAATACATCAAAGCAAGAACCTGAGTATATGACCCAGTGGGATCCATCCCCATTCTGATTTTCTGAATCTGTGGGCCCAGAGGGGAACTATACACTTTGCCATTTTTTTCCTTATTCTGTGAAAGGAAAGCTGTAAGGACTACAGATGAGTAAGGTAAAAAATGTCAGTAGAAATGTGTGTCTGTTAGTACAACATGAGAATTGTGAGAGAAAGCTCAGCAGACATTTGATTCTACATACTATAATAATAACATTAAATTTACAATGATACACAAAGGTGTGTATGGGCAAAAGCCATGTCTTAAGGTACTAGGATGACCTCTACCATATTCTCCTAAACATTAAGAAGAACTTCCTGATGGTAAGAGCTATTTGACAATGGAATATGCTGCCTCAGAGTGTGGTGGAGTCACCTGCTTTGGAAGTTTTTAAACAGAGGCTAGATGGCCATTTGCTGGTGGTACTTCGAGTGTGTGGTCCTGCATGACAGGGGGTTGGACTCAATGGCTGTTGTGGTCTCTTCCAACTCTATGATTCTATATGTTGACTATCATTCGCATCTCGCCCCTCAACATGGCCAATAATGAATGATTGTGAGGAATATAGGTCAAAACATCTTGGTGGCCAAATGTTCCCCCCTTCTGCTTTAAAGCATGTGTGGATGGAGGGTATTAGAGAATTTCATAGAGAATGTGAATGTCTACATTTATTAGTTGTAGCAGTTGAATCAAATCTCCATCTACCTGTTCATGATATATTTTCAAATACCAGGTTCTGTGGCAAACAGCAGGGGATTGGTCACCATGTTCAGATTAGACATTCAAAGGGAAGTGTTTGCATCCATTGCCAATGCATCCATCGCCAATGCATCCATCCCCTGTAGCAGCAACAGGTAATTGGGTCTAATTTCCCACTATGTCCCAAAGCAACACTGTGCCAATTTAAATGCTATCTAGACTCAGCCATTTAGCAACGTTTGCTGCATGAGTACAAGTTAAGTCTACCTGGACCCAACCAATGGAGATGAGATTTTTATCACAGGACACTTTACTTCATGATCTTCTCTGTCGTGGAGTTGGCCTTGATTGCATTCATGCCATGCCCACATCCTTCCAGCCAAGGCTTGATTAAGATGTAAAGTGGCTCTAGGTGACACCAGGTCTAAGAAGCCCTGATAGAATGGACTCTTTGGCTACAATCCAACATCTCCTTGGCATAGCATAAATACCTTGCAACAGTACTATGCAACTACCATACAAATAGCAACATTGTGCAACAGATGATTCGCACATAGGGAGAAAGGCAGGATATAAATTCAATAAATAAATACATAAATAAATAAGGCAATGACTGGCTTCTGTTGGGAATGCTTGGTGCACAATGTGCAGATCATAACTGCAAATGTTGTAATGAGCAACTCTGCTTCCACCACTATCAGCATAATATTTCTGCTTGCCTGCTTGCTTGCTTGCTTTCATACTGGCACTCTAGTTTACTCACTTATACAGAAATCCTACACTGCTTCCAGTGTAAGAAGCTGTTTTGTACCAGTTTGTCCTTGAAACCTCCTGTGGTCTCTTCCGACTGGCAGCTGTTCCACATAATCTCAGGCAAAAAGTGTTTTGCATCAAAACACTATTTACATGTTATTTGAATATAGAGACCTACTGCACTGGGGAAGGAGTGGGTCTACACTTTTCTACCTGCACCTGAAATCTGTCCATCTGTCCATTCGTGAACTAAGCTGTTGTTTGCAAAGAAATCTCATAATCTTAAACTTGTAAATTGTTGGTATTTGACTCCCATTAAGTTTCATCAAAGAAAACATTCCTGGTGTAGTGGTTGAGAGGTTCTTAGATTTGTATGTAGTGGCATTGCCCTCAAGTGTTCTAATTCTGGTGTGTTTGTTAAAACAGAGATAATACAGTATAATGACAGCAAGTTAGCAAGGGAATACAAACACAGCAATAAGAAGAGTTCTAAATGTGAACAATTTTCAGAGACTCACTGTCTGCAATGGTAGAAATTTAGGGACCAAAGGGAAAAAAATCATTTGATGGGGTAGATTTCTTTTTGTGGGGACATATCCTCATTTTTCTCCCTGTGGCTTCACCTGTGTCCCTGCTCACTTATATTTGTATGTGCTGTCATGTAGCAAAAGAAAAATGACTTTCCACAGGGCTAGTCCTACTATTAGGCACAAGAAGGTAATTGCCTATAAAAGTATGCAGATGATGGAGGCACCAACAGTAGCACCTAGCATTTCCTTTTAGCCTTTCCCCTTCCATAGACACAATCATTAATTTCCAACAAAAGTCAGAGCTATATGTACCACATGGCCTATCCTGTACTCCTAAACTTGACTCAGCTGTACTGGACACAGTGCCACCACCAGTGCTGAAACAATGTTAGACCTTTCTGCTTCTGTTCAGGTAATGCAATATGAAAGGCATCTTACCCTTTGTCCCAGGCAGCAAAACTTTTGGTCCAGCCTATCTTCTTTATGGACTATTTCCATTTTATTGAAAAACCACAGTAGTCATGGCCAATTCCTAGAATGCACAAGCTTGTAAGCTCTAATTCAAAACCCGGAGTGGAAAAGGTATTTGGCTACAACACACCAAGATGATGGATGAAATGTTCCTGTGAAGGATATTAGTAGTTGCCTTTCAGTCAGTCAAGAATTGTTCTTGCTCACGGCATATTCACTGAAGAGCTATGCAGTCAAACACAGATGTAAAATTCAACTACATGTCCCTTTGCCAATACTGAACTTGTTTGGGATGTCTATTAGTTCTCCTAGAATGGAGCGGGCAGGTTTGGGGCTTGCTGGCTGTATTTTTGTTTTTTTGCTGGAACACCAAAACCAACCAACCAATGCCAGATACAGAATAGTGGCTCAGGAAAGCACATACAGAATGGTCTGAGCAGATGTGAACATGACTCTGAGAAGATGTGCAGTCCAGGAATCTCTTTTCAGTTCCAGAACTAGGTTCATACACAAATCTAAACCTGTTTTCTCCTAAACTGGGCATTGGGAAGCCTCAGACTCTGGTGCTTACTCTGGCCTCCCAATCTGGCTCCTCTGGGTTTATGGCCATGCTCTGCTTCTGCATGAAACCATCTTATACTGTGTTTTTTTCAGTGCTTTTATAAATTTTCCTTTATTTACTTATTAATTTATTCCCACCATTTTCCCCAGCTCTGAAGCTCAAGGCAGGTTATGAAAGTTAAAAGAGATACAACTAAAAGTTCACCTCAACAAAAAACTTAGGGTATATTTAAAGTATCAATTTAATTGGATGGATGGATGGATGGATGGATGGATGGATGGATGGATGGATGAATAAGAAAAGCAACAAATGTCCATAATATAGTACATTTTTAAAGCCCCTTTCCTTTTTAAAAGATGGAAAAGCTTCTCCTAAGTCACAAGTTGGCAACTCCCAAAGGTTGGGGGGATGGCACATAGTACATTCATGGACCCTCTAGTGCTACATTCCCATGCCTCTTCCTCCATTATTTTTTTAGCTCCTAGATAGAATAATCCTTTTTGCTAGCCAATAACACCCCCAAGTTTGAGTGAATGAGTAGGGTGCTACTGGGCATTTAATTTCCAGGCAATTTTGGAACATCCTCTCACCATTTTTAAAAGCACGTTTAGCCCCTTTTCCCAAGAATATATGAATGGATTTGCTACTCCAGTCACTTTCTGGTTTGAAAAATAGCCAATCTAGGCTGAAGGAAAGTCTCTGCAGCATTTAAAAAAAAAGGGGGGGTCAAAATATCCCCAATGTAGCAAATGCTGGAGGGAGGGTGTTATTGGTCATTATTCCCCCCCCATCCTTGAAGGCTGTGTAGAAATGGTCTTGGGGCATACAGTCCATGTACTTTGACTAGCCCTTTCCTAAGGCTTAGTTGCTGACTGCAAGAGCTTTAAGGTAAACATACTGGCACACTTGCCCTCTCCCTCTTGCCTTTGGCTCTGCCCGCCACTGGAATTCAGAAGGAAGAGTCAGCTTTCTGTTGTCACTACAGTGGTAAAGTTATGCGAGGATCTAAAGGTGGGCACTGTCCCTCAAATAAGAATTCTGTCTTCCAAAATAAATTTTCCATCAGGCTCCAAATTTCTCACATGGCAAAGAGTGAGACACTGAAAACCATTTGCACCTAAAGCTTTTCTATTTGCTATGTTTGCATTCTCTTGGTAATTCTGCCTTCCTCTTTTCTTTCTATGCCTAGAATACTCAACGGATGTTTTATGTGTTAAGTTCTGTAATGATAGAAATTTGGGGATGGAAGGAATGTTTCATTTCGGGGACAATGCCTTCATTCTCCCTCCTCCAGCAGCTACACCTTATCTTTATTGTTAAACTGTTGGAAGTTGGAATCTTTTGTTGATCTATGGCCAATCTTTCCTGGAGAAGCAGCGGTAGATTACAACCTACTTTCTACCTCCCCCCAGCACACAATTTGGGAGTAAGCTAATTACAAATTTATTCCATGAGAAACAGTGAAGCAGAGGAAGGGAACCAAGCATATTCAAAAAAGTAGCTCAAACTAAGTGCCTGATGTTCTTGAGTGGAAATGAAAGCTATATAGGTCTCTCAATTTTTTTGCAGCCAGTGCATAGAAGCAGAGTCTATACTGAAGCACTGGAGACATAAGAATGCCAAAAATATTCATTCTCAATAGGAGTTTCGCTGTTATTACAATTAAAAGTGTCTGCTTAGGTGCACTGAAAAAGCTGTGGGAGATAGCAGCATTAAGATATCTACTATGGATTAAATTTATACCAATTGCAGATTTGGCTTTTTTACCTTGGGAACAGTATTCAGATGCATGAATCACAGCATGGGCATTGATTTTTTTTTAAAATGAAGTGCTAATTAAGCCAAAGCAAAGGGTGATTGGGATTGCAAATACAATACAATATGAAGCTGTGATCATTTGAGAGAGAGAGAAGCTGCAAACTGAGAGTTTTCATGTATAAACAGGATTTCAGGGATTTCAAAGAGATTATCAAAAAAGAAGCTGAAGAAATAGATTTAAATTTGCAGGACAAAACTGTAGATGGAAGTTCACACATACATAATAATAAATAGTGTACATAATCAATTGCTTTCTGCACACTGAAATGAATGGGATCAGCATTCATGTTCCCGCACAAATCCTATTTTCAACTGATGTTGCCTTAGCAGAAGCTGATATTTCTTTAATTTTTCTTTGTAAAAAAAGTTCTGCTACAGATATCAAATGCAAATGTAAGGATGTTCAAACAATTGTTATTAAATAATCACACACATGGATTACTATAGGGCCTAAATACCCTAAGGCATAAGATCCCATCTGATCTTAGAATCTAAGCAGGGTTAGCCATGGTAAGTACTTGTATGGGACACTGCCCATGATTACCAGGTGCTGTAGACTATATCTTAGAGGAAAGAGCCACCAAAACTACCTCTGATTATTCCTCAGCAGTTAGAATCATAGAGTCATAGAGCTGGAAGAGACCACAGGGGCCATCCAGTCCAACCCCCTGCCATGCAGGAACCCACATCAAAGCACTCCCAACAGATGGCCGTCCAGCCTCTGCTTAAAAACCTCCAAAGAAGGAGGCTCCACCCCACAAGACTTTAAAAACACCCAGTTAAGGATGTCCTCTCAGACACAACTCACTTTCTGCTCTATCCTCTGGAAATGAGTTTGAAGGACGCTGGGATTGATTTATTGTATTTACACCCCACCTTTTTCCCAAATGGGATTCATTTGGGAGAATCATAGAATCATAGAGTTGGAAGGGACCCCAGGGGCCATCGAGTCCAACCCCTGCTATGCAGGAACACTCATCAAAGTATTCCCAAGAAAAGTGGGATAGAAATCCCTCAGAAAATCCTATTAAATTCAGGAGGTCACCATAAGTTGACAGACAACTTGAAGATGCACCAGTGCATACACACACATGAATTAATATAAAGTGGCCTTCTCCACTGTGCTTCATTACTGTAGTGGTCTAAGTGTTGAACTAAGAAATGAGAGCTTGAATACCTTGCTTTAAAAAAAAGAAAGAAACAGCCCCAGACTATTTATAGAGATTGATATTCCATATTGTTTTAAACAGAAGGATTGCAACTACATTTTTCTTCCTGAAGTAAGCATAAGGAAGGTCTGGATTGGTACCCAAGCATTAAGTTGGGGAAACATTGTTGCCCTGACTTGCTGTTACTGTCACTTTGGTTCCAGGACTAGTGTGGCTCAACATTGACAAGAGAAAGCTTTTTGATCAAAGTAATTTAATATTTTAACGCTTGTTTTAAGCATACCTATAGAATCAGTTACTGAGACCTACGAATATAGCCCCAATTTTTCATCCATATTTTCTAACCATTTAAGGATTCACATGTCACATGTCAAATGAACTTTGTGTATTTAGCAAGGTGGTAAATCTTTGCTGAATTCATTCTTATACGTTAAAAAAAAAAAATCTCCTTGCTGCTTGAGGTTATAAAAAAAATGCAAACTTTTCCCCCCCTTTTTTGCATTTTGGGACATTTCTAGAAAAGATCATGAATTTTATTTCTTATATAAAACAACAACAACAACAGCAATTATAACTACTACTACTACTACTACTATTATTTACACACCTCTCCCCAAAGCTCGAGGTGGGGTACAGAATATAGAACTAAAAATCATAATTAAAATACACTAAAACATAGAATGATTAATACAAACATAATTTGATTAAAATATATCATGATTAAAAGTACAATTAAAGTATAGTTAAAAATGCAATTAAAAGTACAGTTAAAATAAATAATATATTTATACAACAATAACATGGTATTTTTCACAACAACAGTATACTTTGTACAAAATTTATTTTGCACAAAATGTTATATTTTTAATACAAAATGGAAATTGAAAATGCACTGGTGTTTTTGCTATTGCACAGGTGGTATCTCAAGGTAACTGAATTTTTTTTCAGTAGTATATTTCATCAAGGTACTCTTTCTCACACAGGAAGAGAAAAATTATGAATACTTCTTACAATCCTAAGTCTTTTACTTTGGGTAGTCCAAACTATGCAGAATCTAGCCAAAATCAGTCTAGAACTGAGTAATTAAAACTAGGTATAATCTGGCTAGAATCAAAACTAGTTAGAATTAATTGGATTTACTGAATTGTTGACTCACTATTTAACAACTGATTCAATGGGGCTATTCTGTTTGAACTACCAGTAGCAGAAATGGGAATCATGTAACCCTATAGATGCAGTTCTAGCATTCTTCACCATTGATTATGCTGGCTAGAGCTACTGAAAACTGCAGTCCAACAACATCTGGTGGGCTGCATGATTTCCACTCCTAATAGGATTCCAGTTGTGATCTTTCACAACCCTCCTTCCTGCCATCAATCTTTGTGACAGAAGATAACAGGCCTTGGACCTTCCATGGCACCAAACAACAAGGGAAAGAGAATGTTGTCCTAATAGAAAGAGAGTTTCCTATGCTGGTCAGTTTTTTTTCTTTAAGGCAACGAATACAAGCAGGTTAGATTTTTCTGAGATGACACTGCAGATGTCTTGCATGTAATTGATTGGGGGTGGTTGCTAGCAGCAATAGATTAAGCCTTGCTTGACTGGCTCCTGGGTTATTTTCTCCCTGAATGATCTAAGACAATTGGATTGAATGATGGCTTATTTTGCCCTAGGGTTTATTTGAGGTGGACTCATGTGCATTGCTACTTTGTCAGCACTGCTACGTGGCATGACTTGGAGGTTCCTAATGGAGCGATTCTGACACTGGTACTTAAAAGAAAGTCTGTGAGGGATTAACTGACTGCTACTTAGGTTTGTTTAAATATTGTGGATATTTCAGTAAATTCAATACAATTTTTTGAAACTGACAAAGCATTTGTGTATGTCAGGCCATATGCAAGGTAGGCCTGTAGGAAGAAAGCTGGGAATTCTACATTGCAAGAAGTAATGCAAGTTCAGTAACCCTTTGTTATTGTTAATTGCTATCAAGTCAGCTTTGACTTATCACTATCCTGTGAACGAAAGACTTCCAAGGTAGCCTATTATCAACTGCTCTGCTCAGGTCCTGCAAACTCAGAGCTGTGGCTTCCTTGATTGAATCTATCCACCTGTAATGCCTTTCCTTGCTATCTTCAACCTTAGTAAGCATCGTCATCTTTTCTAATGAATCATGTCACCCCTTGATCTATCTAAAACACACTAGCCTCTGTTTGGACATTTTGACTTCTAGAGAATTCTCAGGCTTGATTTGCTTTCAGACTCATTTGTGTATTGATTTACATTACATCTTATTGAGTGAATGTGTAGGATGCTGCCTACTGCCCACTTTATTGTACATTCATCTGAAATAAATAGAGATCTCTAGAAGACAAATATAGAAAACATTACTTACTGACCAGTAAGGATTCCAATCATTCCTGCTGAGAGGAAGATGGGCAATGACATTTTCAGTTAACATTTTTCTGGCTATGACTTGAGCACCTTGATTTTGTGGCATCACGTAGCAGACTGAGAAGGATCCCTGTCTGAAACCCTGGAAAACCTTCTTCCAGTCAAGTGTAAGTACTACTGAGCAATTCACATTACATGATGGTAAGAACTCTGGCTGAGTTTGTAAAATTCTTGTAAATTGACCAAAAGCTCTTTTTGTAAATCAAAGTTCATCTCTCCACTCAGCCAGCCTCTCTTTCTAATATTTTACACTGTGCAAGGAACATCCTGTTACCATAGGTAAGGGGTAAGCAAAGTGCAGTTCACAAGTACCTAGCCATCCCAGAGATCATATTTTTCAAATGACTCTATCTGTGGCACAGATAGAAGTAAATAATGATGCTATTCACCCAGGGAAGCTGTATAGCCAACTTTCCAATGGTGATCAGAGATGTCAAGACTACTAACAACAAACATCTGTTGGATAGGCAAGTGCATCCAGATTTATATACCCAGCAGAATGTGTGCCAACGTCTGTGCACACACAGAGATTTCTGTCCCTTGTCATTTTCACTAATGTGTCTCGTCTTTCCTTCTGCATTATCTTACAAATTATAGAAAATTATTCCTCCTTTTCCAAGCTCTCTTTGATAGTCATCTCTAAAAAGTGGCTTCCAAACCATTTTGAAAATTGAATCTTGCGGACTGCCTAAGAATAGCTTTAATTTTTAACAATCATAGCACTTTTGTTCATTAATGATAACCTCTTTTTTTCTCTCCTTTTTGCCTGCATAGTCAGGTTTTGACCAATTTCATCTGTTAAGCCAATACACTGCATAATGAGACCGTAGATTTCTATTGTGAAATTTGAATGTGATTTCCATCACCAGCTTCATTTTCTCTTTTAAGCTGTTTTTCTAACAGAAGCACTTTCACTGGCCAGAGCATTAGAAAAAAATGTTTGTACAGATAAGCTTACCTATTATCCCAAATCAATTATGCATAGTCTTCAAATATTTACATCAGTTGATATGAAAACTGAAGTTTGCTGTATGACAAACTTAACATTTGAAGGGGAAAAGTAATTTCAATGCCTTCACATTATTCCTGCACCTCTGCATTAGACCCAGTCATGGTTTAAAAAAATATATATATAAGGTGTGTGTATGTATCTGTATGTATATATATGTGTATATAGAATCATAGAATCATAGAAATGTAGAGTTGGAAGAGACCACACAGGCCATCCAGTCCAACCCCCTGCCATGCAGGAACACCCTCAAATCAATCCCGACAGATGGCCATCAAGCCTCTGCTTAAAAACCTCCAAGGAAGGAGACTCCACTACACTCCGATGCAGCAGATTCCACTGCCAAACAGCCCTGACTGTCAGGAAGTTCTTCCTGAGGTTCAAGTGGAATCTCCTTTCCTGCAGCTTGAATCCATTGCTCCTTGTCCTGATCTCTGGAGCAGCAGAAAACAAGCCCCCTCCTTCCTCTACGTGGCATCCCTTCAAATATTTAAACATGGCTATCATGTCCCCTCTTAACCTCCTCTTCTGCAGACTAAACATACCCAGCTCTCTAAGTCTATCCTCATAGGGCATGTCTTCCAGGCCTCTCACCATTTTGGTCGCCCTCCTCTGGACTTGCTCCAGCTTGTCAATATCCTTCTTGAATTGGGGTGCCCAGAACTGGACACAGTATTCAAGATGGGGTCTAACCAAAGCAGAGTAGAGTGGTACCAGTACCTCCCTCGATCTAGACACCATACTCCTATTGATGCAGCCAAGAATTGCATTGGCTTTCTTGGCTGCCGCATCACACTGCTGACTCATGTTCAGCTTGTGGTCTATGAAGACTCCTAGATCCCTTTCACACGTACTGCTATCCAGCCACGTGTCCCCCATCCTATATTTCTGTATTCCATTTTTTCTACCTAAGTGTAGGACCTTACATTTCTCTCTGTTGAATTTCATTTTGTTCGCCCTGGCCCAGCTCTCCAATCTATCCAGGTCATTTTGAATTTTGATCCTGTCCTCTGGTGTATTAGCAACCCCTCCCAATTTGGTATCATCTGCAAATTTGATGAGCATGCCCTCTATTCCTTCATCCAAGTCATTGATAAAAATATTGAACAGCACTGGGCCTAGGACAGAACCCTGTGGCACCCCACCAGTCACTTCTCTCCAGGATGAAAAGCAGCCATTCGTGATCACCCTTTGGGTTCGGTCGGTCAACTAATTACAAATCCAAATAACAGTAGCGCTGTCCAGCCCACATTTTACTAGCTCCTTTGCAAGAATGTTGTGGGGAACTTTGTCAAAGGCCTTACTGAAATCGAGATATGCTACATCCACAGCATTCCCTTCATCTATCAAACTAGTAACTCTATCATAAAAAGAGATAAGATTAGTCTGGCATGACATATTTTTGAGAAATCCATGTTGACTTCTCGTGATTACCGCATTGCTTTCTAAATGATTAGAAACTGACTGCTTAATGATCTGCTCCAGGATCTTTCTGGGTACTGATGTCAGGCTCACTGGGTGATAATTATTTGGGTCCTCTTTTTTTCCCTTCTTGAAGATGAGGATAACATTTGCTCTCTTCCAGTCTGCTGGAATATATATGTATGTATGTGTGTGTGTGTGTGTATATATATATTATATATATTATAATATATATATATATGGAAGGTATGGGTTTCACAACAGTGAACCTAGGTAAAACAAGAGTTTTGTAGGTCAATGCTAAACTTACTTACTCAGAAGCCCCATAGAGTTGCTTTCTGTGCTACATGTATTCTTAGGAATAAAGCTGGGGAGTAGTTTCGAAAGGGTCGTATTCAAAAATGGTAAATTCCACCTACTTGGGCAGGTTGTCCCCATATTGAGTTTTGTCTTGCTAACTCTCAGAAAAAATGGGTTCACATGGTTCACACAACATTCCTCTGACTTCTCTATTTCTGATTCTAGGCTTTCCCCACTTCCCTAGGAAAACAGATTTACCCTTGAAGAAGGGCAGAGGCAGGAAAACAGGCCAGGAAAGGTCCTGGACAGCCCCTCATTGACTGCAAATGGCATGTCCCATGCATAATTTCCTAAAAAACATTACAAATCTTGTAGGTAAGATATGGCATCCTATCACTGAATACAAAAGTCAAGCTCATCCATGTAGTAGTGTTTCTGATATATGGTTGTGAAAGTTGAACGGTGAAGAAAGTTGACAAAGAATTAACTCATTTGAAGTGTGGTGCTGGAGGACTGCTGGATATCTTCGTGGACATTACTTCTTTAACAGAAAATTTGGTACAAGAGACAGAAATAAGATGGAAAGAACAACAATAGGTCCCTACACCACAAAAAAGAAAAGCAGTTCAAAAATTCTCAGCAAACTTTTTATCCCAAAATAACAATATGCATGTATGAAATGAAACAATTATGTAAGGCTTGCATAAATAAACAAAAAATATTTTGAACCTTCTAAGACCACCTGAAGGTTTCTCCAAAATGCATCCAGGGATGGGCATTTCTTTTGTCAGCTTCCATTTTTCTTATGATTTCCATTTTGGTGACCAAACTTGCAGAACTATGCTTTTTTTAACATGCGGGGCTAGCTGGTGGGGCAATGTTATCTGCTTTCTCCTTTTCTCTCTGTTTTGCTGTTCATGCATCTCAATAAAGCATTCTGGAGGCAACTGCTCTTCACTTTGTCTGCTGGAGGTAGTTACACATGACTACAGTAGCATTGCCTAGAGCAGAATCCCATTCTTTCCCAGCTCAGCCTTTATTGCATTGATTGCAGACATGCTGCTGCAATCCAACACCAGATGTCTGTGTTTTTTCCAGCCCTCATTCACCACCTTCCCAGTGTTAATGCACCTAAAAAACTTCTAGCTAGACAGAAGATGAGGAAGAAAAGTCAGGAGCAGGCAGGTGTAGAAAGACTTTCTAAAAAGGAACTTCTTTCATTGGCATTGTTAATTGAATATGTCTCTATTCAGCATTGTCTACCTGAACACTCAGACCCAACTTACCTTCAGAGCAAGTAGGAACTGATGTGCAAGAATGGTGTGACTTTCACTCAAATACATTCCCTTCCCATCTCTTTCCAATGAGATTCAGCTAAGGAGCACATAAGATCACACTCAAGAGCCTCCGTTCCCCAAAAGGGTAGGGGGCTTAGGATTTTTAGAAGAGTCTATAACCATTTCTGCACTAGACTGTTATAGAGCTGTTATTCCACTTGCAACATCCTATAGAATCCTGGGGTTTGCAAACCCCAGGATTCCATAGGATGTTGCAAGTGGAACAATAGCGCTATAACAGTCTGGTGCAGAAATGGCCTATGAAGCATGATAGTTAGCTCTCATATTCACCCTATATACATGTTTTTATGCTTTAGGGATGCACAAAAAGTAACCGGTCAGAAATCAAAAGATTTTTTGCTGACATATAGGAGAAAATTGATCACACACCAAAAAAGGACACATTGATAATCATAGGTGATTGGAATGCAAAAATGTAGAGAGCAGCAGAAAACCAAACATTGTCAGACTGTTTTATGTAGATCAAGAAATGAAGCAGGAGGGCAACCTATTAAATTCTATAAGGCCAACAGTTTGTTCTGTGCAAACACATTCTTCAGGAAATTGAACAGATGACATACATGGACATGACAAATATAGAAATCAAACAGAGCTGAGCCGGACTGTTAATAATAAAGTCTCTGGGAGGTCTTTCATCCATAACATCATCATAAATTGAAGCTTAGCTAGATGACACAAAATAAGAACACAAAATGTGACCAAAACAGGGACATGGCATGATATGGCATGGTTTCCAAACCCAAGTGCATCATGACGTATCCATCCCTGAACAGATGTTTTCTCATATTATAGCTTCGCAGTTGGAAAGCAGAGACAGTGTCTGCAGCACTAGCAGAAGAAATTTTAGATTGATTGGTTCCTTTAGCAGTGAGTAAGTAAAAGTTTCAAGTAAAATGATTCTGTGTACATTTGCCTTGCAAATAGGACATTTTCATTTCCTTCAGTGAAAAGGGCTGCAATGACCAACATTAGAGGGTATGGAGAAATGATGAAGGCTAGATGTTTACTCAAAGAGAATGTGCAGGCACAGAAAATACAAATGAACTCATAAAAAGCTTGGTTTGATTTATGAAAATATTAAAATATATTAGATCAAAGTCTAGGCATATTACATATTTGGAAATTATAAACTAAATTTGACCTGTGAAACAACTACTTTCATGGTCACTGATATGCCAGCTTTTAATGCAACAAATGCCATATTTATTTATTAAAAGCATTTATATCTCATCATTTTCTCTCTTAATACATGGGTCAAAATAGAAGATATATTTGGCAGCATTTAGGAAGAAGTTCTTCAAGTGATAAAAGATACTTGTTATAACATGTAATCTTCCTTTCTTACAAATCAGCAAGGTATAGTGCTCTGAGTGTGGGCCAGGACTCTGGAAAAATGCACTGGATGACCTTGGACAAGTGACACTATCTCAACCCAAGCAGAAGATAATGGCAAATAATACATCTGCCCAAGAAAACCGTATAATAGGGTTGTCTTAGGATCACCACAAGTAGGAGTTGACTTCAAGTCACCTAATAATAACTACCATATATTGTATTAAGAATGCTTTGGTTTGTTATTAGTCATTAGAAAAGCAAACATGAGCATAATTTGCATGTCTGATTACCAATGCACATATCTCTAAATGAATTTCATCATAGGAAGGAAAATCAGTTTATCACACAGAATATGCATTCCATTTAATGTCTCATTTGACCCTAAGATCCATCAGCTTGATATTGCCAAAGACAACCCCTGTTTTGTATGCATCATCTCCTCATCAAAGCAAAACAATGGACCTAGAGGGTATCAGAGAAGGGCTTGGCATGGCTCTGCTAGCATTTAGGACTAAATTCATTAGATCCAGCCCATTCCATTGGTGGTGTGATGACTTACTGCAAGCTCTTGATGAATATTATGTCAGGTGAACAGTTGAAGAAATTAAAAATGAGACCTGTTGATCTCCCAGGAGTCATTTATAAAAGTTGGAACTTGAAAATCCAAATGAAGTTTGAAATAGTACACTTGATACAGGAAGTGATTCTCAGCACAAGCATTTTCTCAAAGCTGTGCACAGCTAGATGGGTGAAGCTGCCTTTTGAGAAGATCCAAAGTAAATATTATACCCAGAGACAAGCAAAAATATACATAAATGCACCCTAGGAAATGCAGTTCTCAGCAAGTTTAGCAAATGTTATAATTATGTCTGCATCCCATAAAAAGAGTATATTTTTGAGTTCTTGCAGTTAGCAGGAATGGAAAGCAAACTGTGGAATCCAAATTGCTATGTAGGCAATTGCCGCTGCCAATGATTCACCTTCAGCTAAAACAATACTTTGGATTACAAGTATAGTACTCTTCCTGGGGTTTTTGACTCAGATATTTTCATGGTAACTTTTCTTAGAGTACACCTTCACACAGATTTAAAGTGCTCAATTTATTCTTATACTGAAAATCAAAATGAAATGAAAATGCAAAAGAAGGTATGTTTGATTTTGCTCATAGTATATTATGAAGCTCTGTAAAATTATAGAATAGTCTAAAGTTATGTTGAGGAAAATACATTAGCTTTGAGGTGTAGCAAGAGAGATACAGGCAGGGTAATCTCAATAACACAAAAATCTGGAAAGAATCCCACATACTGAGCAGCATAAATTGTCTGTATTGGCACCAGGCAAGAGTACTCCACCTACAGTAAGTTCTTCTCTGTTCTATCTGAAGCTTTGACTTTTTTAAAAAAAATTGTTAATCCACCATTCCTGGAGAAACTGAAGGATCAAGAAGGGGCACACGTGCATTGTATCTCTGGGCACTATCAACACAAAAAGTATGCTCATTTGAGGTGTGCATGGTTTTACTGTATTAGATGGTTTATGGTTGTTGATAGAACATCCATTATGCACACAGCTGTTGCAATGGCACTGCTTAATAGCTTTGTAAAATGCTTAAAAGCCTGAGGGTGGGTAGATTAGTCCTCCAAGATATGAGTATTGTTACTTACAAAACAGATTTCTTTTCTTAAAATCATTAAGAACACACATACACGAGTTTGTTGCAGGTCTTGCAAAAGGAAAAGAATAGAGGGGAGTGGAAGAACTAAGACACTCCAACTACTGATACTAGTGCTGTGTCAGCTATTGTAATAGTTAATGCTGTGTCAGCTAATGCCTCTTCTACCTCTTTGCAAGAATAGCAGGGACTTCCTGCAGTCAGCCAAAATTATGTTATTAGTCTGCAGTCATTGTATGTGCAAGCTAGCAAGCAAAGGTTATGTGCTTGGAAATTTTCTAAAATCAATGGATTTTCTTTAAAAAAGTATTTCCTGCGATTTGAGACACATATCCATTTAGTAGATTGTTGGACTGTCTCTAATGACAGCAGTTTCCTGCTTCTACCCTGTCCACAGATTGTGAGGAAACAAGGATGTAAATAACAGCAAAATGACATTAAAGTGTGCTCATTTACTTATGTTAGGCTGTGTGTCTTCAGTTATACTACATGTGATTCTGTGACAAATTGTTTGTCTCTTTGTTGCTGCCCCTTGTGGCAGCACAACCAAATTTAGCATCCAGATCTTCAGACAACATAATTATTTCTGCCAGATCCCCTTAATGGATTTCCATTTCAAAACTATCTTTTAGGAACTGTATTTAGATATCAAGTTGATTGTTAAACAAATGGGAATAATACTGTACAGAGCTTGGAAATGAATTTTTTGGACTATAAATCCCTCAGCCAGTATGGTCAAAGTGACTGTGAGAAACTGACAGTTTCAGTCCAGAAAAGTAGCATTTCCACACTTTGCCGTTTTCAGTGTGTGTTTGCTTTTCAACACATCCAAAAACAAAATAAATGATAGTAACCTTTTCTTTAATCCTAGCCAAAGGACTCGAACATCATTCTATCCACTTATGAACAAAAATCTGGAAGAAAACAGGGCATTTTAAAAAACAGAAACTATATTCAAGTAAGGCCATGCAATGAGGTATAAATATCATAAATAAATAATGTTCATGTAATAAGCAGTTAAAGAAAGGACGGGTCATGCCCCCTTTAAAGTTTTCCTCCCCTTTTCTGCCTTGTCCCTTAATTACAGTTGCTGCTTCCAAATCTACCAGCTGCTGCTACTGCAATGGATAAGCAAATCAATTTGAGAAGATGTTTAGAAAGATAGACTTAGAATACATATGTGAATTTTTTGGAAATGAAGAGTTTGCAACACAATTTTAGGAAAGGTTAGGACAAATTGATTTCCATGCATATATGAAGGTTATTTTCTGCACCTGTTATAGGAAATCGATAGCTGTGCTACGTATGACTTGATGGAATTCTGAGTTCAAATTGATTACAATGGAAAGCTCAGGAAATTCATTTTATTAACCCTCACCCCACCCCTGCTAATCTTCGTAACTAAGTGGTCAGCCGAGAATTTGGATTCTATTTGCATAGGCAAAACCAGTACCCCATTTTGAGTATTTGCAATCAGTAAAGCACCATACCCACAATTATTAGAACTACGAATGACTACAGAGATATTGAAATCTGGTAAAGTTGGTATTTTTGTTCAGAAGTAGAAACTATTTCCTTTTTTTCAGGTTTTGGAAAAACAGACGCAGTAGAAATTTATAAAGACTTAGTTAGTTTATTCATTTCCCTGCAGATGGGACCAGTGACTCAGATTTGTGTCATTATCACAACCCCCAAGACATTTCTTCCTAGTTACCTCATTACGTGTCTACATCAGCAAGACAACTTTGGAGACTGTCATCCCTTCTCTCTATAAGCCAAATAAAGTCATTATTTCAGTACTCACAAGTTGGTAGTCACACTTTACTTAGTGAAAGAACAAACAAGGCCACATTCTTTGGAAACAGTCAAACAAGGACAACTAAAAAGGGGGAAAGAAAAGAAGAGACAGCCAGACAAAAGCAAAAAAGTATCCTAATTTTGAAAGAAAACAAAACAATAAACAAGACGTTAAGATCTGGTCCACAGATTTTTATGTAGCATATGTGGAAACAATTCATAATACTTTTATGTGGTGGATATTTCCACAGAATCTGACTTCAAATGGTGTGTGAACTGGTATTTACATGGCAGATATTCAGGGTTTGGGATGGAAATTAAACTCACAGAGTTATTAGGAGATGAAGAATGGGGAAGAAAGACTCATGTAGACTACCCTGGGGAAGAGGCAGATATATATTTAACAGATAAACTATTTATCTTTACAACCATTCTCATAAGCATTGAAAAGCAAGTGTTTTTGTGAAGAAATGTGGTTTGCTAGGATGTGGTTCTTGCTGCCATTTTCTTTTCACTGCATTGTTATCTTACCTCCAAACTCAGATCAATATATTCAAGATTCTTACACCTATACCATACAAAGGAATCAAAGAGGGTGGTTGTCTTGCTTGGTTAACATTCAGTTGATGAACTATTCCTAGCTTGGTTCAGGACTGTGCACAGATTCCCAGTTATCATTGTCTGTTCAGGGAAAAAGCTGCAGCAACATAAATGTGTTTTATTACTTCCCAAAGTATTAATCATCATTTGCTGGTATAACCACAATTTAGCTGAACAGTAAGCCGTTCTGCACAACTGCGGCCCACTTTTAGGACTAAACTACACAGTAAAATGAGTAACATGTACCTGAGCTTCAGTTTCTTTCTTACCTACCCCACCCCATATAAGCACATGTATTAATCAAGATGAGGACCACTACACAGTGTTATAGGAGCTCGACAATTGCTTTCTAAAGCCATTATTCCCTCCTTACACTAGCCAACCAACCATACTACTACAGAAGTGTGATAACAAGCAAAACCCTGAGTGGTGCCAATGAAGGGCTCCTCCATTTTTAGCTCCCCAATAGGGTAATTTAAGTGTGTGGGGGGAACAGATGAAGAAAAGAAGCTTTCAGTTCCTACTATCTTTCCATGCTAGCTCCAGTCCTGCAAGAATGCATCCAGCTGCCAAAAGGTTGACTAGGGTGCATAATCACCATCACAATATACCATTATGGGTGCCTATTTTCTTCTAGTCTCTCCCATTTCAAAGTGGTGATTGACACCCAAACATCTGAAGGACCCACATTGCCAATATGAGCATATCCTCCAACTGTCCTGGTTTAACAGAGATGGTCTGGATTAATCCTTGGCCATTTTTTCAGCTGCTTTTAAAATGTCCCTGTTTCTCCTTCTCCCACTTTTCCCCTTTGTCCTTTGTTTACTTCAACTGGTACAAACTGAGCCTATTTCCACACTACCTTGTTGTAGTGCTATTATTCTACTTTCAACATCCTGTGGAATTCTGGGGTTTGCAGTTTACCAAGGCCGAAGAGCTCTCTGGCTGAGAATTCTAAATGCCCCTCCCTAAACTGCAAACCCCAGGATTCCATAGGATGTTGAAAGTGAAATAATGGCACTGTGACACCTTAGTGAAGAAATGGTCATAGTTCAAAGTGGAAACATAATTTGTACTCAATTAACTCAGGTATGTGTGGGGGGAAATGAGATGATGGAATCTGGCCCTTTCCTATAGGCTCAGGCAACAGCAAGCTTCTGCAGCCTCTTCTAGCTTGTGTGTGCTTCCTCATTAATAACTTTGGCCATCTTGACCGCATTCTAATGTTGCCTGGCCACATGTTTCTTGATTTTCAGCTGTGAAATGCTAGAGAGTATGTATGAGTTGATGCATGTCCTCAGCTCTGTAAAGGAACCTGATAAGTACCTTCAATGTGATATATTACAAGAGGGAAAGTCTTCCGTGCTGTGGCACCTTCTCTATCGAACACTCTGCCAACAGAGGTGTGTCTGAAGCTTACATTACAGTTCTTGTGGCACTATATAACAGACTGTGGTGTTGTTACCCTGTTTGATTAGGACTCCTTTAAAGGATTCCCAAAAGCTGTCAAAATTGTATCTTGTGGGGAAAAATTAGCTCTGCACTCCTTTAGCCATGCAAAGAGGACAGGGTAATTCAAAGGATCTTTAACCCAATTTTAACCGAGTCAGGCCAGTCAGAAATCACACAAAGGGATTCAATGAATAGCTTTATTGACTAACAATAGTTTGTACTTAAGCTCCTACACCCACACTCACTACAAGAGCTAATAGATTATAGAAAGTTAAAATTCATACAATCACTCAGCTTCACTCACACACTGCAAGCATACAAGGCTATAGAAAGTTAAAAAGAGATGAAAATTAGGAAAGAGAGAAAAGGAGACATAAAAGGTTTGATACCAATCCAGAAGTCTTCAGCTGGAAGAAACTGTCTCAGCCACGCCTTTAGGGGCTGCGGGGAGCTTACAAGCTTCATTGTTTTGCAGATCTGAGAGAAAACTCCTTACTCTCCAAAGAATCTCTCCAACTCCCAAAAAGAATCAGCGAATACGCCTAGTTATATGTCCAGCGTCCTGGGAAAAACCAAATGTTCCGTCTTTTTATTAAGATGGAGTATTTCCTTTCTAGTTCAAAGAAAAAACCCTTGTAGTTCAAAGAAAATTCTTGTTGTTTCCTGCAAGATCAGTATCTCTCCGGAGATGCAAGCATGCCTTAGGTGTCGAATTCCAGCCTGCTTTGCATTGTTTATTTTCTCTCAGAGAGTAATGGTCTTCCTGATGGCTGCTGACAATGTCCGTTGAGCCAATTTGCCAGATAACCCCAGGATGTATGACAGAAAACAGAAATCTCCTGCCTACATGTTTGATATAAAATAATTAGGATTCTCAGGACATGGTCTTTGGGGGTGCTGGGTGTATAACAGTGTAATAGATTCAGGTCTCATGGAGTTAAAACATAGGGGTTAGCAGGGACTATGATGCCATCATGCCCTCCTTGGATTCCTCTGTTACCTCTCATTTTTAGCTGAAACCCTCACAATAGCTAGAGTAGAAATGGATTTACCTAGTGACAATTTACTGTAGTGAGCTACCTTGGGTATAATCAAAAGTCCAGGGGAGGGGGTCAACTGAATTTGAATGGCTGATGAAGATCCATTCATTTTTCAAAATACCTACTCCTGATGGAGATGAAGACTAGTTTTTGTTTGTTTTTGGTTGATTGGTTTTTAAGAGATCAACAGTGCTTCTTGTATCTTTGGACTGTCCTGTGGGATGTTGCCAAAAGGGTAAGGATTATAAGGATATGGACTTCAAAATTAACCACCACACCACTGGTTAGAACTATGCCATTTCTCTTAGCATTTTAAGTTGGCTTACTCTACCAGCTGGCTCTCAACAATTTTATTACTGTATTTTATTATATTTACAGTTTATAGTTTATAGTTTATATATTGTTTACTGCCCTGATATCCACAAGAATGAAGGGTAGCTTATAAGTTATTTTAATACACAAACAAATAAAATGGTGCTACATTTACTTATTAGTTTTACAGAGAAATGATGCTATACCATTACCACCACAACAGGCTCATCCCTGGGCCAGAAGATAAGCACAAGGCTAGTGACAACAATTCTGAAAGCCCCTACACATGAAATAATAATTCTTAAGCACACACAATCATTAAAAGACATCACTGAGCAACAGAACTGCCATATCTTTCAGAAATCCTTCAGAAATGTAAACACGAATCCCACAGAAGTGGGAAATGCCTTAGATAAGAACACTACAAAAACAAACAGTAGGACATACCACAGACAGTTCTATAAAATCACCAAAATATGTATGCATAGCAAGAAAAGCATTCAAACTTCAACCTGCAATATTTTAAAAGATCCACTTTAAAGATCTTTAAGTGCAAATACAGTTGAAGCTGAAAAATTCAGGTATATTTTGAAGACTGTGTACAATTTAATGCTGGGGAGTGAACTTCATTGATCTCAATAAGGCTTACTTCTGGGTAAACATGCTTAGGATTTAAGATGCCTTTAATAAAAATTGTCTTATGAAATGGTGGATATCTGTGAAGATATCTCTAGAATAGATTACATTGACCTTTACACATTTGTTTTAATGAAATGAAGTGTTTGGTCATCATTCATATCTCAACTACAACTTTGCATATATGTCAAAATCTCTGCTTTAGGCATAAGAATGCTGACCCATTCTAAATGCTAAGCATATTTATTGTCCCTCTTTGAAATGCAGTTTGACAGCTACAGGATATGCAGAATTTTATGATTTAACAGCTGTGATTTACAGAGGAGATTGCTAAGGCAAATGCAAGATCTTCTCAATCAATTTAGCACCAAAATATCCTAGATCTTTCTGTTGGCATTAATATTTCACTATTGCGTACCAAGGAGTCAGCTTTTTATCCAAGAGATACAATCGACTTATTAGCCTCTAGAGACACAGTATATTTGTAGGTTACTCTCTGGGGATATATAAATGATCATATTATAATCCAGGTGTTTGAATTTGATTTGACATTTCTGAACTCTTTATCTTTTCTCCATCCTGCAGGACCAATCCTCCCCATTTAGCTGCCAGAGAAATACAGTTGAAAGTTATAAGAAAATTCTGAACATCTCATGTCTCACTTTTGCTATTTCACCTGATGGCCTTTCCATATACCAGGTTACTAATTTCCCAGTTAATGCCTCCACCCTGGAAAGAGGGCAATGTTAGCTTCTCATAAGTGTGATCTGATAGGTTTTCTCTGGAAATACACAGGTACATCAATGCAGATCATCTTTTTCTAAACTTGCCAAAGGATGTTATATAAGCAACATCAAGCTCTTGAAGGTTTAGGGCCAGAATGATTGTTTTACCTTGTATTATCTTTGGGCACAATCCCTGATGAAAAGAGTCCTAGACTGATGAAAATCTTTGCAGTTTGAGACTTAGGGCCTTTTCGTACTACACTGTTATAGGGCTATTATTCCACTTTCAGGTGTCAGGTTGGTGGGATTGCCAGATAAGATCAAATACCATTTTTAAACACATTTTTTTATTTGGGTTCCACTCCGGCTCCTGTATTACTACCGGTAGATTCTAAATTTCACTGTTTATAGGTTCTTATATGTCATTGAATGTGATGTCCTTCCCTAACTTCCATCTGTATCAAAGGAAAGTCTACAGAGTAAATTAGCCATACAGCCTAATTGGGGTTGGGGGTTAAGACAACTTTTGTGTTATCTTATGAATCTATCCACATTAAAACCAAATGCTATAAAACTAGAGCCAAGAAAGTGTTGTTTGGGGTAGGACAGAGAGAATCAAGGCTTTTATTGCACTTTATTTGATTAACAGAAGTGTCAGTTCATGAATCATGCTCTGGAATGCAAGATGGGAAGAAACTCTTCCCTGAACAGTAGCACATTCACATGCATGAATGACTTTACAGTTCACATTCCATAAGCTGAAATAAACTCTGTTTACTGACAATGGATTCATTAGACTCACTTACTGCCAGCAGTTATAGGAAAGGGGGAAATAGTGGATCAAAAATATATGTTTTGGCTAAATGTGTTGGCCTCTTCCAGTGTTGATGGAAGAACTGTAACGTCTTTCAGTAGCATCCGTGCTAAAAAGGAGATCCTTGTTCTGCATTTTTTGGTACAAAATCATACACTGAACTTTCAGTATTCTAGGAAAGGCTGTGGAGATGTCTGCTAACTGATGAGTCTCCAGCTGAGGCAGAAGACAGAATGAATATGCCCCTTTTAAATGAATGTATACCTAATGTTTAGAGACATGTTGATTCCAAGATAACTGAAAATATAGGAGAAGAAAATCAAAACTGAGGAAATATATTTTTAGTACTTAAAATTGTATTAACTACGTGGTAAGAGAAACATGCTAATGAAGAGAAAGGAACATTATGATAATTATTATCTGTTCAGACATAAGAAAGCTTTGGAGAACAACATCAATTAAATTAGTGTAGTCTATGAATGAAAAAAACATTCTAACATACAATGTTACTTTGAAATTCTCAGAATTAGATCATTCATGTTAATCAGTACCTGCATAACTATGAAATGGAGCACACTTTTCAGTAAAATTACTTTTCTTCTGAAACCCTTAAAAAAGCTACAGAAGATCTGTCAACCCATTTTCCTAACGTCTCCGAGGCTGATGTGTTAACTGTATTCTCCACTAATGTGCCACACATAACTTTGCTGTTAGTAACAAACAAATGAAGTAAACATTCCTGGTAAATGCAAAGTTCCACACATTTTTCTTCCCAACCTCTACTAAACAAATCAGATTTTAGATTTTAGAAAAGATACATCTTTCATCTTTTTAGTCTAGGCATGGACATATCAATCTGGCTTCTGTCAGTTTTATATGTGTTCAGTCATGTAGCAGTTCCTAAAAATTTCTGCATCGATCTCCATTTTTAAAACCAGCAAGCGTGAATATTTGGTTCAACCATCCCTCAACATTTCCTCTAATAGTATGGAAACAAGTATTGAACCAAGAACTTTATTTTAGGAAAAAATCAGAAAAGTATGCAATTTGAAAGGTAAACTGTGTTCCCATCTTCATATTCATCTTGGAAGTTTAAGAGTAAATAAAGTTTTCCACCATCCCTCTCTACCACTATGATAATGGGGCTTTCCATTATCTAGACTTGGCTGAGGGGGGATACTTCCCTCTTCAGGTAAACCAAGGGTTAATGGGGTATTAGGGTTAGGTTACACTTTTTATTGTGGGTCAGCCTCACAGGTCACAGGGAGAGAATTGCCCAATCAAGGGGGAAAAGGTGAGCATCTTTGAGATGCTTCTATGGAGAAGTTATAAAAATCCTTGAGAGACCATGTGGCAGAGAGACAACAAAGAAACCTCCTGGAGATGAAATCTGTGCCAGTAGTAGGCTTCAGGCCCTAGGCCTCGCCTCCTGGCCTCACTTTTCTCTGAGACCATCTAAGCCTATGAACCCCAATGTGAATAGCTAGGATATTAGGTAGTTAGTCGCGTTAGGACTTTTTATTATTTTGGAGATTGGCTGATCTTAAGAATGCATCTGTTTTTATAACTACTTGTAACTTAAGCGTGCTGAGGGGGGAGCCTCTCATGTGTATTATTGTCCTGTTTACTTGCATGCCTTAAAATAAATGCTTTTCTGTAAAACCTCTGTTTCCTCTCTATTCCCACGCTATTCTTCGGCACACGCTTAGATAGGACCTCTCTCACTCAGAAAAGGGAGGTGAGGGAAGGGAAAGGTCCTTAAGCATAGAGATTGTCAATCCACTGATCAGGGTCCCACTGTACTGTTCAGTTAATTCAGAATTCAGTGGGTGGTGGCAGCATGAGAATTAATGAACGCTGGGGAATTTCCTGCTCCTTTTCAAGGGTAGAAGTCAGTCCTGGGGGGCTGGAAGTAAAACTCAGTATGACAACCACTATTTATAAAAATTCTTGAAAATGTTTGTGTCATGTGACTAAAAGTTTGTCCACAATCTTTCCAATAAGTCTCTCAAAATCCTGTGTAGATTCTGCACAGGATATACTTTACAGAAATTACTCAAAAATGTAATATTGCCACAAGGGAAGTATTTAAAGAAACTTCATAAGAGACCAGTCCATTTCAATTATTTCTGTTTCCAGATCCTTATCCAGTTTGTCATATATGTTGTTTTCATATTTTTAATACAATCAGTAATTAACACTTGTATAATTTTTACATCAAAGCTTTGGAATGTACTGCAGAAACTCCAAAGCAGTATTCAGAGAACTAATCACATCTCTTTCTAATTATCAAAAACATGTAAGCCAGATTCCTGATGGTATCTTATACATACATAAACTCCCCTAAGGAAACGTTGGTTCAATTGTGCCTGATGCAGAATGGTCACATTCATTTCAAAGTTGTGGAAGTGGAATTGTGCATGCAGGGTCACTGTGTATGGATGAACTCTGGGTTCTGCATTTGGTGTCTTGGTATGGTTAGCAATTCAATGCAAGCTTTATACACCAAAATTAATTCATAATTCCACATGCAGAGGTTAATGTTGCTCAGCCCTGATCAAGGCTCTCAGCTGAGGTGATGTTACAGTGCGCCTCATTTGCAGATGTGGGAATAGGGCACGTTCTTATCTGTTCAGCCTTACCTATTATCCTTTCCCTCAATCAATGATATCACAACCATTGTCTAGTCTACATCTGCTCCAGTTCTTGTAAACCTTACAAGAACAATGTAAGCACATCTCTCTACCCAGACAGCATTATCGCCTAAAGGGAAGCCAGGGTGCCCCCGTCTCCCTTTGCACATCTCTGTTTGCTTTTCCAGCCTCCTCTGACAAAGTGAAGAGGGGAAGGTTGTACTTCATGGATAGATTAATAATAGTAGGCATCAGAGGTTCAAGCAGAACTGAAGGTTGGCCATGATCACTTCATTTCCACCTGCAGACATTGACCAAGTTGCATAGTTCCTGAATGCTTGCCCCATCTCTAAGTTTAGCTTATATTATAGGTTTCCTGCATATATATCCTGTGTCTTGCTGGCTTTTGTCAGACAGGCAAATGTTCCATTGCCATCATAAATAGAAGGGTTGGGACAAGGAGCAACCTTATTCTTGAGTTATGCAAAAAGGATCAACAACTGCAGCCTTCATCATCTGTACGGTTTTGCTGTCACCGAGAAACGTGTCACACAGCTGACTATCACATAGAATAACAAATGAGAAGGATGATGAACAAAACAGCCTAATGCTGTTTCCTTACATGGTAATGCAATAACCCATCCATGACAACACTGCCAGAGGGATTCACAAGCTGAAAGCAAGAGTCTTCTGTGTTCCTGGTCAGAAATATTTTCTGCAACATCTATATGGTTTTTGTTTTTTCAAATGCTTGTTCTTGAATAGAATACAACTACAAATATACATATAGAAGCATCCTTGCACATGTTAGCCTAAGCAAAGTGATCTTAGCGTCTTCTTTCCCTTTAATTCTTACATGCAATGCCTAAATCAATCCAGTCACACAGAACCCCTGTTAAGAAACTGGAGATGTTGTAGATTAGCCAAGGGCTTGGCATGATTTCAGTGGGACTTCCTATATTTAGCCAGATCAGAGGTGAATTTGCATCAAGAATTCATGGTAATTCCATGTACAGGCAAGAATTTAGGTAGGGTATACAGTGGAGTACAGATATAAATCTTTACTCAGTTTGTCCTTGCACACAGGGATGGAAAATACCACCCCCATGTCCTGTCTGTAAATCTCTCCTCCCCAACACTATATCCTGTCCAAGTATAGCTCAGCTCAAAGCAGAGGGCTTGGCTTCCTTAAAAATTAACCCTTCATAGGGCCAATCCTGCTGAAGGAAGTTATTGTTAACAGTCCTCTTGTGATTGTTCAGAGCACTTCTAGCTTTTCTCATGGCATTTGAATGAAATGTGACAGCTACAATTCCCCTTGCGTGCATCTATGTGCCTCCAAGTCACCTGTAGACTTATGACATGGATTTTTTAATTATTTTTTTTATGAATAATAAAAAGATAATTACAAAGTATATGTCAACATACATTCTTAATTTTTAATCTTCTACAGTTATTCTCTTGTTACCATATATAAAATTCCCATCTCCCCCATGGTTCCCCCCAGCCTCTATCTTCCTTCTTTTGTTTTTCACTTGGAATTATTACTGTACCAACTCTATTTGTTCCTCTAATTTGAGTTTTAGCATTATTGTCTCCAAATTTCAAATGAATAACATAAAATATAATCTATTGCATTTGATATTTTAAATATCCTTTGCAATTGTTTATATTAACCCCTTCTTTTCCATCATATTCTTTAATAAATGTTGAAAAAGGTTCCTATTCTCTCTCAAAGTTTTGGATAAGTTTTCGAAGTACGGAGTTTTTGAAGTTTTGGATTTCAAAGGATTTTCTTAGGCAACAGTTACTCAGAAGTGGTTAGGCAAAATGGCACATAGATCTTAGCTGGAATTGAAATCAACCTGAGGAAAGAGAAGGGAAGAAAAGATATGTGGTGTGGGGATGGTGGTGTGGGAGAACTGGGGAAGGATAATCTTTAGTCCTTTGGAGGATAGAGGTGAATTAGCGGGAGTGCTGTCAATCCTGAATACAGGTACAAGAAGAGGAATACTGCAAACTAGGTCTTATAATTTTAACCCACACCTCACCCCTAAGAATTAGTATACTGCTACATATATAAGTCTGATGCACAGAAACTACCGTGACTAAAGAAGTAAGCAAAAAGTTAGTTTGGGAGAGAACAGAATTCCAAACGAGAAATAGCATTAGTATAACAGGTTGGGGTGTGTGTCACATGATGTGCAAGTGAGCCAGGCATTACTGCAGATGATAAAATGCTAATGTAGATCAGCACTTAATCTCCTTCAGGAATTTTAGCCACCTGTTTGGGAATTTTAGTCTCCCACTCTGGAATCTAGCTTGAAGTATCCTTCATGAGCTTATCTGATTTAGTACTTTCCCTTATTTAAAAGAAGAAATTAGAATCAGGCAAATAATACTCAACTGAAACATCCCAGTAGGTTTTAAAATATTTTTTTAAAAGGAGAAACCAGATTATTTTGTTTTTGCTGGAAGTACATTCTCACACCTGCAACAAGTTCCCCTTCCTTCCATTTCATTACTTTTATCTGATTATCCAGATACCAAAGGAAGTTGAGAACTGGCTGCATGGAAGAAACTACTCTATAAAGGCATGACCGGTCTCCACTGCTTTAGATTGTAATCCTATGCACTCTTACTTGGGAGTAGTCCTCGCCAAATGTAGCAGAGCTTTCTTATCTCTAGGACTGAGCTAAATAAGCCCCAGTTCTACAGCTTTCTGTAGCCAAAACAGAAATAAAGCCAATAAAGTAAATACAGCCAATAAAGATTGACTGCATGGAGGTGAGCTTAAGCATATTCTCAAAAAAAAAAAAAAAAAAAAAGCTTTACTGACTTGGCACTCCAGAGATGTAAGATTAGACCCTGCAGACCATCAGTACATTATTCCACCCTAGTATGCCTACTTATCATGGTCCACAGGTACTAATCTTTAACTATCTAGAGCTCTGAGTCAGTAATGCTTTTTGAAGATGCGCTTATCTCTGCAAAAAGAAGTGCTGTTGGCGGGTTTCTTTTCATCATCCTTTGTAACCAATTGTTTTTTTCTTTGAAATACTTACCTCACTACTCCCTCCTTCCCTCTTCCTTCATCTAAGTGGTGCTTTTTAACTCATTTAGAAATTACATAATATAATTCTCATAGATCTTTACAGAACAGTTATTAAAATAGCTGCAACAGCTCCAGTTCACAATTAAGATTTGGTCCTCTGCACACATACCTGGGACTATGTTTTATTGAACTCAGTGGGGTTTACTTCTGAGATGTCTAAGACTGCTCTGAGGCTTCTGTTGATCAGCAGGACAGCAGGGCTTCCTAATATTATAACGAAGACATTTAAAGAACCAGAGCCTGGCTTCGTTTGCAATAAAGTTTATGAATCTGGGCTGGCTAAATTTAGTTCTCATGCCCTCTCCTTCTATGGTTATTGGGGAATGTGAATGACAGTAGCATCTCACAAGCAAAGCAATTAGTACTTGCAAGCAGAAGCTGAGTAACAACTGTTTGCATATACTACCATCCACACAAAGGATCTAGCAGAGAAATAAAACAGACTTAGGCCATTTCCGCACGAGGCGAGGGAATTGCTCCATGCTGTTACTTACCAGATCTTCTGGGCACGGACCAACACGGACTGTCCCTTAAGCCCCTCCACAAGGCTCCTCCATCTCATCCAGGGTGAATCGGAGCAGTGCGAGGTCTTAGATCCGCACTGCTCCGGCTTCCAAAATGGCGGCTTCCGGTTGTTCGTGGGTCCCAACCAACTGTTGAAGCTCGCCACGCCTAAAGCCTGCCCTCCGCAGATCATAGGCTCGCATTGGTGCGAGCCTGAGAATCTGCACAAGTGAGCAGGAGCGCAATGGCGCGCTCTGAAAAACTAAAGAACGGTTTTCTACCATTCTTTAAAAAGCACACTGGAGGACCAGTTGGGGGCGTTTTGGAGCAGACTGAGGTGCGGATCTCAGGTAAGTAGTCTGGACCTAGTCCGCTCCAAGGTGCAGATGACCTCCGTGAGAGGACGCACTGGGTCATTTTAATTCCCTCGTGCGGAAATGGCCTTAGTCTTCTTTGTAGAAACATATGAAGTAAGCTTTACTTCCAAATACTAAAGGCTTTGTAGTGTTCCATGGTCTCTGTAATGTGTGCTCCTCAGACATGGAGGAGAGAGAATAAGAACTACTGATTATAAAAATGAAAGACAGACAAACTTAGACTGACTGAAGACTAACTGATGCAGGAAGAAAGAGCATGTGGTTAAAGTCAACAAACAAGAAATGACATGAATGCATGCTATGCCTAAATGCTTCAAACACATAACCCCCTCCCCCTAAAGTTACTACCTCTAACAAACCCTCTTCCCTGTGAAAATGCTTCAACCTACTGAATGAGGTGATCTATGGTACAGAGGACTCTCCAAATTAGATGAAGGTAACGTCTATGAGCCACACCTCTCCACCCACAGACCTAGATCCATCTTAATGTGTTCCTTATTTCTCCTATCAGGCTTCAAAAAAAGCGACAGGGAACATACGATTTTTAGTTTCTCCTTTTGGCTCACAAGTGAATAAACTGGGAATGAATGCTAGATATTTACAACTATTTCCTTGGACAGGCATTTTATTTTGATCTTATATCAGTTTTATTCTGTATAATATGTAGCTGGCTGACAAAATCAATTTCTTTTGCTTGCTTTCTGGCACAAATGTAAAACAACACTGGAATAGACTCTTCAGTGTTTGCTCAAGAATAAACCAGAGGGGGTTGTTTCCTTCTTCTTCTTCTTTTTTTTTTTTAAAAAAAACCTTATTTGTTCCTCTCCTACCATTCCCAAGTTAAATGGTGGTATTGAAGACTTATTTATATATTTTTTAAAAAATGTGCTTCTACAAAATCAGAAATTATCAGCCAAAGTCTTTAAATTACTACCACTCATTGTTCAAAAGAACTTGTGCCACACGCAAATGTAGAATCTCTTTGTTTTTAAGTGTGGCAGTTGCCCTTGGTTACCACAGCTTATTTCATGCTGGTCATAGTCTGTGTGGTTATTAAATGCATTACAGAGTCTCTTGTGAAAGGTCAGCAGCTGAATTTGTAAGGAAATCTTGTTTTTAATTCACTTTTAGAGCATTAGTGGGAGGGGTGGGCAGGTCTGGGCATCACCTCCTCTGCATATCAAATGTGGAAACTTTCCCCACACACTTACAGATACATCCTACTGCACTTGGGATGTGTAAATGAATAGCACACTGAATAAGAATCATGCTGGACTGAGCCCCAGTTGGAAAACCTCAACTACTAGCAGCAGGTGCATTAAATGGATCTTACCAAGTTCTCAAGGAGGAGGCATTTCTGCACCCAGCTATTTTGACTCCATACAGCTATTGATATGTAACCCCTATGAGTATTGGTTTGGCCCAGTGGGTGAGGAAATCTTAAGGAAATGCCTATACTTGATGGCTGAATTCAGAAGTACAGTAGCATGGATCTTCCAGAACAACAACAGCTCAAAGAGCTATGAGATGGGATGAAACACTAGGTAGGGCTCAGAGCCCAACTTGTCTTCTTTTTCCATAACAATCCAGGAAGTTCTAATCATATGCTCTGTCCACTTGTCCCCATTGCACAGGAACAATCCCAATTAAAACCTCTGTCCTACTTTTTCAGCTGCCTTTAAAATGTTACAGTTTTCCCTCCTCACACTTTCCTCTGATTACTTTAATTGCTGGAAACAGAGTTCAGCATGTGAAAATAGTTTGTACTCAATTAACTGAGCAAGAGGAGAAGGTGGAATCTTGCCGTTCTCAGTAGTCTCAGGCAAAAGCAAACTTTTGCAGTTTCTCCTAGGTTGTGTGTCCTTCCTCATGAAATAATTTTGCTATCTTTATCATAGTCTAATGTTGCTTAGCCACATATGTCCCAGTTTCATAGATAAAATGTTGGAGGGTATGCAAAACCAATCACATGGCAAACAAGCCTGAATCTTTTAGCATTTGACATAGGTGTTGACTCTCACCAATATCATCTGAAACCATTTACACACCAATTTACACATCAAAGCCAATGTATTGACACTGATGTTTCCAAACTACTGATATTCAGAATTTCTATACCTCAAGGCCTAGTCCCTCTGGCTCCAGCTGGCAATGGATTGGGGCAGGAATATCAGGTCAAATGTAACTGCCTTGAAAAAAGTGTTTGTGTTAAGGTTGTCAGGGGTACTTTTTTTTATAAGGAATGTCCCTTATTTGAGGAGTAGAAACCTTATTATTTGAGTGTTGGAAAGCTTTTTTTTATAGACTGACAAAAATGCCAAAGAATCTGTGTTTGGGGGTCCTTCATAAAAAAGTGCATCATTTAGTTTATGAATGTGAACAACATGGTAGTTTTACAGAGATATATGTGGCTAGGCTTGTTAACTGAAATCAATAATTTCACAGGTATTTGAGTAGAACACAAACCTTTAAATAGCTGCTTCCTGATTGTCCTGCATGTCATGAATTTCAGCTGTCCCTTATTATTATTTTGAAAACCTGACAATGCTAGTGCATGCGTGTCTGTGTATTTTGCTCAAGTGTCAGATGTGATGCTTTTAATTTGAAGGGCATACTCTGTGCAACCCTGCCTGATGCTTCAGTTATCACACTGAATAACATCACAAGAGGCTTCCCTTTGTCACATTGCTCCTGGAACGTCACCAGTATGCTCCCATGATAAAACCAGGTTTCAGGTTATGGGGCTGAAATCTCAGGGGCTGGGGTAGTCCTTACCTGGCTGCTTTACAATAATGTAAGTGTTCATTATGGCAGCTCATCTTGTTACTAAAGGTCCTCAGAAATGGAGGGACAGAAAACTAAAATCCAGTACACCTGGATTGTTTGCTTCTCTAGATCAGATCAAGTGTGAGCAAACAAAGCTATTTTTCTGGATCTTAGTAATCCAGATTCCTTAAATGGTCCTCCTTCTGGTGAACAACAAGGGCTAATCACCTCTTTTTGAAACTTCCAGGGATGGCATGTCACCTTTGAAATAGCTTGCAGGGCTCACTAATGACGTTATACCCCACCACCATCCAGAACTGGAAAAAGTGAACTTCTTGCCGTTTCTGAGTAGGATGGTTTATTTCTGGTAGTTTAGGCAGTTTCAGCTTCTAGTGGATCCCAGGGGTAGAAAATTGGTTTTAAGACCCTGTGTGGTTGCCCACACCTGCTCTAGACATTGCTGAACTGCAGCTTCTGATACTCTTCTCCATTGGCTCTGCTGGTTGAGGCTGCTCGGACTTGCATTCTAAAAATTCCTGGAGGACCTTACAATTCCTGCCCTGCTTTATAGTTGCTTTTGATATGCTATCTTTTCTGAAGTATGACTTAGCTGAAAGGCAGCAGTAGAGTGCAAAGCACTTCTTGCGACACAAATAGTTGTTCTTAAAAAGCTGAAAACCTGTGCTAACACAATTAAGGAGGATCTCAGTATGCTGAATTGGGAATGGGAGAATCAATTTTGGCCCTTTCCGCACCGGCCTATTAAAATGGTGCAGAGCGACCTCCATCAGAGGTCTTCTGCACTGTGGAGTGGACTGGGGCGGACTACTTTTGTAGTTCCGCACCTCAGTCTGCTCTGGAGCGACCAGAACTGGTTGCACAGTGTGCTTTTTAAAAACCTCTTTTAAGAGGTTTTTAAAAAGTATGGAGCGCGACCCTGTGTCACTCCGTCGCTGCGCTCCGGTGCAGATTTGCAGGCGCGCACTAGTGCGTGCCTGCAGATCTGCCGGGGGCAGCTTTAGGCTGGCGAGCTTCTCCGGTTGGTGGAGAGCCTCCACCAACCGGAAGCCGCCATTTTGGATGCTGAAGCAGTGTGGAGCGATGAGCTTGCACTGCTCCTCATCCCGACGGACTCATCCGGACCCACCAAAAAACCAGTGAGTAGCAGCAGGGAGCATTTCCCTCACCGCGTGCGGAAAGGGCCATATAATCCCTTTTAAAACCATAGCCAGTCTTCTCCCTAGTCTCATGTCCTCTTTATATTTTGAACTGCCACTTCCATAAGCCTGATTCTTGGACTTGGTGGCAGGGATGATAGAAGTTGTAGTTCAAATATATGGAAGGCATCAGGTTGCTTACCTCAGAGCTAGGATCTTAGGAGACAGCTGTGTTAGGAGGAGAAGGGAAATGAGGCATCTAGCAGCACTTGTGAGATTAACTGATAAATTTTAGTATAGGCTTTTGTTGACTTCACTTCACCGGATGCTGATCACTCAGGACTAGAGTGGCACAAAATGTTAATGTCCTGAAAAGGCTATTCTGCAGAGAAGATATTCATCACCAAAAAGGCTGACATGTTTGTCTTATTTTACATTGTATATTCCTCAGTTTCTGAAACCTTTGTTGGTTCAAGTATGATTTAAAGATAAAGAAGATAAAGAACAGGTGGCTATGGTGGCTGTGGAAGGACATTAAGCTAGCAAAGTCTCACATAGCCTGTCTGAAGGTGTTGAAATTATGGAGTTTTGTCTAGGGTTTCTAGATTTCACAGCCTGGTTCCTTTTCTTCAGTAATCAGGGGGAGGAATTTTGGGGCCGGACCACTATCTTGAAAATACTGCATTCAGTTATATGCACAAGAGCCAGGGTGGTATAGTGGTTTGAGTGTGGGACTATGACTCTGGAGAAAAAGGTTTTACCACAGAACCCTCTTGTCCACAGAAACCCACTATATGACCTTGGGCAAGTCATATGCTTTCAGCCTCAGAAGAAGGGAAAGGCAATGGCAACCCGCTTCTGAATAAATCTCATCAAGAAAACCCTCTGATAGGTTCACCTTAGGATCATCATAAGTAGGAAACGACTTGAAGGCACATAACAACAACACACATGCATGCCATTACGTAATTGTATGTTATCTCCTCCTCCCAAAACTGCTTTCTGTTCAAAGCCAAGCTTAGAAGACTGTCTTTGGTTTGACTAGAGTTACCCTCTGTTCTCAAAAGCAGCGCTTTCAAAAGTGCTAAAAACAAAGCAGGGGAAAGTATGTCCCTCCTCGCTTGCCTTGTTCAATGCAGATATTGGACAATTCATTTTTCAATCAGCTAAGTGCTTTCTCTTTATTTCACTTTAGAGTTGATTATTTCAATGATGTGTTTTAAGTAGCTGTGGCTGATACTGAATGTATCATGGTCAACAATATCACCAAGGACTGCCCTTTCTGACATTAGCAGGGGCTGTCCTTAGGTCTTAGCTTTTGGCCCTGAAATCTTATGTCCTCAAATTGTCCCAACTAGGTCAGCCTGTTTTCATCTCTGCTTTAGAAATGGCCAACACCAGGTGAAAGCTAGTTTATTGCTGTTACGTTTGCACGCAATTTAGCTGGGCTCTTCAGTGCACTGGAAGTAGATTCATAGGCCCAAGCCAAGAGAGAAAGACTCATACATAATGCACAGTTCAGTATGACCTGATCAGTCAATGAAATAATTACATCTTTAGAACTCTGCATTCCTCATTCCTCTTAGTCATTGAAACTGAAACTAAACTGAAATCCTTTTAATTAAAATTTAAATAAAGTTACAATTCTAAGTTTTGATCCCCCCTCCAAAGGCTGTTAAGGTTATTATGGTCTTTGGCAATGCTTCTTCAAGTTTCAGATTTAGAACACTTTTTTTATTTTCCTGATAAAAATCACCCTTATTGTTTTATACTTTACAATTTCAAATGTTGGGCTTGGTACTGGATACTATCAATCATCCGACCAGATGAATAAATGTATGCAAATAACTGGAAAAGCCAAGTATTCATTAAAAAAGATTTCAAAAATGCTAGCCAATATAGACTGGAAATTGTACTTTTCTTTTTTTTCTTTCTTTTTTCTGAATCTCTGAAATGTATATGCCCACTAGTGTCTCATATTTCCAGTGTTGATGATTCTGAGGTAAACTGCATGTGTACAAAAACACCTGTGTTTTCTGCTTAGAGAATAGCTTTACAAAGGTGAGTCAAGGCTCTCAGACAGTCATAAAATATATGACAATGAATTTCTGGAATTCATTTTGAAGAAAAGCAGCATTGAAGTCTCCCTTTCCCCTTTTCTTTGTGCAGGGTAGGAATTTGCAATATACACTTGTAGGAAGACCCTTTCCCTCGTAGAAAAGAAGAGAGAGCTTTGGGACTGAATGGTTGAATGTAGCATTCATATTAAAACATTTAATATATATCCCTGCTGAGCTACATAGGTTTGCACAAAGCATGGACATGCAAAGAGATAGCTGGAGCTGGAGCTGGGAGGGCACGAGTGTTGGGAAAGCAGAATAAATTTGAAGGGCATGTGTAAGAAAAAGCAATCTCTTTGGTTGTTCTGTAAGTCTGCCTCTTCACAGAGGAGAGAGGTAGGCAGTTTATGGCCATCCTGGTGTTAAACTGGAAGTCCCTTCAGTCTATCCAGTCAACAGTAAACTATTTCATATTAAGTCTAAAGTTAAGGAAGTAGCAGTGGGCAGTGTGGTGAGCACAGTAAACCAAATTCTCCTGTAGAATGCTGGATACGCCTGTTCTCTTATAAAGCCAACCTCTTGTTCAAAAGGGTATTAATTGAAACAGTGATAACTAAATGTTCACTTGTCTGTCTCTCTATTTGTGACAGCGTCTGTATTTTAGGTCTGTTTCGCACTGTGCATGTTGACAGCACTTTCATTGCCGTGCTGCCATTCCATTAAAGCCTGGCCTTTGGAGTTTTGGGAGATATCTAGAACTCTCAACCAAACGAGTCTAGTGCTTCATCAAACTACAAATTTCAGGGCTCCATAGAATGTAATCTTAATGGCTAAAGTGGTATCAAAGTGTTTAATTCTCTAGCTCAAGGAAGAACTTAGTTTGGAATTCATAACTAATGTATTTAATCTAATTACTTCATAACTAATGAACCTACCTCTTAAGTTCTTCATTTCTCCTTAAGCAATTTGCCCATTCAAGATGGTCACAGAATTATGCCATTTCCAGAGCTCCCACAAACCTATTATCATTTCACTAGGTTATATTTTGAATGCTAGTATTTGTCTTTTTGTATCTCATGCTGTTGAAGGTTTCAAATGTAGAGTATTCCTGTAGTTTGGGTAAAAAAAAAAAAAAATGCTTGGGCAAAACGCTTGAGTCAGCTCTACTTTATACAATGGGACTCTCTGGGTGCAGGCTTTGAATCAGCACATTTTCAAGACAACATCTTAACTGGAACATACCAACCCACCTACTTCTCAAGTTTCTCTTTGATTCTGCTGGGCATACCAGGTATAAATGGTGGTTCCTGCTTTCAGCCAATACTTATAGCATTCTTGTAAGGCTGAGCTGAATTTGATCCTGAATATCCAGTATCCACATCTATGGACTTGCAAAGTTTTTACTGCTGTCAGCACTATAGCACCAGTATAATTGCATGGTGTGTATGTTTAAATTTGAGTATATCCATGCATTTTTTAAAAATGAAACTTGTTTGAACAAGGCATAATACTTTAGGACATGCCAAAATGCTTAAAAATTGACCTCTGTCCACATTTTTTCTCTCTCATCCCAAACCTTTCATGAAATCACGCGTTCCAGCATTGTCTGCTCTTTCATGTTAGTGGAATAAGTCCTAGTCAATTATTCATTTATTTACTTGGGCACATGGACTTCTACACTTTTAACTCATCTAGCCTTTCTGTCAAAATAGCTATCAAGCCACCTTTAAGTTGCCTCCAGCATGCTGTCTTCTTTGCTCCCCAGTGCAGTTGTAGGTATCAACAACAATTCATTCTCATCTCCATCTTCATTTAAAAAGAAACAAACAAAAAACACATTGAGATCATTTGACTAGCTTTGAAAACCTTTCTAGCATAGCTGTTCCTTACCACTTGTCTGTACTGGCTTCAAAACAAGCTAAAGCTAGAATTCTTGTTTTCAGGCCTTTCCTAGAATCTGTAATTTTAAAGCCTACCTGACCCAAGTCTTCAAGCCAAGTGGCCCAAACTTGTCCAGACAAGGTTCCATTGAGTGGCTCCAATGGGCCACTCTGGCAACAGCTTCCCTGTCTCTGGCTCAGGGCAGGAAGAAGATAAAGGGAAGAGTAAGAGTGGTGGGGAGACAAAGAAGAAAGGGGATGAGTGAGCATAACACAGACCTTTTGCTAAGCTGTCTGCATGCCATCAGCATCAAAGAAGAGCAGGGAAAGAGAGAAGAAACACAGAGACTGTTATCCCAAAACATGGATGACTCAGAGGTCCACCCATGATGCCAGTTCAAAGATGGGGAAATATTAGTTCAAAATTAGGAGGCCTGTGAGAGGGGAGCAACCTAGCAAGATCCTTCCACCAATGCTTATGGGGTCTCCACAGGGAAGAACCAGTCAGAGATTCAAAGGTAACCTAAATTGTGTTTTATTAAGGCAATTAGCAATCGAACACAAGACAAAAGCACTCACTCAGGCACACAAAGCTAGCTGAAGGAGAAAGGGAGGTAAAATATTGATAGCAAAGTTTAAGGGAGATGTGGGTGATATTTACCAATCCAGAGAGCAGCGAAAAACCAGCAATGTGGCCTAGACTTGCAGCTAAGGATAGTACTCAGTCAGAAATTGGAGCGACAGAATGGCCACCAGCAAGTGAGATACTGCACCTGATTGCTCAAAACCGGGGGTTATTATACCCAATTTCTACTTGGAGGGCATGGGTATAAATGGCTCTCCGGCCAAGTAAACAATGTAGCTTGCAGAGCGGACAATGAGGTCTAGGTTTTGTTAACAAACTTAATGTTAGGTGACAAAGAGTTAATGGCTTTTGTGATAGCTTTGTAATGGTTGGACAGGTGTGTGGACAATGGGAGAAATACACATGTCAGTGGGAAGAAGGTTTGAAAAAATCCATGGTTTGGTGGGAACTTCTGTGGCTATTGTCCAGTGTCATTAAAGCTTAGCTTAAACCTATTATCCCTGGAGTTTCCTGGTGATTTCCTGACTATGTCCTGACTATGCATAGAGGGGATCTCTGACCCACTTTTCAGAGCATATGTTCAGCCAGCATCTTCTTTCTGTCCAGACTAGTCATATAGTCACATTAGGGTCCATTTTATATCCATGCCAATTAATATACTTTACCAATTAAACCATATTTCACCAATTAAACTATATCAAAGTGGGTGTATGGCCCGCTAACAAGTCCCCACAAGAGTCTTTGGCAGACACATGCCAACCTTTGATAGCCAAGGTTTTAGGCTGCAACAGGTACATGTTCAAGGTATGTGTTTGTCTATGATTTAAAAGGACAGGAACTTTGTCCTTCTTTAAAAAACAAAAACAAAATGCTGCTGCATAGAAACCAGACTGGTGCAAAGACCTCTAAAGAATCCCTCTGCTTTCCCCATCTCTTCTTTGGAAGACTGCAACACCAGAACTCATCCATCCATTCATTCAATATCCCACCTTTCTCCAAATGTGAGATCCAAGTTGGTTATAATATGGGCTGCGCTCCTTCCCTTCCCTACATCTCTCCCTCTACTTGCTGGATCTCCCCTTTGAAGCCAGTGGTTCTCTGAAATTAGCAGGAAGTCTCACTGTGTTCACTTTCTTCCCTTCTCTTCTGTCCCCTTGTTCTCCCTCCCGTCCTGAACCAGAAGCAGAGAAGCCAAAGCCAGAGGAGCCCACTGGAGATTCTTATCACCACTGCTACATTTTTCTTCTCCTTGGTGTGTGGCTCTTCCACAGATGATACTGGTTTTATCTTTCTACTTCCAGCCCTTCACCACAGTTGATTCCTTACTAGAGGTTGACTTCAGTTCCTTCAGACCTCTGGTTAGACACTACTACTACTATTGCTATAGGATAAAAATGAAGGAAGGAAGTGGCTAGGCATTCAGATTCCAGGTAAGACCTTTCAGTTTTGGCAAACACTGCAGTGAAGATCAGAGAAGACCATAATCATAATAAACGTTGGTGTGTTCTGTGGAGGTGGAGTAGAGTTCAACAGGCTAAAGCTATTGCTTGGTTTGAAGTGGCTTTTTCCATATCCAGCCAGAGTTTCTGCTGGAAAGTATACAGGTTAAGCGAGAAATGATGCAGGGGCAGGGGAAATTTAACAAGAGCAGGTGTAGAATAATTTTTAGAGCTGCTGCAGAAGTGATTATGTAGTTTTATAACAATCATACTGTTCTACCATTGTATGGACAATTTACAGAATTTTTTTAAAAATCCCCAGTTTCTTTAGATAAAAAGAAAACAGGTTTTGTTACAGATAGGTTTTGGTTTAGATGCAGTTGTTCTTAAAGCAAACCAAAAATTGTGTGGCATGTGTTACCCCCTCCTTTGCACAGTCTTGTCCAGAGGTTGTTTTGCATCATTTTGCGTTAAGTTTTGCATCAAAATACAGAAGTTTTAATAGTTGTGGTGATTGGAGTATTGTATCACGGCTTGGGAGATGGAGTTCAACTACTCGCTGAGCCATAAAAGTCAGTGTGTGACTTCATGTGAGCCATTCTCTCTCTCTCAGCATAATGTGCCTCATAGGACTGTTGCAAGGATATATGAAGGAAGAAGGCAGCCATGTACACTGCATTTAACTCATTGGAGGAAAGTTGGAATATATATATGGTTAATAAAAATAACATGAGCGGGTATTTCCCTCATGATATCATCAGGGTTGGTCCGTAGGTTGCAGAGCCCGTGATTCTCATCTGGCAGCCCTAACTGAAGCCACATATTTGTGCCTTTCGCCAGTTGTTCCAATTGTTATTTACCAACATCTTTCATTGTACTTTGGACAGGCAGTCTGACCTGAGCAGTAGAATTCCTGATGTCCTTTTCTCTCTGATTCCCATTTTCTTAATTTTGGTTAGTACCAACAGTGATGAAGGGCTGGAGACTAAGCTGTGTGCTCCCCCTCATTGTTACCATGATTTCTGAGGTCCCTTAGGGGACACCTTGATGTGCTCCATGTGAGAGGGAATGGGAGCTAAAAGAGCACAAGCAATAGTAATGTGAGAGGTAGGGTAACCAAGCAGGGTCCCTTTTACCCAGTTTTTACGGGGTCAGGCCAAGCCAAAAAACAGACAAAGGTGTCAAATGAATGATTTTATTGAATGAAAATCTCATGCATCAACACAATCACTCACGCACTCATTCAAGACCTATTAAGAAGCAAAAGAGTGGAAACTGAATAGGAGAAGTAGTGAAGGGATTGTAGATGGGATGATACTGCACCTTTCCTTGGTCTGGGAAAACAGCAAACGAAGTATAGCTCAGCAAAGAAAGGGCTGAGGGGATTACTCGACTGACAGAGAAACGGTCTGTTGGCGTGACTGGGAGTTATCCAAAGGAACTCTCAAAAACTGGGATTATCTGTAGGAGAAAATGTACCCTGAGGTAAATCCTCTCCTGGGGAGAACAATTGGCATCGCAAAGGAAAGGAAGCTCCACAATGGCAAATCATTTTGCATGAAGAGATTATAAGGTATTGCCAATGTTTCAGGATCTTCGGTTGCATGGGGTTGTGATGTGAATTTATGTAGATGGTCCTTGCCTGATATGATTTTTTTGATATCAGTGCTCAACTTGGGGAAGACACGCTAATCTCCTCAAATTGGCTCCTCAGTGGTTGAGGACTCTGTTTACCATGGGTTTAGGTCTCCTGAGGCTACGTGACTGGGGATTTTACTGGCCTGACCTGGTTCTCAATCATTCGACCGTTCCTGCCTACGTGCTCATCTGGGCAACACTCTGGCATGTTGAATCACATTTTATATTAAAAATTGTGGACCCCGGGATAGGGTGTACCAGTGGGGTAACACCATCACCTCCAATTATCGTTTTCCAAACCTTGCCCAAAGTGTATCCTGGTATAAGTATATGGGTAAATATAATCTGGAAAACATCTAAAATCAGTAGAATTTGCAGCACCCAATATTAATAAAATGTAGCATTTAAATACTGATTCTGTAATGCAATCTCCTCAGAGTTATCAGTTTTCACTCATGCTGCTTTTAGGAAAGGTGTGAACACAAATCTTTTCAAAATGGCCTTTTAAACTGTTTGATGTTTCTTTTGATAATTTTAATGATACTGGTTATGATGATAACTGTAATAGTGTTGTTGTTGTGTTTATTTTCTAGTTGTTTTTAATGAGGCCTGTTAGGCACCTTGATTACTATTTTTATTGGAAAGGTGGGGGAAAATAAAATTAACAATAAAAATATGCAATTCAAACATTTTCTTTACTACCCATCACTGTGCCATTATACATACTGGTACCTCAGCCTACTCTCTCCTTGTATATTTTATCAGTGCCAAAACCCCACATAATTTCTTTTTCATTCTGCAAGGCTTTCTAAAACCCTTGCTCATGGAGACTATTTTTGGAAAGCTGCATGTAGGTCTATGAGTTAAAGCGAGCCTTAGGCCAACTGTGACAGTAGCAGCTTGAGGCCAACAACTCAAATTCCAACATCATACAAGGAGCAGAAGACTTCAAATTTTGTGGCTACATTGAATAAAATTAATTCAAGTTAAAAGGAAGGTGAACACAATCAGAAATAGATTTTTAATCCAGAGTTAGCTTTAAAGTTTTACTGTAACCAAGAAGGAACAGCCAACTATCCACAGATTGTGGCTCTAAAGGCATCAGGCAAGTCCTCCATTGAGTTTATCTGTATGTTCACTTACAGAAATTCTCTTGCAAATCAATAAATTCAGGAACTGATGGGCTGGAAATGCCTATAAAGGGTAATGTTAACAACTAGGGACCTCCATAACATTCTGAAGTCAAAATCATTTGCAAACCATCAAAGAGTGATATAGCATAACATGTGCGTAATTATATTTACTTAGATATTCAGGTATTAATTTTTATCTTCCTATTTGAAGTATTCAGATCCATTCAGTTCAATATATAAGATAAAGGCTTGGAGATATACTTTGGAGTGAATTATTTTATCTGTATTACTTCTGAGAGATATGCCAATGCATAGCCTGAACTATGACAAGCAGAGGAGAGCTGGGTCTGTGAAGGCATCTAGACCAGGTGTGTTTACAGGCTTGTGGGGCTGTGCTTGTCTTGCAGGTTTTTTTTGCTTGCCATTGTTTGCTTGCTATTGCTGTGCTTGTCTTGCTGTTTTTTTGCTTGCTATTGGTTGCTTGCTATTGTGCTGGCCGTGTGCTCTGCCTGATCACACGGTCTGACTATCAAGGGGGAGGAGTCAGCTAGCGGGGAGGAGCCTTATTAGGAGCTCCCAGTGGCCCTCTAGCTCATTTCCCAGAGGAGGAAGCAGAAGAGAGCTGGGTCTGTGAAGGCATCTAGACCAGGTGTGTTTACAGGCTTGTGGGGCTGTGCTTGTCTTGCATTTTTTTTTGCTTGCTATTGTTTGCTTGCTATTGCTGTGCTTGTCTTGCTGTTTTTTTGCTTGCTATTGGTTGCTTGCTATTGTGCTGGCCGTGTACTCTGCCTGATCGCATGGTCTGACTATCAAGGGGGAGGAGTCAGCTAGCGGGCAGGAGCCTTATTAGGAGCTCCCACTGGAAGTACTTTACTTCAATCCTCCAAGTTTAAAACTTGGAAATCAATAGAGCTGACGTAGCTTACACAGCTGAATTTCAGTAAGAAAGCCCAGTTATTCTTTCTCGAGCTTTGTCCTGTACTACTCTCTGTAGTTTCAAGGATGGAAGGGGAGGGAGCTGCTGTGGTCACATGTAACACTTGTGGCATGTTCCTTTTCTTGCCACATGATGTTCTCGGGTACACCTGCACCAAGTGCAAACTGGTCACCTTCTTGGAGGAGAAGGTTCACCAGCTGGAGGCACGAATTTCTGATCTTCATCTTATTAGGGAAGGGGAGGAGTTTTTGGATAGGGCAGAGAAAACCTACCGGAAGAACGAATGCATGGAGGAGCTGCCAGATCAGGAAGTCAGCACACTGTGCCAGGAAATGGAGGCTTGGGCGTATGTCACACGGAGGAGTAAAAGGACCAGGAAGGTAACAGAGACTCTTAACCTACACAATCGCTTCAAAGTTCTTGGCCTTACAAACAATGAGCACCACCACGCGGAGGGATCAGAATGTCAACAAGAAGGAATCCCACTTCAGCAACAGGAACTAGATCAACGCTCCCATCCTCAACAGAATGCCCAGGCAGTCCTAGTAGAACATGCTCGTCAAGGAGCCCAGGACAAGCCTCAGCGGAAGCGAGTTCTGGTTGTTGGGGACTCTTTGCTCAGAGGAACTGAAACGGCAATTTGCAAACCAGACAAGCTCAATTGAGAGGTCTCTTGTCTTCCTGGGGCCAGGATCAACCATATAACGGAGAGGCTAACAAGGCTGGTCAAACCCACTGACCATAAGCCCCTCATTTTGGTTCATGTCGGAACCAATGACACTGCGAGGAGCAGCTTTTACCACATTGCAATGGACTACGAGCGTATGGGGACCAAGCTTAAGGACCTTGGTGCGCAGGTGGCCATTTCGTCCCTCCTCCCTGTTCAAGGGTATGGCCCACATAGGGAAAGGGTAATAGCAGAGGTCAACAACTGGCTCCGCACGTGGTGCCACCAGTAACTGTTTGGGTTTTTGGAACATGGCCTGAATTTCCATGAACATGGGCTTCTGGCGAGGGATGGGCTGCACCTCACAAAACTTGGCAGGAATGTTTTTGCAAACAGTCTCGCAAGGAGGATTAAGAGGTCTTTAAACTAAGTTTCGCTGGGGAGGGAGACAATGTTATTCAGGGCAAGGACACGGAGAGCGCAGGGGGAAAAGGCCCAAATGATAATGGACAAGTAGTACAAGCGGCCAATGGCAGGAGGAGTAGAAACAATAGTACAGGACTTGCAGGAAGGACCCAGGGACTTAAGTGTCTCTACACTAATGCAAGGAGCATGGGAAACAAGCAGGATGAACTTGAACTCCTAGTACAACAAAATAAGTACGATTTGATAGGCATCACTGAGACCTGGTGGGATGAGTCTCATGACTGGAATATAGAAATAGAGGGGTATAGCCTATTTTGTAAAAATAGACCAAACAAGAAAGGAGGAGGAGTAGCTTTGTATGTCAAGGATGTTTTCACCTGTGAAGAGATCCAGGACTTAAACCCAGAAAGCCAGGTCGAGAGCATTTGGGTAAGAATTAAGGCAGTGAGAAACAATAGGGATATTCTGGTGGTGATTTACTACAGGCCTCCAACCCAGGCTGAGGACTTGGATGATGCCTTCCTCAACCAAATGACTGCACATTCAAAGTGGAGAGATACAGTAATAATAGGAGATTTCAATTACCCGGATATATGCTGGCAGTCAAACTCTGCCAAGACAGCAAGGTCCAGCAAGTTTCTTGCTTGTCTTGCAGACAACTTCATGGTCCAGAAGGTGGAAGAGGCCACAAGGGGATCAAATATTCTAGATCTGATCCTGACCAACAGGGATGACCTTGTGAATGACGTAGAAGTGGTTGGATCTTTAAGGGGGAGTGACCATGTCCTATTGGAATTTGGCATTCAGTGGGAAGGAGAAGAGAAGGGTAGCCAGACACTCATCTTAGATTTTAAAAAAGCGGGCTTCTGTAAACTTAGGGAGCTGCTGGCTGGAATTCTGTGGTCAGGAATAGTGAAAGGGAAAGGAGTTCAGGAGGCATGGGAGTTCCTTAAGAAGGAGATACTGAAGGCACAGTCTAAAACTGTGCCAATAAGGAGGAAGAATGGTAGGCATCGGAAGAAACCAGAATGGTTGACTAAAGAACTCTCAGCTGAGCTAAGTGTTAAGGGAAACATGTATAGGAAATGGAAGAAGGGGAAAAAACCAAAGAAGAATTTAAGCAAGTAGCCAGGAGATGTAGGGAGGAGGTCAGAAAGGCTAAAACACAGAATGAACTTAGGCTGGCCAGAGACATTAAAAACAATAAAAAAAGCTTTTTTAAATATGTCCGCAGCAAAAGGGGGAAAAAAAAGGAGACGATAGGGTCGCTGTGCAGAGAAGATGGTGAATTACTCACAGGGGGAAGAGAAAAGGCAGAACTACTTAACACCTTCTTTGCCTCAGTTTTTTCCCAGAAGGATACAAGCACTCAACCTGGTGGTTGGTGAGCAGGGGAGGAAGCAGGAGAAATGAGGCACATAATAGGTAGAGAGGTGGTACAGGAATACCTGGCCACACTGAATGAATTCAAGTCTCCAGGGCCAGATGAATTGCATCCTAGGTTATTAAAAGAGCTGGCAGAGGTCATTTTGGAACTGCTTGCTATAATCTTTGAGAAATCTTGGAGGACAGGAGAAGTTCCAGCAGACTGGAAGAGAGCAAATGTTGTCCCCATCTTCAAGAAGGGAAAAAAAAGAGGACCCAAATAATTATCGCCGGTCAGCCTGACATCAGTGTCCGGAAAGATCCTGGAGCACATCATTAAACAGTCAGTTTCTAATCACTTAGAAAGCAACGCGGTAATCACGAGAAGTCAACATGGATTTCTCAAAAATATGTCATGCCAGACTAATCTTATCTCTTTTTATGGTAGAGTTACTAGCTTGATAGATGAAGGGAATGCTGTGGATGTAGCATATCTCGATTTCAGTAAGGCCTTTGACAAAGTTCCCCATGACATTCTTGCAAAGAAGCTAGTTAAATGTGGGCTGGACAGGGCTACTATTAGTTGGATTTGTAATTGGTTGACCGATCGAACCCAAAGGGTGATCACGAATGGCTACTTTTCATCCTGGAGGAAAGTGACTAGTGGGGTGCCACAGGGTTCTGTCCTGGGCCCAGTGCTGTTCAATATTTTTAATCAACGACTTGGATGAAAGAATAGAGGGCATGCTTATAAAATTTGCAGATGACACCAAATTGGGAGGGGTTGCTAATACGCCAAAGGACAGGATCAAAATTCAAAATGACCTGGATAGGTTGGAGAGCTGGGCCAAGGCTAACAAAATGAAATTCAACAGAGAGAAGTGTAAGGTCCTACACTTAGGTAGAAAAAATGGAATCCACAAATATAGGATGGGGGACATGTGGCTGGATAGCAGTACATGTGAAAGGGATCTAGGAGCCTTCATAGACCACAAGCTGAACATGAGTCAGCGGTGTGATGCGGCAGCCAAGAAAGCCAATGCAATTCTTGGCTGCATCAATAGGAGTATGGTGTCTAGATCGAAGGAGGTACTGGTACTACTCTACTCTGCTTTGGTTAGACCCCATCTTGAATACTGTGTCCAGTTCTGGGCACCCCAATTCAAGAAGGATATTGACAAGCTGGAGCAAGTCCAGAGGAAGGCGACCAAAATGGCGAGAGGCCTGGAAGACATGCCCTAAGAGGATAGACTTAGAGAACTGGGTATGTTTAGTCTGCAGAAGAGAAGGCTAAGAGGGGACATGATAGCCATGTTTAAATATTTGAAGGGATGCCACGTAGAGGAAGCAGAGGGCTTGTTTTCTGCTGCTCCAGAGACCAGGACAAGGAGCAATGGATTCAAGCTGCAGGAAAGGAGATTCCACCTGAACCTCAGGAAGAACTTCCTGACAGTCAGGGCTGTTTGGCAGTGGAATCTGCTGCCTCGGAGTGTAGTGGAGTCTCCTTCCTTGGAGGTTTTTAAGCAGAGGCTTGATGGTCATCTGTCGGGAGTGCTTTGAGGGTGTTCCTTCATGGCAGGGGGTTGGACTGGATGGCTCCTGTGGTCTCTTCCAACTCTACATTTCTATGATTCTATGACATTATGAATGAAATCCATGGAGGGAAATCCTCTCTCTCTGCCCAGAAAATATTTCCAACAGTGGAATGATGATGGTCAAGTCTCTGTTTCATTGTGGTTTCCTTAAAATCTGTTCTAGAGAAATGGACCCTCTAAATACAGGTTTTTGGGAGGAGGGTACAGTAGAAATCACTCTTTCCCAAGAGCATCACTAACTGTAAGGCAGAGCATGGGCTACAGTTCCCAGAATCACCCAGCCAGCACCATTTGGATGTAAATTTGGGGACTTGTACTCCAAAAAGTATATTTTCCAAGCTCTGCTTCAACATGGCAAAGGTTCATCTGTAATGGGGGCCATTTACTTAAACTGGCCAGGACTAGACTGGCAACGGTCACTCAGAGGATGTTCTTGTTGGCCACACCTGGATTGTGGAATGACAAAATGTCTGTATTCAAGAAAGTACTAAGGACCTATCTTTAGGCCTACCCAGTCTATTTTTTTTAATTATGGTGTATGTTTAATTACATTTGTATTTTAAATAGTTTTATGTGTTTTTAGTGTATTTTAACCACAATATGTTTTTAATCGTAGTTTTAATTTATGTTATACCCTTGGGGAAAGGGGTGTAATAAATAACTATCCTCCTCCTCCTCCTCCTCCTCCTCCTCCCCCCACACACACACACACTCTATACCCACTAGCAAAGAGGAAGGGAATGATAGATTATCGTACTATTCTGGCTGAGTATTACACACTAAATAAAATCACAATGGCTTTATGAAACATTTTTCTGCTCTCTTATTTATTGACACGTTTGTTTGTTTTTAATTACAACACAATGAAATGATGGTAAGTACATAAGATAGTATTTTTTTTTAAAAAAAGCCATTTTAACCCTTCCCTTGGTTAAGACACTTACAGCAGACAAGAACTGCCCCACCCCAACCCCCCTCCTCAAATGAAAACAAAACAAAATAAAAAATAAATAGAAAATAATAAATAGAAAACAAATCACTGCACAGCCCTTAACTCTTTGATTGCCAGGACAAGAACCAAAAAGACGATTCTAGCATGTGACATTTTTATTTTGTGGTTAAAGGTTGCCGCAGCAGTCAAAGGGTTATTGTACTATTTGTAAACACAAGTATTTTGTTGGAAAAAAAATGTCTCATCATGTAAATGTTCTACAGCAATGAGATTAATATCATGACCCCTTGACCTTTAATTATGCAACTTATAAGAAGTTAAATGATAATAGCTTGGTGAGCTGGTACATAGAATAATTAACCCATTTTTCATTAACAGTGCACTATGAGGCCTTGATTTTTCTAATAAAAAGAAAGTGTGTATAATAAAACACTGTTAAATGCATTGATCAAGAAAAAAATATGAAAAAGTATCTGTCTAAGCACCACAAATATTTTGCCTGATTATATCTGACGGTCATTATACACTTTAGCACCATTTAGTCAGCCTTGCTTTTGCACACAAACAAGCATTGTGTTTGTCCATAGAAACTATTTGAAAGAATAAAATGCCATTTATCTAAAAATACTAATGCAGAGAATGCTGTCAGAGTCATACAGTAACATAAAATTTAAGGAAAAAAAATACATAATGTAAAAAGAAATTGTGGCTCTGGAAATAGGGAAAATAATCTCTTTTTTTGTCTCTTTTCCCAACATCTTGTTCTGTGAACCAAATGTAGAATAAAATATGTATGAATACAAACATGGGAAAACGTAACCAGCTACCTAAATGCAATTGTACAGGTCTCACTTCTTTGACAGAACTCATAAAGCAGCAGCACCATAACACCTTGTGTCTGTATTAATAAATAGTTCATGATAGATTACTTAGGAACGTTTTGACCCATGCTGGAAGAAGGGTCACAAACTTCTAACACCCCTTGACTTCTCTTTTGCCTTGACTGTGCCCTATAACTAAAGGAGCAAGCTCAGAATCAGGTCTCAAATCTGTATGTGCAGCTATGGTATGTGTACAGGTTTAAATTTCCCACAATTAGTTGATATAGGACAGCAGTCAGAACAAACAACATAATTGAGCCCTGTGATAGATACATTTTAATCACAGCAAGTAGAATTCTGAATATAATTCAGTGTAGAAAATTCACTGTATACCATTGATCCTATCAATGAAATTCCCAATGCTTGTCATTGCTCTTGACTGCAGCTTGTGCCTAATGGTCATTTGCTGAAAAGAAAAATGTTAACATATAGGGGGCATGTTTGCATATATTTTTAAAGAAAGTCCACATTGGGAAGGAATCCTGAGCAGAAAAACAACCAGAGAGAGAGAAGAACTTGAATCCTTTCCCTGTGCTCTGATTGTTCACTTAGCATTATCCTGCCCATTCCCTCCACATGTCCTTCTGGAGATTTCAAAGTTATATTTGCAAAGCCAAACATATATTTGGAACTACCCAGGGAAAAGCAACTTAGGGACATGTTTAAGAAGAGAAATTTAGCATGGATAACTTAGGTTTTGGAGGCTATTATTCTGAGATTTTCCCTGGCTTGGTTTTCATTTTCTGATTTGCCCTCTTTCTCTTTAAAAAATGGCTATTGCTTTGCTCATAAGATTTGGTTCAGACAGATCCTTGGAGGAAGAGGAAAGCAAGTTCACAAGTTCATTAGTTACTGGAAACAGTGAATGTTGGAAAATAAAAAGTAAACACAAGGTAAAATTACAACTGATTTCATGAACCGGTGACCAAGGCCATTTCTATACTACATTGTTATAGTGCTATTATTCCACTTTCAACATCTTGTGGAATTCTGGGGTTTGTAGTTTACTGAGGCCAAAGAGCTCTCCGGCTGGGGATTCTAAATATCCCTCCCTAAACTGCAAACCCCAGGATTCCATAGGATGTTGAAAAATGGAATAATAGCACTATTAACAGTGTAATATAGAAACGGCCCAACATTTAGTAAACTGCTCTGGCAACCACACTTTTGCTGTTAGGAAAAAGACTGGAGCTAGACCAGGATTTCATTTTAAATAATGAGTTGAAGAAAACTTTGCTAAAACATATAGGAAAATATGCTCATATCACTAGAAAATCTCTAAACTGCTATTGTCATGGAAATGACAAACAGATCTATCACCATGCTTCAGCCATGACCAGAAATGAAATTCAAAATAGCTCATGTACATGTCAGCACTCCTATTCCCCTAATAAATGACTAATATCTAAAGATCTCAAGCTTTCTTAGCAGCTCTACAGAACTACAGCCTTAAAGACTGTAAACATGTAGCAGATGTTATAAACTCGCTATGGGCTATAGAGGCATTATTTAGCTGGAGGGCCTGGCAGCCATATGGATAAAACAGCAGAAGAGGAAGAGGCACAGCAGTACAAAGAGATCATCTCACCACCTATAAGACTCTTACGTGCCAGACAAAAGAACAGGGTAATTCTAGACTCACTTGTGAGTATGCTCAAGTGAATCTGATGATGTGCAAGCCCAGCGCTGTGCTTTATGAAGCAGGCAAATACACAGAAATGTTATCCATGAAGAAAGCTACAAAGCAGCAAATATCTGGGAAACAAAAGCAAATGATCAACAAAGGCTTTATGATAAACATGAAAGGCACGTGTGCAAATGAATGCTCATATTATTGGAACTGAATATTTTCAAGTGTTTTAATCAGGACAGTATTCCTCCTGGAGAACAGTGCCTCCAACATCACTTGTGGGGACAAGAATAATCACTAAGCTACAGTGGCCAAACACCGTAACTCAAGGTAACAGTTTCTAGCAGTACATATTTATCTTTCTCTTATTTGGGTGCAAGTCACTGTCTGAAAGAAAGGTCAAATACCTGCCCTGCCATCTATGAACTTGATATTCAAAGGAGATTAATGGGACTACTCCACTAACTGGAAAGGACAAAAAAAGCCAGTTAAATACTTACAAAGGCTAAAGAAACTGCAAAACAAGGTAGCAGCATTAAGACATTTTGTAAGCATGGTAAATGCATGCAAAAGTGTTCCACCTTTGGGGTGAATTTAATCCCATCTTATTAGATGGCCCAAATGTTGCGGGAATTAAATTAAAATGCCCAGCCTGTAAATAAAGGAGACTCCCCCCACCCCGCTTCAATTGATTGAGTCTAGTCAGCCTAATCATCAAGTATGCATTCCAGTTTAAATAGTTTATGGATTGCACCATGAGATGCCTTCTTAAAGTCTACACTATTATTACTCAGTTCAAAATCTACACTTTCCCCTACTGCAAGCTCAATGTTCCATATAACAAATAAGAAACTGACAAGGATCATGGAACTAACTGCATATCCATGCCCCATTAAAGAATTCATTGAGTGTAATGTTTATATCCATGTGTTAAACGATAGCATAGTGCAAGGACTTTTGATTTTATAACTTCTCTAATAAGAAATCAACAGCTTTGAAGTCTTGTGGCAAAATTAAGGATTTTTACATTCCATTTGGTTCAATGATGGACAGAAACAAGTGGAAGATGGATTTTTTGTAATGTAATTCAGGTTGATTGGGTTGGTTGAGGAAAACAAACAAACAAACAAAAACCTGGACCACTGCTGGTGGGAAGTAATAGTACCTTCCTATGAAGAATGAAGTGCTATTGCTCCTGAAGGCTCTTCTTCCTCTTGATCATTCCTTGCAATTAAACACTGTTGGGCTGGCCCTGCCTCACACCAACATAAAGTAGGCAGCTTCAGGCAGGAGAATGTAGGGGAATTCATGAAGCCAATCTGAAGAGATTTTTAAAAAATCCTAGCAGGAGGTGGTTGGGTACCATTTGATGCTCCGTTTCAGAATATCGTGGGCAGGCAATGAAAAAGGGGTGGAATTGTGTTGTCTGTAGTTTGCATGCTGCTCTTTGGGGTGGGTCAGTGTGGCCCATGTGACTCACAACTGAGCCCCTGATGGTTTGACATCCTGTTTTTTCCCACCCCAAAACATTACAATGCTATTTCAGGGTGCTCTCTGCTCTGCATCCTGAAACTTCCACAAAAAGGCCTAAAAGTCAACCTGACACATCATCACTTTCAGTTGCCCAAAATGGCAGCTGCAAGGATACAGTGTGTCCCTTTGGAAGAGATGACATTAGGGTGGTGCAATCCTCTGGGCTCCAAAGTATGTCCATGCCAGCCATAAAATAATGGTACATATAAATCCTGTTTTGTAAATAAATTTTCTGGGATTTCAATGGAATTGGGAAAGGCACTCATTCAACTTCCTAGAAAGATTAGGCACAGCCAGAAATTCTCCTAGTGTCATCAGAGGTGTCATTCTTCTTTTATTTTGAGACATCCCTTCCCAGGACGTCAGGTTGTTGCTGCTGCTGTTGTCGTAGTGGGTGGTGGCAGTGATGTGTGTTAGTGTTATGATTGAAGTGGTTCCTAAATGAAATCCAAGCCATCTCAAAAATAACAATGTAAAACAGACATTACTGCTATACAGGTTTATCACAGATCTGAAAACAAGACAAAACAAACCTACTCATACACATACACACACACACACACACAGCCTAGGCAACCAGGGCAAGCAGATTTTCTGAGAAGTGTGCACATGTTATGTTCAAGTTGTTATAAGTGCCAAACCCATTTTCTGAACAGGGTCATACACATCATTATTTCCAGTAACACCACCACCACAGGGATTTCCTTGGCTTCACACTGGCTTTGCATATGGAACATTTTGGAATGCAGTAGCAATTGCTTAAATGCTTCCTGACCCAGCCCAAATACTAGGTGCTAATGTATCATCTGGAGAAATTCCTTTAATCATAGAATTTTTAAGGCTTCTCTTGTGTCCCTCTTGCCAAGTTCTAGTAATTATAGGGCTGGGAATGCTGTTCTATGCTCATCTCAATCTCTTCCTTATGTTTTTCAGCCTATAAAGATCTCAATATGTATTTACTTAACACACATACACACCAAGAAATTGTTAACGCAAAAAGATTTCCTCCCTAATTTAGAGCAAATAATAATTGTGTTGTTCATCAGCTTGCACATCAAAATTCTTGATACAATGTAATAGACTGAAAACACCTGTGTTTTTGCATTGCACTGATCCAACAACGTGGATTATGACAATGTGGATTATGATTATGACAGGTGTTTTGTTAATAGTGACTTCACCCTAACAATCCAATGTATTCCACATTTAAAAGGGACTGTTTTTATTTTCGACTTTGTGCATCTGATGAAGTAGGCAACAACTCCTCTTGCCAGAGTATTTTTTTTAGTTTTTAAGGAGCTATAGTACTTTTTTGTTTTTATTAAAAAATCATGATACTTGCTACTACAAAGAGACATGTATTCACAATTTAATGCTGTGTTTTTCATTCATTTTTGTAAATGCTAAAATTGGAGAACCTGTTAAGGCTCCTGCCAAACACTTCCTGAAATAAGCAGCCTTAAAAATAGGAATTGAGACACACTGTGGACCAAATGCTAGTTGCTTATCAGATTTTACTCCAGGAAGATTCTTGCTTGTGGTTGTCACACTTGTGGGACATCTAAACCAGTCAACAAATTCCTTGATTTTTTGCACTTTCTAAAATGCACACACACACACACACAGGCAAACATAAAGGTGCACTTCTAAAATTAGTTTTGAACACATATGGTACAAGATCCAGGGAGAAGTGCAAATGATTGCTTCATAAAATAGAAATCTGTAATACAAAAGCTGGCACAACTTTAACCACCATGGCAAAAGCATGTCCAAACTTTTATTTCTGATTCACTTTCTGTCTGTATATAATATATAATGCACCTTTAGATCAATTAATTAAGCTTTCACATAATCATGATGTGCCTTATACGAAGCACTACACGATGGAACACCTACCCTCCTGCATCATTACTGTATGTTAAATCCTTCAAATATAAAACACTTGTGTTTATAAAAAGATAGCCAGCAAGACACCCAGCTCCTTACTTGCCTTCCATGTGTTATTTGCTTTCCTGTGTTATCATGAGACAGACTCTGAAAGGGAAAATGGGTTTTTTCAAGTGAATGAAGAAATATCAACTGTTGCCTCACACTCATAGTAACATATATGTCATAGTGAAGATCAAATACATAGTGAATGTTGACACTTACATTCATTCTTTTGGTGAATGTCCAAAAGTAGGTATGCTTTCTCAACTGCTCAGGTTAAGATCAAAAAATGCTGTCAGTCAAAACTAGCCAAAAAACAACATCCATTGGTATACATGAGGTTTTGGCCATTTACAGAATTTGTCTGCGATTGTCAAAGGTCATGTCAATTTCAACGTTCATCATGTTTTGGATTTTCTAAATAACATAATTCTAGTGGTTGGGTCCAGGCCTAGTCATACTTGGAGCAGATCCACTGATTTATGTCTTCTGTAAGTATGACCAAGTCTCAATCCAGTCTATCGGCAACAGTAAAATATCCAAAGCAGAAGAATGAAGTTTGTCTTAGTTCCAGGGCAAAAGGGTAGGGTTTTGTCTGTTTGTAGCAGAATACATTTTTTAGTTTTCTGCCTGAAACAAAACTGTAACCATAGGCATGTTTTCTAGGTGAGTTGGTAGAAGGGTTAAGCATTTTTTCTGTGCTTGCAGATGTAGTAAGCTGCTGTATGCCTGCACCAAATGAAACAGATATACCAAAATAATGCAACTGTCTCTTAGTGATGCAGCTTTACACATACTGCATATAGTACCTCTAAGGAACTCTGAAGTGTCATTTTCATTACATATGTTCTATAAAGCAACCCATTCTATTCATTTTTGTTATTCATCCATCCATTTTTGCTTGAAGGAAAAAAAAACCTTGCAGTGCTGTGTAGCATGTCTCATGTAGGTATAAAACAAACCCTCGGTTCAAAATAAAACAACAACCCAAATTCTATTTCACTGATGAAAAAGGCATACTAATTGTCATGCTATGCTCAATATAAATATAAATTCAAGGCAGTTGAGCTATTCATTACCAAAAAAATAATATATGTATATATACTTACACTCTCTAAAAAATGATTCATTTATGTGGATTAGGAAATCAGTAAGAAACCGTCACAATCTAGTATAAAAAACCTTTTGACATAAAAGCCAATGATGGCTGTTTTCAAGTACTTTAGCATTTTTGTGTGTTTTAGAATGTCATCATTACTAATGAGTCACTTGTAGTAAGGACAGGTTTTATACAGAAAATTGCACCGGGATTAAATAGAAAATTGATTCCACTGCAGTTCATTTTTAGAGTGTGCATGTATACATAGCAAGTTTTCCATCCTGGGAACCACTACAAAGATTGGGCACATTCCACTGGGGAATTCTCCTGTATCTCTCCCCAGTGAAGTAAACAGGAGCTGAGCACAAATGATGCCATGTGCTGCCTATTTACGTGCATCAGGTTTGGGAAGGGGTATACTGAACTCACTGTCCTTCTCTAACACAACAGGTGAATGTCTGGACAACAGATAATAGGCCTGCTGTTGATGTAAAATCCTAGGTCCAATCAAAATGGTTCAGCAACACCAGATTTCCCATTGAGCTTGTGCCAGTTTGCAAGTTAAAGGTCAAAGAGCAAAGACATCAAACAGTACACAGTAAGGAAATTCAGACAGTAATGGGTTTGGGGAGGTTTTTTTGTTTTTTTCCCCCCACAGAAGACTATGTTTAACCCAGTAATGACAATCAACAGATCAATAAAGTTCAAGGCAAGCTGTTCATTGTTTCAAAGTTACTCCTCTGGAATCCTAACTTTCATAAAAAGCCAGGTATCTGACTGCTGGAGTGCATTCTTTTTGAACACCTTTAATAAATTCACAGCCCAGTGACTGTTTAAAAAGAAAAAAGCCTGTCACTGCAAAAAGCAGCTTCTAAAATCAATAGAAGAGGTCTGTCAGTTGCTGACTTTTCTCTAGAAAAAAATATATTGATACACAACCTGCTCTGCAGGCCACATGAAAATGACAATACTGCTGTTAGCACAAAATTACACATGATGAAACAATGCTTTGGTGGTCCCTTGATTCTGACAGTGATTTACTGTGCAGCTAAATGCCAGAGGTCTCACTGACCCTTTGAGAACTAAGGCAAATACCCAAATGGCAAAAGTTTGGGCCCGGGGGGGGGGGCAGGAAGAAGAACACCCATGTCAGGGCTGTTGCTTTCTAGTTCTCACTGAAACTGTGAATGACACCTGCCTGTGTTCGTGCTCCAAGGTAAATTCAATAATCATGCAGCATAGTTCTTTTTTTTAAAAAAAGAGAGTCAAGCATGGCAAAATTGAAACAGTAAGCCACAGTTGTGGGCAGAAGACCTCCATGTTCATTTCATTTGCGTTGGAGAAGAACAAAAGTATTCATGACAGTTGAAGGGCGTGTGACAGGATATATGATCATAGCTTCTGGGGGTGGTATATTTATGTGTTGCTCTGCCCTAATTTTTACAAACAGGGTTTTGCAGTGTAACAGATTACTTCAAAAAGAGTGAAAAATGTATATGGAGCTGTCTCCCCAAATGCTGAAAAAGTACATTGTCTTAACTGCTGCCACATCTTCAGACCTGGTCATTGGGGTTCAGTGGTATTCTGTACACAGCTGTATAAGCACAGTACCAAATAAAAGGTCACTTTTAATAAAGAAATTGTCACACACACCCCTTGAGTACTGCTATGTTTGTTTGCATTGTTTGTTAGTTCTTAAAAAACATTTAACATGTACGCTGTCAACAGTGAAAGGAAAGTGAGGTGTTTGATCACTGGCCACTGGAACGAATGCCAACACAAGAGATCAGTGGTGGTAGGAAGAAAACTACAGGACTGCTGGAGTATTTCACCCAAGTCTGACAAGGGTCTACTTTATAAAATTCTGGTTATTTATAGTCTGAATGCTACAAATTATTATTATTTAAAAAATGAACTCCAGACAAGAACTGGCAGATACCTTATTAGCTTCTGTTATATTTGATATTGCCATCAAAAAAATAAATAAATCTAGTCTTGCTTCACTATTCTACCTGCATAGTGGGCTAGTAAACTCACAAACCTATCCACTTGAGCTACAGCTGCCCCGCACACCTGCCACTCCTAGTGTATCTTCACAAGCTTTTCCCAGCTGCTGTTCAACTATGGCCCTCTGGAGTGCCATAAAGATGTGAGGCAGACAGAACTAGAGTGCATACAGCCACTGAAAGCAGCAAAGAAGGGCACAGAAGGCAATGGTGCTGAGAAAAAAAGGAAGGAGAGGCTCTCCTGATCTGATATGGTGTAGGGACCACCTGTGCAAGAGCAGGGAATCACAAGAAATAAACTCCAGAAACTGGAATCTCTATAAGTGGTGCATTCCAATCTTTTTGGGACAACCAATATGAACCTGTAGTTCTCAAAGGGTCACCAGCTACATAAACTATACTATTATTGTGTCTCTATGCAATATTGTCACTTTAGCTCACTGCACTGTATTTGAGGGACTTGCTGTTTTCTATTATGGTTTCAAAATACATCATCCTGAAAGACCTATAGAAGGTCTAGGGCTCTTGGCCTGGTACAGCTCAAAGGGGAGAAAAATGAAAGGGAGGAGGAAGAGGAGGAGGAAGAGGGAGAAAAGAAACCAACAAAAAGCTAAACCAATCAATAAAAAAAGATACTTTCTGAATATAGTAATGAATATAAATGTGTTAAAACATTGAGGACGTAGCTCAGAACGGCTGTATAAAACACAAAATGAATGTATCATTAAGGCTGTTACTATATTGCAGATATTTTGGCCCCTTGTTTGTTGGAAAATGGCTGTCCAAACAGTCTGAGTTCCCATGTGTCATCCCAGTCTCCCACTTAACAAAAATTACGTGTAGGAGTATAGGACTATAACTGTAGCTGACAGAAAGCAATCCTCTTTGGAGACAAAGCTGTTTTGGGTCTTCATACGTCCTGAAAGTTCCATTGTGATTGTTGTCTTATAATTGCTGAATCTTCTCTCTCTTAAAAAAAAAAAAACTGATTACATTTTTCTTTTTTTAAAAAAACCTCACGCAAAATTCTTTCAAAGGGGAACAGGCTTTAAAGGTGGAGGGATAGAATCCCCCAACAGAAACACTGGAGATTCTTCTTCTTTTTTTTCCTCATTACATTTCCTCTATGAAAATCCTGATAGTTTTGCATTGGGTATTGAGCGTGCAGAGGAAAGGCTAGAACCGAATGGCAAAGAAAGACAAAGGACTGGAGGAACGGCAGATACTGTGTACGATGGAAGCTTCCCACTGGAGTGAACTCTCACTCTTGTGCAGGGCAACAGCCCCCTGGGTTTTAAAGATCAGCCCTGGCTGAGGCGGACAGATGCCTGCTCCTAGGTAGGAAACCGCATAACAGCTCTTTTGTTGACTCTCAAGTTACCACAAATTCCTGGGAGAGGAAAAATAACCTACATCACACCCACTCTTGCATAGAGCGTTTGCAGTACAGTATGTGGCGGGGTGTTCCTTTCCTCTTGAACTGGAACACAGTGTAAACCAAAACAAGGAGGCACAGGGCCAGAATGCAGGGAATGACAATGGCTATGGCTTTCACAGTGCTAGCTGTGTTGTCCAGTTTGATGACAATGTCTACATCATCTTGAGGGCTATGTCGGTCTTTGTCCCGGTCTGCTGGTCCATCACAGCCCATAAAATCCTTGAGGATGGATCTGGGATATCCAGGCTCCACCCTGAGCATCTGGTTGTTGAATTTCCAGTATTCTTTGCCTTTGTAAAAATAGGTGAAGCCTGAGAAAGAAAAGTGTAATTATTTCAACAAGTTATAGTCAAGACATTTCTACTGTCAACAAATGATGAGAAACTATTGAAAATTAAAGCCTAATAGGGATGATTAAAATTAAAGTTTAAAAATTAACAAAATGTCTTCCAGCCTAGCCCCAAGATTCCCCCACCCCACCAAGAGGGCCTCCCCACACTATGTCTACTTATCAACTCCAACTGTTGCACAGGTTCCACACCAGCAATATGTAATTCTGCACACAAGGTAAAATATGATTCTTCTAGTACTGCATAATACAGAACATCATTTAAAAATCATTCCATCTGATAAGGACCTAGAAACCTCTTGACCCAAGAAGAGCAACAGAATTCAATGATAGTCAAACTTCAAATATAACCTTAAATATATCCAAACTACTGGAAGAAATACAAACCACAATAATTCCAGCTACTCCATATTTAATGATATTCAACACATGTAAGCAGGTTCTGTCAGGTGAAATACTACTCCAAAAATATCCCTAAACAACCCATTATCTGTCCTTCTCAATGTGTACACAATTTACCTGCAGAGATTTTATTCCAGGGAGTATACTCCTAATTTGGACTCTATGATGTTTCAGATGCTGTTTTTATTAAAAATTGTTTTATTGTTGGGTAGTATTTTATGATTTATATTTGCTTGGGAGCTGCCTTAGTTGCACTTGATTGCGGAATGGTGGGACAAAGAAAAAACAGATAGAAAAATAAATGTATCTTTGATCTTAGACTTCTGTTATCATGATTACCCTCTTGTACTGTCACTACCAATTTTGTACTAATGATTATGACATATGATAGTTATTTTTAGATAGATAATAATTTTCATCACAATTTTATACATGTTGTTGCTGTTGTACGCCTTCAAGTCATTTCGTACCTATGGTGACCCTAAGGTGAATCTATCACACGGTTTTCTGGGAACTGAGAATCTTTGATGTGCCCAAGGTCACCCAGTAGGTTTCAACGGCGGAGCAGCAAATCAAGCCCTGGTCTCCTGGGTCATAGTCCAATGCTCAAACCCTTCACCATGCTGACTCTCTTTATATATATTATCTTTTATATTTACATTTTTAAAATTACAACACAAATGCACAACTAGAGTTCTCACTCTCATTCTATGGATGGGATAAAATTTCATAATAATCCTAGATATGATTTTTGCTTCTGGATAAGTAGAATTTTGTTCAGTCTGGTATCCAGGGGGACTTGTCACTCACATCACATACTTATAATGTGCAGAGCACAGAATCATCCGATCTTTGAATACATATATTGTTATTCTGTCATGTATATCAGCTTCCCAATTTATTTTTGGAATAACCACTGCTATAGCCCAGAAGTGGACATCTTCTTAGATTTGAAAGTACATGCCAGACCTCTCATACACTGCTATCCACAGGAGGGTGCACCTCCTCTGCTGAACTTAAGGTGGCAGTCCCCAATTTTGATGATGCCATCAAAATTTGGTGGAAACTGTAGTGGCTCCCTATGGGGCAAGAAGGTGCAAGAGTGTCCTGCTGCATTACAGACCTCTAAAAGTACATTTCTTTTTCCTTCTGATACACAAGTTTGTCTGCTTGTCTGTTGATTTTTGACTTGCCAACCTATTGCCCACCCTGGTGTAACATTTTCCCCATTACAGAGAATAAGTTTTCTCCAAAATTCCAGTCTATGTTGCTTTTCCAACACAGAGAGTTTTGCATGACATATGAAGTACACAAGAAACAACCCAAACACATGAAAGCAATCATTTCTGATGCACAGAAAATCCTATATACACAATCCAAGCAAAGCTATGCATTTTTAAGGCCAATCAATTTTAGAGGAGAAAACTGAACTATAATTCTGGCTAAATCATGTCCAACACACCTAACTTTCTTAACTTTATAAAAGATCCAAGAGAAATAGTGGAAATCTGTATTTTCAACTTAACTCTTGAACAGACCCATGTATTATGCTCAGTTGAGTCTAATTTGCTCAAAGAGTTCCCACCCAGCTCAGGAACGTGGGTCAATTATACCAAATTACAGCACTGTGAAATGCGCAGCTAGATTGTCCCAATCTCTTGAGGTGTCTGGACTGATTCTATTCCCTGTTACTGCTGTGTCTTTGAGAGGAAAGTGTTACATGATGAAATCTGCCAACAGAAAACAGGTGTACACAGCTTCATATTTTCTGCAGGGAACTAGAATTTGATCATTCAATGGCAAGCTAGGGTAGTTACAAATGGTGCTGAACTGCAGAAATGCTGTGTCCCTGCCAAAAATCCGAAGTATTTTACTGGCCCAGCTGAAAAGTGGCACTGATCCAGTGTGAAACAAACTTTCACAATGGGTGAACTTCTTCCCACTGTTCTGAACGCCATGCAAACAGCAGGAGCATTCTCCATCTTTACCATCTCACAATTTGCCTCTAGCAGTCTTCCACATCATCAGGGAGAAAAAAAAGCCTGAGCATAATTTGGAATAGCAGTGTTACTGGCTGGAAAGAGTAGACTAAGATATTCATTGGAGCAAAAGAAGCTTTTGCAGTTAAATTGTGGTGGAAGCAATGCTGCTTTTATCAGCTCTCCTATCCTATCCAGAATATGCACTATGCCTTTGGAGTCACAACCGCCATTTCACAATAGGGAGAACTTATATAATTTGTGCTTTTGCCACTGGTAACATTACAGAACAATTCATGTTCCTTGAATGTCATGATCTAATATCAGAGACAAATATACAATGTTGTCAATGGGGCAATGACAGACAAGCTCACCAATTCATGGCTCATGTTGGGTTGGCTCTAAAATAACCCAAGCTATTTCTCTTTATTTTCTTTCCTTCTTCAATAATCCATCTCTCTTACTCAGCTTACTGAGATGGAATAGTGGTAGCAAGGGAAGCACAGAAGGTACTGGCCCCTTCACCTTGCCAACATCTTTCCTATAATTCTCCCACCTCTTCAACACATTATTGTCTGTTCCTCCTCCTTTGCTTAAATCCCATTGCATTAGAAAATTGTTTAAAAATGTGTTGGTTTGTCTGTGCTAACATCACACCTATTATGAGCTTCACTGGATGATCCAGTGAAATGCTAGTATCAGGAAAGAGAGAAATATTCTCTTCCTTTCCATTTTTCCCTCAACAACATCTTCAATACCTACTCTTTTACTAAAAAGTGCAATCCCCTACAGAAACTAACTCTAGGTATGCACAACTCAATCCACGTCTTCCCCTGTTACTCCTTTCCCTTTTCTTCATGTCCGGTTTCAGGAAAAAGATCTGTCTTCCTATTTATTACTTTGTATGTCACCCTGTATAGCCACAATGCATTATGCACAAATAAAGATGCAACCTTAAATCAGAGCATGTCTCACAAACTGTAGACACCTTCTGATAGTCAATGAAGTAACTGATCTTTCAATAACCTGCAAAATAAAATCCAGGAGGAATTTGATTTGGTCTGTGCTGGTAAGGTTGGGCAAAGTTTACCTTGATAAGGTCATAACATGTGATGATATAATAAAAAATACAACACATTACAGATGAGTGATGGGGAAGGGAACACAGATGGATGCAAGTGTTTTGTTTCACTGTCCTGGCTCTACTTGTTTGTGTAATGTGTAGTTCTGCTCTAATCTCTGCTGAAATGTAGAGGATTCTGTTCTGAAATATTACATGCGACTCAAAAGTTATCCACCAGTGACACTACCTTTCTGTGGTGGAGGGTTTGCATGCTTCTGTGAAGCAAGAGGCTATGTTGATGGCAGCAGTGCTGCAGGTAGGGTCTTCTATGTCGGGCAGGCTTTTGCTGAGGAACCAGGCTAAATGTGTCAAACAACTACTATGCAGTAGCAATAGTGGGGGGTGACACTGGTGAAGGGCCTCTGAGAGACAATGGCAGTGGCATCTACAATCCTCTACAAGCTAACACTTGTTAGTACTGTGCAGAAGGAGGCATGGTAAACTTCCTTTGAATGTCTTTTACTACAAAAACCTTATGATGAGACAATTCAAAATGAAACAAGTGATAGTAGCAGAAGATGAGACTCCCAGGTTGGATGACACTTGACAAGCTTCTGGGGAAGAACAACTACAAGTAGTGCTGTGGCTAATGACACAACTGTGCCAAAACACAACGTAAAGAACATTCCTGTAGAATTTAAAGATTTGCACTCTTAAATAACTGGGAGCTGGAAGAAATATGGATTTAAGCCAGGGACAAACCATATATGAAGCAAGAAATGCCAGATGTCCTAGCTGTGTTCATGAAAAGAAAAGGCACTAGGGATCATATTACAAACACAGAAGGAAATCAGCCTGTGATTTATAGATTATAGTGATTGTGTAGATCATGTAAAACTATTTTTTTTATTTTTTTTATTTATATAACTGAATCACAAATACAAAACAAGAAAAAAAAATTAAACACCATGTGATATACATAATAGTGAATTAAAAAAAAATTTTTTTCTTTTTCTTTTTTTCTCTTCTCTTAAGCAATACTAACTTTCATTGTTATTTTGCACCTTTACCCTTAAATTTATAAATCTGTTCGACTGTTATAATTTCACATTTAATTCAATATTTTTCACATCCCCTTTAATCTATTTCTATTGTTAATTCTTTTAACTTTTTTTTTTAAAAAAAACATTGACATCACTTATCCATTTAAATCTATAAATCACAAGTTTAACACACACACCTACTAAGAATTACAAAATATACAACATAAAAGAAAAACAAAACTAAAACTAAAAAATACCCACCCCCCAGAGCCAACTTTTTATTTAATCCACTTTACAAAATTGCCATTCTTCTTTTGACAGGGTAGTATTACTATCTCTTTTCAGAACTTTATCCAAAAAAATTTTCCAAATTTCTTCAAAATCATTCCCTTTAACCAAACCTTTCATAAACCTAATTCTACATGTTAGTTTATCATTAATTACAATTTTCCACACTTCATTATACCATTCCTCTATTTGAAATTTTTCATTTGCTTTCCATTTTTTTGCTATTATTAATCTCGCTGCAGTTAACAAATTTGTTATTAATTCTTTCTTTAGATCATGTAAAACTATACATCATTCTTAAACAAATGGGTGTGTCACAACATTTAACTTTCCTCATCTACTCTGGAAAAGAGGCTAACATCAGGATGGAATACAGAGAAATGGAATGGTTTCCAATTGTCAAGGTGTCAGGCAAGGGTGCATGTTATCATTCCATCTGTTTAACTTGTATGCTGCACATATCATATGTAAAGCAGGATTAGACACAGAAGGAGGAGGTGTGAAAATCAGATGAAGGAACCTGAACAATTTAAGATATGCAGATGATACCACAGCAAAGACTTAGAATGATTACTGAAGAAACCAAAGAAGAAAGTGCAAAGGCAGGTTTAAAGCTGAACATTAATAAAACAAATAAATAGGTCCTAGAACCAATCAAGGCTGAACCCTCCCTAGAAGCCACGATGACTAAACTGAGACTATCATACTTTGAACATATGAGAAGACATGACTCACTAGAAAAGACAATCTTGGTAAGGTAGAAGGCAGCAGGAAAAGAGTAAGGACACATTACAGTGAATAGACTCAGTCCAGGAAGCCCATGGCCCTGTGTCTGAAAAATCTGAGCACAACTGTTAATGACAGTGTGACCTGGAGGTCTCTCATTCATAGGGTCACCATAAGTCAAAGTTGACTTGACAGCAGTTTACAGCAATTCAAATATTTATGTGTATTACTTTTTTAGCAAGCTTCTGTTTGGATCTAGTGTTTTGGATCTAGCCACACGAAGGGCCCACCAAAACTAAGTGCAGAAGTGATGAGGATTGATGTTTTAATAGTGTAAAATTTTATTTAATTGGAAGCAGCTCCAGTTTTTCCTAAAAGCAATCTGGTGCAATTTCAAGTTGAACTTTCATCTGAAGAGTAGAAGGAAAATGGTTTCAGGCAAAATTTAATCAGAATACTCTGAAAGTGGGTTGTGGTGTTTCTTATTTGTATCCTTGTTTATTTCATTGACTCTTGATGCAATTGCCAATAGAGCCATGCAGTGATCTTGACTTTGGGGAACAATTCACAGTACTGTTCCTTCAGGCTTCACCAGGCAACTTTCAATACTTAATTTTTTTTTCCTTCACCAAAAGGATTTCTCACATTTAGCCTTGAAGAAAAAAAATGACACCACCACAAAGCCATAAACTGCCTTTTCCTTTATTTTATTACTTGTGAAATTCCTGTTTCTTTGTCATTATTTTGGTAACTGAAAATCTGTGTGATTCACTTGACCCAACAGACACTTCATACAGTTAGAGAAGAAGAACTATCCGCATATTATGTATTATTATTAATTTAAAATTTGATCGTAACAAAGCATGGGATAATCATATCCATATATTTGCACCTATTTACATTAATACAGGTGCATATGGAGACACATGACTATATTTGTGAAGAAAATTAGTATTTGATGGTAATATATGTTAAAAAGGAATGCCGCACAAACTGCTTTCCTGTTGCAAAGAGGAAATAAAAAATTCTCCAACTGAAGTGGCCACTTCAGGAAAATGCATCTTTTGATGGGTGAAACAGACTTAAAAGCAAGGAAGTGATTAAGCATATTCTGAGAAGAAAATGCTTTTTGCAGCAATTAGCTGTTTCAGCCAAAGGAAGAAATAACAACTCTTAACAAGAGTGGAAAGTCTTGTATCTTTTCCATGGAAATGAAAATAGGATTGTTAGAGATGTATCATATAGAAAGGGGGAAGAGATAGAGTGGGGAGGAGAAAGAAAGAAAGAAAGAAAGAAAGAAAGAAAGAAAGAAAGAAAGAAAGAAGACAGGAAAATCAATCTCTGATAAATCAATCACAAAAAGAGTGCAGGAGGCAGAGAGAAACTGACAATGGCTGCAGTCACATATCTTTCTATCTTTATTTTGCTCTCAGAGACTTCAAACACTAGAACAACTGAAGACTATATCATTAACTGGCCAACAGTCCAGGGACAACCATTAACTATGTGAAAACCAACATGTATGGTGGCATGATTGATTTCCTTTCTTGTAGGGAAATGTGGAGCCTACTGAGATTTTATTTTCCTTTAAATTTCATCTGCTTTAGCCAATATAGCTAGTGAGTAAGAGGTTATAGAGCAGTGCATATAGAAGGAAGGAATACTGTTAGGATATTAACCTAGTCAAAGTCAAACTTTATTTTATGGTCCATAGACCTAGCAATATTAACCAAGTGTAAACACTGTGGTGCAAGCAGCCACACTTTATCAGATGATGTGTAAGTACAATCTCTAGTGCAAACAACTGTTCCATAAACAGACCTTTCCCTCACTTTTTGTGGTTGTGGTGGGAATCCATGCCATCCAGTGTACAATTTTTGGGGCAACTGTGAGATTCACTGCAACACTGTCTTAAAAATAACTACTGTTTTAAATATGTTTTAAATGTTTTTAGGAATTTTTTTTAATAATGTTGTTTAATTTTTCAACTTTTATAAGCTAATATATTAGTGTAATTTTTTTTTAATTATTGTAAGCCACCTTGAATCTCATCTTGGGAGAAAAAGGGGGGTGGCATAAATCAATAAATAAAATAAAAGTGTGCAGTGGTCTTGGCCCAAGTACAACATGTAAATGAGATATTGAACTTACAGTGTGCAGTTCAGCCAGGGCTTTTTAAATAATAATAATAATAATAATAATAATAATAATAATAATAATAATAATAATAATAATAATTCACACACACAAATACTTCTCCCTCTGAAAACTACATACCATTTTCCTTGTGGACAAAGGCTCCCTGAGGTGATTCGGGGATACCTTTCCAAATTGTGATTGGTTTGGGGTAACCAGCATCCATAGTTCTTATATCTTCACTGTACCTCCAGTACCTAAGAAAGAAAAATGTGAGATCAAAAATCTGCATTTATCAATAAAAATTTTCAGTGAACTGTGTCAAATAAATGAAAAGAATCTTGTTTCCCTAATTAAGATATAATCCCTGACAACAAAGACATTTAACTCTGCTTGCTGATTGGACAGCTGTTTCTATTTCCTATTAAATGTAGGGGGAAAAAATAAATGGCTTGTCTAACTTGAAAACCAAACCAGCAAATGCCTTTTGTGTAATCAGAACGATTCTGATATCTAGAAGTACTCTATAGCCACAGAAAGGCATATATTATATACAAAGATCTATACTGATGCTTCAGTCAAGATTTTAATCACACACAAGCTCTGAGTTACGAATCCCAAAGAAATCTTAATTCTTTTCTTAGGTTATGCATTAAAGGAGCCTTTGATTATTGACAATGTATACTGAATAATTCAAAGCAATTTGTTTTGTACATAGAAATAAATGTTTGCAATTAAAAAATCAGAAGTATATAGGTTCAGAATAATGTTCTGCAGGAACACGAAAGAACTTACTTCACACTAATTATGTACAGAATTGCCCTGTTAGCACTCTGAAGTGTTGGTAACATTCAGACCAAGTCTTGTGCTGAAATGCAACACTAACCTACAGCTTAGCGGTACAAAAATATGCATAATCTCCTCATGTGATCACAAGCTCCCACCTGTCTCTTCAGGTGAGCTTCCTCATCAGCTTCCATACAATCACAATTTAATATATTGTTGTAAGCCTAAACTGTGCTGCTTTAGAAACTGATATGGTGGTTATGCACACTGATAGGAATGAGTTAATCTTGACATCAAAATTATTTTACTGAGCTCCATCTGCAGACCCTTTAGATCAAGGGTGGCCAGCTGGTTGGGACTGGAGGGGGCACACTGGTTAGGACTGGGGAGGCACACCAGTTGGGACTGGAGGGGGCTCAGGGACATACTGGATGACCCCATGCCCCCAACAAATTTTTTTTGTGCCCAAGTGTTCCTGATATAACCTTAGAGGCAGGAGACAATTTCTCCTCAAATTTGCTACCAGCACCATTTTAGGGGCAGGAAAGGTAATTTTTTTTCCAGTGGGAAATGACACCGAAGTCAACTATCCTGGTCCTGAAATGGCCTATGGGGCAAAAAAAAAAAAAAGGGAAAAGACTGCCCTATACATCCTCTAATAATTTGTAAATTATTATTTCAAATAAAATAAAATAAGTCCCAAAGATCTCCCATGGGGTTGCCATACATTCCTTGGGTTTGCTTTAGATATTGTTCAGAAAGTTTTGTATCACCATGATGAAACAAACCCTATCCAGGGAAGACTGTCCTTCTATAAAGGCTATTCTGAGAAGAAAAGAATTAATAAATGACTAATTTAACCTCATTTCACACGTCACTGTTGCTACTGTTGATGTAGCCAGTTCAAGTCTATGTAAAGGGGGGGAAGCTGCAGGGGGGAGGAATTCTAGCACTGACTGTAAAATTTTTCTTTTGGACTATCTATAAGGAAAAGTTCCCCCAAATCCACACTTTTGCCCTAGTAAGTGGTTCTTGGGTACATTTTCCACTGTACACCTCCAGTGTTGATGCTATTAGATACCCCCTCTTGTCCCGCAAAATCATAAAATATCCAAAGATGGTTTTGTTAGTTTCCAACACAGGTCTAAAATTAAAAATTCAGCCAAAGTACAATAAAGGAAACAGGGGACAAAGACAAATTGGACAGTTGCCTAATGTCTGAAAGCTTCTTCAGATAGACATGATTTTAATTGGCACCCAAACGAGAGAAGTGATATGTTGGACTTGAGTGGAAAATACACTTAAAGTGGGGATGGAAAAGGAGAGTGAATACTTACATCTGTAGCTATGAGCATTATGAAATCTGAGAAGAATCAAGGTACTGAGGGACAGAATAATGCCACTGAAATTCTTCTGGGACCATCCTCTGCCCAGTTGTAGTATATTTGCATTATATTTAATGGACAATTACATTTACTACTGCTGCTGCACCATTTCCTTTCACTTTCTTGGGATGCATTCAAAATGTATTCTTAGTGTATTGTGGCCAGTATCAAAATCAACACAGATTTAATCAGAGCAGTTTTACACTTTTCAGAGACCTGCCGATTGATGTCTGCATTGACATTGTGATTGTCAAGTACTTTTCTCCTAAAAAGAGAGTACAATTTTTTTATGATCTTTTCAGGGAGGCAACTTCCCTCTTTTGACTTTGGCATCACCTCTTGCCTGCCTCTTTCATGCCTGTCAACCATGAAGTAACAGTGGGTTCTCCCCAATTCAGAAAGAAGACTGTAATAGGCTTATGCATGCAATTAAAACCAGCAGGAGAATTCAACTCTAACATTACATTAAGAAGGAAAAAAGGTGATATAAACAATATGTATTGAGAAGCTTAGTGGGATATGGGCTTATTCCCACTGGTGGTCAATATCCTGTAATAGCTCAATTATCTCTGCAAGGCTCATGTTCTTCGATCTTCTCCTTACATACTGTATTGCATTTGTGTCCTGCTGAGTCTCATTATGCTTGTTACAGCTCTAAGTAGCAACCTTTTTATCAACAGAAGTTTCCTTTGATACTTCTCTGTCTTTTTTTTTTTTTAATTCTTTTGGCTAAAGCTCACAGTATTTTTAGGAAGGTCTTGACCTGAGGTGGTTGCCTATGGAAAGAAATCTAATATACGTTGTCTTCATCAAATAAAGTTTACAGAAAGCCTAAGTCACACACAGAGACAAGATGCCTATAACTGAAAGTTTCAAAACTATTATCCTTGAACAAACTTACAGTAACAAATCTTCTGGTCGATATAAGAGGCAAATTATACAACAGGTTTTGTTCACATTTAAAGTTAATTGCAGTATGTTTGACATTGTAAACATATATTATAGCTGTCAAAATCTACATCCACTCTCAAGAAAGGTCCCACATATAAAAAAGACTTGATTTGGAAAAAAAATGTGTGTGGCTCTTCATGACATAATAAAAAAAGGGAAGCAACATGCACTACATTTGAGAGACATAACTGTGAGTTCAACACGCCCTGTGGGAATTTTGCTGTCTGTGGTGAGTTTTCTGAGTGCCCAGGAAATTTGTCTGTGCAGCTGTGAGTGGGACATTTGTAAACACAAAGTTCAAATCCTGAGTTGCATAAATGCGTAACTAGGGTCCTTGAGTGTCTGTAACTGATTAATGTGAACAGGAATTCCAAGGGGAAGTCCACACTCACATTTCCACTGTAGGTGTAAAGTTCTCCCTCTGAGAATTAAATACATGAGAAAAGTTTTTCCCACTTGGGATTTCTATGAGCACATCTGGACAATAATGCACACTTTGGTCGGAGCCATACTGTTTGATTCAAGAAATTCACTTGCAGCTCCCATTGAACAAAAACATGTAACTGACTTTAATGTTCAGAGAGTTCCATACTCATCATTCCTGTGAAATACCTCAAACCTGAGACCCTGGAGATCCAGACAAACTAAAGAACATTAGATCAGATGTTCAAATATTTTGACCTAGTATAAGGCAACTTCCTGTTTTTCCTATGAAGTATCTCATCTGAACTCTATCTGGTTTCCCATGTCCTTTAATTCTGTGCCAGTTATTTGTCCCTCTGCATAACCACGTGCATAAAGCCCAAATACAGGACAACTGGAGAAGGTGAACAGGTGGGCAACAGAACAAGGAAGCAGAACAGAAGATGGTACAGGTTTTCTTCTCCCTCCTCACCATGCTCACGTCTTCTAAAAGGACCCATTGGCTAAGAGTGGACAAAATATTTAATAGTTTGATTCTGAGAGCTCCAAGGTTTAACAATGCATAACAAAAGGCTCAGTCCATTTTTGAACCAAAAGAGATGCTTCACACAAGCAAATCATTTCTTGAATCTTAACAATGGCCCTTTCCACACACAGGAAAAAAAACACGCCTGAAAACACGCTAGGACGGACCTTACTTCCAGCTGGTAAGTCAGTCGCCATGTGGAACAGTGCGAGTTCGCTGCTCCACACTCATCGGCACCCTGCAGCATCTAAAATGGCGGGTGCCGGCTGGCAAAGGCTCTCCACCAACCAGAGAAGCTCACAGCCGGAAAGCCCACCCCCGGCAGATCTGCAGGCACGCCCTTGTGTGCGCTTGCAAATCTATACTGGGCGCTGCGACGCGGCTGGACGCGGCTGCACGCCCCGTGCCTTTTAAAATCCACATAAAAAGTGGTTTTTAAAAAGCACGCACCGCCGCCACTTTCGGTCACCCTAGCACGGATTGGAGTGTGGAATTACAGTAAAGTAATCTGCCGCAATCCATTTTACGGTGTAGACGACCTCCGTCAGAGGTCGCACTACACCGTTGTAATACCCCCGTGTGGAAAGGGCCAATGGCAAATTTTTCCAGAACAGTTCTAAACTCTGAACAATATCCGTGCCTATCACAACAATCAACACACATTTTATTAATCATGACTGGTTATTAGATAACAAGAGAAGAATGTTGCATGAAAACTCCTGCAACAACAATGATTTGTGACATTGAACAGAGAAGATCTATAGTAGCTGGCCAAACATAAAAGACACCTGGCTTAACCTATGAAGAAGGGCAGAAATAAAGAACTCAAATGGTCTCAGTGTAGTAAAATAGTTGTAACACTGAATGTTCTATCTGAGTCACATTTTCATGGGACCACCTAGCAATAAAGGAATAGGAGTACTAGTCATGTACAGGTACCATAAAAATAACTGCTGGATTATGTTTTTCAAGATACCAACCTATCTCCTTTGAAAAAGTATGTTTTCCCAACGTCCTCCCACCAAATTGCTGAATCAATACCATGGGGTGGAATTCCGCTCCCCAGTGTTATCAAATCATGAGGATACCCTGGTTGGAGAGTGGTATCCTTGAAGACCCAGAACTTGTTACCTGAGAAGAGAAAAAAGGGGAGAAAGATCTACATTAGGATTGAATTGAGTAACTTGAATTATTTTCTGTTGATCAGACGCATTAAAGTGGCACAACTAATTAGTTTTTAAACATACTTAACTTTTCTTTTAATTCTGCCCCCCCCATGTTCAACTTTGCTAACTACATTAGAAAACGGAGAGGGTGGTGGTAAGTGGGTGTGATTGTGCCAATATCAATATATAAACTGATAAAAAGCTTGATATGTACAACTGATTCATGCATTTGACACTGTCACATGGTATCCTTGATATGCTGCAGAATTCCAAACAGAATAGGCCTACGCAACTTGTGACTGTGACTCAAGATGCTGATGCAGCTCATCAGCCATGAATGGCAGCCCACACAAGGGCTTGATATATGCTGCCTCATATTGCAAAAATTGGACAGAGTTGAGTCCAAAGCATGATATACGGTTACTAAGCTGTGGTTGGCCTGGCAGGCCATGAGTTGTACCAGCCTGAACTTTGCTTGGAAACCTGCAACATTTTCTAGGATCCTGTAAAAAATATTGTCTCTAATAGAGAGAAGGAAATGTTGGTCAAGAAAAGTTCAGAATACCACTTGAGCCACAGCAATGGAAACCTTTAGCTAATAGTGCACTTCCTTAGAAGTAGGTCAGTTGTAACGCAGACATGCCCTAAGACAACCTGAGGCACAGTAGCTAATGGGGAAGTATGTGTCTTTGGAGACTTTCCTTTGCACCCATCGCTTTGGCAATTGGCAAGTACGAAAATAGGAGTTTGTATTCTTCCTTGTGTTTTACAAAATATCTGGGAAGACATGCATCTTGAACAGCTGTTAGGCAATATTTTCTGTAAAGATTTTAAAATGAAATTGCTTCAACCTAAAGACTCATCATCTGGTCTTTTCTCAAGTCTCTGTGATGGAAAAACCAGTAACCTCTGGCACAGTCTGTTTTATGGATATGTCCTAGCAGTTTTAAACAAAAGAAGTCTTAAAGAAAAAAAAAGGCTGTATGATAGAAACATTTGGTTTCTTTCCCCAAACCCCTGTAATTCAGAGTATCTTCTTTTATCATATTTTTAAATAGGACATGAGATATAGTTTCAATCCTTTACATGCTGAGTTTTCAGAGCAAATCTTTCATTAGCTTCTTTACCATAGCTTATATTCTAATTTCAAGCTTGTGAATGCTCTTACTGCAACATATCAGATATATCCTTCTCACCCAAGGAAACATTCATTTTGCCCTGTCATCTCCCAAGGCCATAATTCTTTGTTAACACAATGCATCAAGGAAGCAATGAGTAATTTTATCATTTTTCTTCCCAATGTGCAGATTTCAAAAACTATTTCTTGTTCAAAACTTATTCTGTAAAAAAAAAAAAAAATCATATGGCATGTTCTATATAAGGTATATCATTTTCTAGTCACATCATATTTCTGCATAGAAATATTATTTTCTGTGGAGAAAATGCTGTTTCCTGCATAGAAATGTTATAATTAGAATTTATTTTGTGTAAAATAATTTTGCCTAAATTTATTTTGTCTAAAAGACACTGATGTTTTCTGTGCAAAAAACCCCTGTGCAAATTTTGCACAGAATAAATTCTGATGTGAAGATTCTTGTTAGTCTAGGATCCCCCATAATTAGAGTTTCTTGACACTTGAGAATTGTATTTTCCTATCATTTTCCCCACATATTTTCAAATATTTTTTCCATCCCTATCACTGTGAAATAACCTTCGTAACAACCTTCTCCCTACAAGCGACATGACCCCTGTTTTTCCTTTGGAAACCTTGGCGTATTTTAAGGGTTTAAGAAGAAGATGAAAGGAGACACAAGATAACGTCCATTAGATTCAAAAGAAAACAGTACTTGGTAGCATCTTAAGTCACAAGATAGATTTGTCTTTTAGCAGTTCTTGGTGCACAAATGCCGCTCCCCTTTTGCAATAAAACAACATGAGCACAGAAAGCTGTCTTTTCCCTCATATCATAACCAACGTTGCCATCGTGCATGTTCCAGAAATACTGCTTCAATCAAATACAGAATCGATTACAGCTGAATGAGTTTTAGTAAATATTAATCCTGAACTAATTATTTTCAGGTCTTGCTGATTACAATGGGAGAGATTTAGAGCACAAACATATCTACTCAGAAGTAAATCTATATTAGTTCAGTACTCCCAAGCACATAGTAGAATGAAGCCTTAAGTGGGTGCTTTAAACCCCTCTTACTTAGATGAATGGCATCTCGAAGCAGATCATTTGACTGAATTGCGTTTAATACTACTACTGTTCACCTCTTTTATAAAAACACACAGTTGAGTATTTTTAAAACATGTAAAAAGCAAAACAAGGTTTTTAAACAAATATTTGTTCATCACACCATTTTCTATTTTTTTAAGATACAGAAACACCAACAAATCATCAAGCTATTTCATCCTGACAAACAATGACAAATAATTTCCAAATTCTTCTCTTCCTATGGGAGAAAACATATAATTCTGTGCAGTTTTTGCCCTGTATTTGTACATCATGAATTGTTTCAGGGAATTATTATGCAAAGAAGAAATAGATGGGTGAGTATACATGCAAAAAACAAAAACCCAGTAATTTTGGCCCCTCAAAGTCACAAATTTCTGAAAAATGATTTTTGTACAAACATTGTTTAACACAATTCCTTGTTTAAGTTACAGAACACTGTTTCTAGAAGCACTGTGCTCTTCCAAAAGCCAAGCTCTTTCTGCACTACAAACATCAATAGTTTTTCAAATAACCCTTTCCCACCATTACTTTCCAGTCTATATCTTCCCTTCCTAAACTGCATGCAATAACTTAGTTTTAAACAGGTAATGACTATTCAGCTATAATTTAACTATATTATTCTTTGCTCAAATCAATTTGTAAATTAAAGGTAAACGCAACGTCTGTTATTGTTGCTGTCTTTGAGGTAACCAAGACATACTACTGGGAGTTCTTTTAGCATTGTGAACACTGTTTTCTTCTCTCTCGCGCGCTCTTTCGCTCTCTCTCACTAATATTTGGCCCATGAGATTATAGTGTAACAACAATTAATCATATATAAATTAGAAAAAGAGGATTCAAAAAACCATACTTCTCTATGCCTTTTCCTCTAAGGACAGAGGTACAGCCAATCCTTGGCAATTCCTGTTTTTTGAGTCCTAACCAACCAGTACACTGGAAGTTCTAAAGATCCCCTACTGGGCTACTGAAGTTGAGCCCATATGTAGATCAGTGGACTTCTGGTGTGTAGTCCAAGGCAGAAAGGGAGTATCAGCAGGAAACAAACAAGCAGAGCTGACTAGGTATCAGAATTTTCAGTCACACAGGTGGTTAAACGGTTGTTTCTGAACTACAAGCAGATTCAAGGGAGCAGGCACTTTTGCTCCCAGAGATCTCTCTCAAGTCCATTAGCCTCATTGTATTTTTATGACCAAGATTCTCTTTATTGGTTGTATAACATAAAAACATGACAGGTTAGTTATATTGGAGCTACTGGATAACACCACTGTGTAATCAATCACACAAAGAGAAAATAGGTTTTAACTCTGACACTGCGCAATGGCTGTTCCAAATTCTCACCTGCTGCTAAGAACCATATTCATGGAAACAGCTCTACATAGCAACTGCTTGTTCAATGTTTTATTTTTGCATAGCACAGCTTAATGCAACTCTGAATAGTAATACCACCCTTGAGAAACCTTCTGGAAATGTCACTGTAAAGCCACAATAAGATGCTAGTTATAAGCTTTAATGAGGCACACAGCCTGGAACCTCACCCATCACCTTACCATGATCCCACAATGGAAATATTGGGAAGGTTAGTGAGACAGTTCAGTACAAGGTAGAATTCTTGGTGAAGAAGATGTCAGCTACTTGAGTCCAAAGTCTTTCAGCAGTTTCTGGGAGGACCAGCCCTTCTGTTAGACAATGTGAGGCAGTTGCCTTTGACAACAGATACTGGAAGATGAGAGCTGTCAGGTACTTCCTAACCAGTTACTTTCAAGTTTAATGTTAATGAAAGATTTGTCTACCAACCCAGTTGGTTTTTGTACTTGGACTGGAAGAGAAGCAACATTTTATTTTTCACCTTAGGCAGCAAAATATATTTGAGGGCCTTAGACTTTGGTAAGAGACAGGTTCACGGATGTCAGCTATCTGTCTCTGTCTCAGTGATTGGGCTCCTCAGTCAACACCACTGTTCACTTGCTCTCCATAACCACACCTGACCTACTGCTAGACTTCAACACTAGAATATCAGCATCAGACTGCATTCTGCTTTGTGGGCCACTGTACTGGCCAGCTGTAAAAGATGTCAACATTATGGAAATGAGCCTAAAGGAACACTACACAATACTTATCCCTAAATTCAATTGCTAGTATCAACTAGAGTTGAACTATTAAAATAGTGTGATTTACATATGGTCAACTTATCATTCAGCAAATGATTTAACTGGCCTACTCTAAAAGAGAGCAGTAATTGGATTCAGGCCCATATGTTGCATAGGGAAAGGGAGGCATATTATGCATGCCCAAGGTGATGAGCCTATTCTGCAATAGCTGTCAGCATTATTTGTGAACACAGAAGCAAAGAAAGCTGCCATATACTGTGTCAAATCACTGGTCTAGCCAGCTCTGTACTATCAACTCTGACTGACAGTGGTTCTTTGGGATTTCAGGCAGGAAACTTTCTTAGTTCTACCACAACCAGGAAATCTCTGGTGTTCTCTGGTTGTCTTTCTTTCAAATACTAACCAGAGCTGACTCACTTGAGCATCTTGAATCAGTCAAGATCAGGTGTTCGGGGTGGTCAGGTAGCACTGTGTTGCAAACTATATATAACAAACTCATGGTTTTTATGACTGCATACTTTCTTCTAGAGAAATGTTTATTTTCTATCTCACTGACTCAAGACATTAAAATGAAAAAGCAGACTGATTTCAACTGGGGAAACTCTTTCAAGAGAGTTTCAGCAAGGAAACTGAAAAATGAACACCCTCTAAAAAGAATTTCCGATAAAAAGGAGTCCCAAAAGGAATTCAAGTTAAATAATGAAACTGTGGGTCATTTCAAACATTACTTTCCTCTGTGGAGGATCCTAAACAACACTGATTTTAAGGATGTACTACACAATACAGGTCATATTTATATTATGTTTATTGTGTAAGCCAACCAAGTTATATGGAATGTCTCTAACACTTGCTCAACTGAAAGGATTGTTAAAGATGATAATGGCCCTTTCCACATGGGGGTTAAAAAACGGTGTAGAGCGACCTCTGACAGAGGTCGTCTACACCATAAAGTGGATTGGGGCGGACTACTTTTGCGTAGTTCCACACCCCAATCCGTGCTAGGGCGACTGGAAGTGGCGGCGCCGCGTGCTTTTTAAAAGCCACTTTTTATGTGGTTTTATGTGGTTTTATGCCACGTCGCAGTGCCCGGTGTGAATTTGCAGGCGCGCACAAGGGCGTGCCTGCAGATCTGCCGGGGGTGGGATTTCCGGCTGGCGAGGTTCTCCGGTTGGTGGAGAGCCTCCGCCAGTCGTAAGCCACCATTTTGGGCGCTGCGGGACGCCGCGGGATGCCGACGAGTGTGGAGCAGCGAAAACGCACTGCTCCACTGGCAACGGACTTACCCAGTTTAAGGTAAGCTCCGTTTCACATGTTTCTGGCCATTTCTTCGCCCGTGTGTGGAAAGGGCCAATGTATATGTCATATATGTTGAAAATCTGGATACATCGCTATGTAAAATTGCATTGCTCCTATGTACAATTGCATTGCCCATGTTATCATTATTTGTGTGTCTTCCCCTGCCAGTTATTTAAAATGAAAAAAAGATTCAATTCAAAATTGAATTCTTGACACTAGCATGGTGATTTTTCACAGTCATCACACAATGGGACACTACTGGAATTGAATGGAATAAGTTAAACCTTGAACAGAAAATTGTTAGTATGGAGTGTTCCTGCTTAGGGTTTTAGTTCTAGCTTTTTCCAGGATACTCAATTCAGTCTGCTCCTATTTTTCCACCCCTCTTCCCAAACAGTCTATGACACTGAGGTACAGTCAAGCTTCAATGGGCTTTTTGGGGGCATTTCACCAAAGGTTGTTCTATCCCCTGTGCTAAAGTTTCTGTGTACTTCTGAAAATCTTGAGATTTGTTACTATTCCCCTTGTGTTTGTCCAAGATATATTCTTCTTCTGCATGGAAGGTGCTGGTTTTGTTACATCAAAATAGGCACTCTCCTTTCTTTTCTTTTTTTAAAAATTAGTGTAGAAGAAACTCAGTGAATCATGGATCCTACAGTCATAAACCAGTAGGTTCACCAAAGGATCCTAACCAAAGAGGACATTTTTTGGACTGTTAGATCTTATGGAGTTTTGGGTCTATGTTTTTCAGAAGTCTGCCACTGAGGACCACATCTTCCATGTTATGTTTTTTAACTGCTGAGTCTTCAGATGCTTCAAGTGAAAATAGGGGATTTCTCATTATCCATCTTTCTCTTTTAACATTGGCTATAGGCTTTCAAAATTCACTTGCCAGGGTCAGGTGAACTTTGAGTCAACTTCCAATGCTAAAGATGACAGATGAAAGAATCCCTGCTTATGTCTGATGGTACTCCATTGTGTGGGGACTTCAATTAGCAGTGAACAGAAAGTTGTGCATCACAGCAGATGATTTAAAAAACAACAACAAGAACAATGACCACAGATTCACATTATCTTTAAAGTGGGTGACAAAGACATAAAAATTGTTAAAAAAATTAATAACTTGGCTCAGTCATTTATCAAAAATGGAGACGATAGTAATAAAAAAAATCAGAAGAAGACTTAGATCTAAGGACTCTATGAAAGAACTAGATCAGATCCTCAAGCGTAAAGTATGAAAAAAGGTGGAAACAAGAAAATCAACTCTCTGAAATGTGTGCTGGAAAAGAGTTCTAGGGATAACATGAGACTACAAATAAATATACAGGCGCAAGAACAAATTAAGCCGAGAACAAATCATTACAGACCATAATGACAAAACTAAGGCTATTTACTTTGGACATACCATAAGAAAACAATTAATTAGAAAAGGCAACAATGCTTGGAAAAACTGAAGGCAGTAGAGAAAGAGAAAGGCTTCATTAAAGCTGGATTGACTCAATCTAGGGGCCTTTCTGCATTACACTGTTATAGTGCTATTATTCCACTTTCACTATCTTATAGAATCCTGGGGTTTGCAGTCTAGGGAGGAGCCTTTAGAATTCTCAGCCAGAGAGCTCTTTGGCCTCAGTAAACTACAAACCCCAGAATTGCACAGGATGTTGAAAGTGGAATAATAGCAACATAACAGTATAGGGAAGAAAGGCCCAAGGAAATTACAGTCCTGAGTTTGCAAGACCTGTGTAGGATTGTTAATAGGGGATCCTGGAAGTTTCTCATTCACAGAGCCACTGCAAGACAAAGATGACTCGAGGGAATGTAACAAGCAATAACATTTCATCTTTTCCTTACTGAACCTACTGTATTAGTACAAAATCAAAGCCTGCTAAAAAAAATAAGCTACATTAGTCAGCTGGGTGCTGCTCTCAAGTGAGAACATTAAGAATTAGTGCATATAGAGTAGAAATGGAGGACATACCATGAAATCGTTCACACATGTATACATGTAATCCATATGTATCAAGAGAAACACTCATTTCTATGTACAACTGATACAGAAAAGATAGATAAGTTCAAATCATAGAACAAATTCAATATCTCAGCAGCATGTCTGTGCCGAAAAGTCACAAAATCAGTCACCCAAAGTCATTTTTTATCAAACAAAACAAAACAAAGCAAAACAGAGTCATGTAGTTGGTGCATAAGATCTTAAAGCATTTAAGAGCCACCCCTTTTGCAGAGGCACAAATGTTAATATCTTAGTTTAGTAATTATGGTAATAGTGTTTGCAGCAATGCATACGAATACAGGCAAATAACTATTCCTTCTATCTAGTCCTACTATTAACACCAAGAGAGAAAAAGCGAGCAGCAAGGGTGCTAAAAGTTAGTGCTCTTTGCATTTTCCTTTCTGAAAGACCCTTTCCCACTTGTGCTTCAGTTTTAAAAAATAGTTTATATATCAATGATATTACTTGCTTCTCATCTATACCCTGCTGGTAAATTTTAGCTTTCAGAATGAAACTGTCAAGCAGTAGGATGAGCAATGTTGAAAGTTATGGCAATAGCAGTGTGAATTTTACAACAACTTTTTTCTTGCTGCATTTGCCTTGGCACAAATTTTAACACTGCAGATGTCTTTGACGGTTAGCTTTTAGCACTGCTTAAATTCTTTATCACACTAGAAAGCATTTCACAATCTGTATCTCTCCCACTTAATAGGGTTCCCCCTCCCAAAGCTTCTCCAACATTTTCTCATTGCTGTCTAATAAGAAAATCAGCCTGGAATGAAAATGAAAGAATGCTGCTGTCTTTTAAGAAGGTACTTAGGTTACATCACCAACTAGCAAAACTTCAATTCATTTTGACCTATAAGGCAAAAGGTTAAGCACATATGAAATAACAAAAAGATTTTTTTTTTAAATTTTATGGCCACAAACTTTCAAATGAGCTGCTCACTTGTTGATTTTATTGGCTTTCCCACAAAAGTTTCAATGTAAAATGTAAGGAACATTTTTAAAAAAGTTTGTACAATCAAAAGCCTTACAGACTTTAATGAAGCCTTGATTTCACAGAATGAAGGATATATTTGAAGGAGGTATAAAGCCTGTGTCAACCACAGGGTACAAAAGCTATTGTAATCCTGCCCAACTGGGAAGAAACCTCTGAAATTTTTCATTCTCATAGGGTAGACTAAAGTAACTGTAGATTTATATCCATAGACTGCACACATGAGCTTGGATGCAGACTCTTACTGTAGGGTTACTGAGCAAAAAAAAGAAAAACTGCAGGCAGCCTCAGATGACATATTTCATCAAGAGCAAAAAATCCTGCACATCTAGACAGCCAGCATGGTATAAGGCTTGAGCACTGGAATACAGCCTTGGAAACTAGGGTGTGATTCCCCACCCAATCATGGAACCATTACATACTCTCAGAGACTTGAAGGCACACAACAACAACAACAACAACAACAACAAGAAGTCATGTGGAACTGAAGGGCCAACCTGACACCAAAAAGACTTCCAAATCTGCTTCTTTCCTTAAGACTGAATTGCTTGTCACTGAGAGAGGTCATTGGATCCTTCCTGTTGCTATCAGACTACTGGCTTTTAGCCTTGCTCAAATAATTGAAGGGACTTTAGTATTGACTACCAGAATTATTTTACTTGGATCATAAAAGGCTCACAAGGAAGAGCAAAGCCCACCCTATGGTGGAAAAGAAAGGACACTATGAAGGATTTACAGTTTGAATTCTCCTGCCTAGGGAGTTGTCTATGCTGCCTGTTGGGTGGGTTATCTTTCTCCTATAGATCACAAAGAAGTGGTATTGCAATTGTAGTAGTAGAGAAAAGATAATTGCTTAAAGTTTAAGGCACTGTTCATGAGTATCTGCAAATTTTGAACAACATCCTGCCAATCTGTGTTTTTATGAACATATTTTCTATTGTATTGCATACTGGCTTGTAATGCAGATGTAGACTGCATCCCATTTCCAATGGCAAAAGCATTTTGCAGGAATATAAGTAGCAGTCTCTAAATGTCAGCTATGCTCTTGGGAACTCACACCTACTTCAGCTAAGGAATGACCTTAGACTTTCATTACACAGTCTGGGTAGTTCACACTTAACATGCTATATGAAGGGACTGTCTTAAGAAATAAATGCTATTTTTATTACATTAATGACAATTGCTTAAAAGTTGCTTAAGGGTTTGAAGTTACAACAATCTATCAGCAATGCTTTTAAAGACAACATTCTTTTGAGAAGTGTAAAATGATTATATAAATCTAGAAGAAAAATTGTTTCACAGAGTCATCTTACCCTAAAATTTTATTACATGGTAATAAAACATGATTGAATTTTGTGGTTCTTATATAGTATTATAAACACAAGTGGGATAAAAAGATATGTGACTTCTCATAAGATTAAAAATGCTGTTTCTGTCTTCTTAATACCGCTGCAATGTGTGTCTGCCAGCTCTTAAAACATATGCCAATGGACAGTGCTGCACAAACAATGAACTTGATAGCCCATTAGGCAGATGTGTAGCCCAATCTCATGCATATTTATTTAGAATTATGCATGACTAATGGGGATTACTGCCAAGTGAGTGTGCAATGGATTTGGGACTAGGATTAGTTAGTTGTCCTTCAGATGAAAGGTAGAGTTGGATAAAATAGGTGGCTTTCCAGTTTCTAGGCTTCTGTCCAGTTTTATTTGAAATCCTCTTTCTATAAAACACAATTTGTGACTGGAACTGACCCTTCAGGTATTGGGGGACAGTAGCTCCCATCATCCTTAGTCAGCAAGCCAGGGAAGAGAACTGATGGGAGTTGTGGTCCAACAACATATTTAGGGAGATGCATTCCCTATTCCCTGTCTGAGCTAATAATCCTTCACAAGAAGTAGTAGTACCACTCCATTCTCCTTTGGTCAGTATTTGGTCCAGTTCTGGGCACCACAGTTCAAGAAGGGTATTAACTAGGTGGAAAATGTACAGGAGGGTGACCAAGGCTATTAAAAAAATCTGGAAACCAAGCCTTCTGAGGAACAACTTAGGGATCTGGACATGTTTAGCTTGGAGAAGAGAAGACTGAGAGGTAATATGATCACCATCTTTAAATATCAGAAGAGATGTCATGTAGAAGATGAAACAAGATTGCATGCTGCTGTTTCAGAGATGAGAATGTGACTCAATAATTACAAGAAAACAGAATCCACTTAAACTTTGGGACAAACTTCCTAATTGGATTACATTGCCCTTGTGGTCCCTTCCAGCTCTATCATTCTACATTCTAAATGGAAAGAGGACATCCTACAACACATACAGAAACATTCTTGGGCCTTGCCTTATTTGCTCCTGGATGTTATTAGTGGAGTTCCTTGACAATAGAGCACTAATGCTAGAAAGCACACATATTCCAAAAGGCATTAGTCCCACTCACAATACTACTCATGTAGAGGGATAAAGTGTGCAGAGGCTATAGGGCTGCACCTCTGTCTTCACCTCCAACAATATATCATTTCTCAGCTCTGCAGTGCCATGGATATCTGATGCACCAAAGCTTCTAAAGTTAAGATGTCTACAGCCGTTATGTATGCAATTCTTTGCCATAGACCAGATCTTGGAAACATTATCTTTATGGACTGCAGTTCTCAGAAACTTCCAGCCAGCATGGCCAGTGAAATAAATAAAATAAAATGAAATAAAATAAAATAAAATAAATGATAAAATGGATGAAACAAACCCCTATAGCAGCTACACATCTGAACCCTGAGTTTGAAAATAATACATTATCACATTTTACTACTGATACCGTTTAAATAAAATCTCTCTAAGTACTCTAGGGCAGAGAAAGCAAAGTCAAGGCAATCCTTACTTACTGTAGAGTATATTTACAGAGGAATTCCTCCATCACATGTCTGAGCACATCTCAGCTCAGAGGAACTGGGAAGGCCGCAATATCAGCTAGCAATATCACTATGCTTGTGGTAGGCAAATGCTTTTTACTATCACATGTATTATAAATACACACACAACCCCATCCTCCACTAAAAATATATATGTTCAATGTTATTACTTTTCTGGAATGAGGCCACAGATTGTCATCTAAAGGAAGTGCTTTCTCAAAATTTACAAAACAATTCTATTCTCAAAAGAAAGAAATCTTAGCTAAATAACAAGTGGTTTTACTTCTTGTCAAAGAGATTTATGTGATTCCACCATACATGACTAAATGAATATCTACCTGTTTTCCTTACGACAATCCTCATGGAACTCTGACAGCCATACATGGCCTCAGTCAAACAACTAACTACTAGCTAATTCCAGCATACTGAGAAAAAAAGTAACTAGTATTTCATCTCAGGTGCTTGCCATTATATATTGTCAATCTCAGGTATTTTCACATGAGAAGCCACTAGTGTAAAATATAAGAGAAAGAGAAGCTGATGTTTCAAGCTCTGGTCACAACACAACTTATCTCAAGCAAGGGAGAGATACTGAGGAAGCTATTGAGCAGTTTCAGGAGAAAGCTGTAAAGTTGGGAGAGGGAAAGATGTCTATGGATGTGGAATGCAGGTTAGAACCAACAGAGCTAAGGACAGGAATAAGAACTGTAAAAAGAAACTCTATTGTTGGGAAGCAAAAGATACAGGTATAATCCAGTGATCTGAAACCTACAGATTTAGGGCTTCTAATCAGAAATGGTGGAACAATTTAATTCGCTTTGCATTTGGATACAAACTTATCAGTTCATATTTCCTCAAAGGATGTAATTTTGCTTTTGATGTTTGTATTTTTTTGTGATGCAATTCTCCAAGCAAAATATGTGTATACAGTAATACACCCATTCAACTGTACAATCCAGCATGACATAAAGGAAAATGGATTGAGAGAAACATGTATATGTGGCAAAAATGCATTAAGAAGTGGATAGTAGAAGAAATGCACATGAAATAAAGATAATATTTGTGTATATTTATTTAGAGTCTTTATATCTCTTTTCAAAGAGTCATAAACTGTTGTAGATATGGGATGGAACAAACAAAGGATTGGAAATATAGTACGTTGAGAGAAACTGAAATAGGAAGAAACATACATCTCTAGTAACAATGCTGCATTGTCTGCCCTTCTCACAAATCTTTGAGCTATAATCCATCAGTGATCATAACCTGTACAGTTCAAATAGAGTATTTTCTCACCTGATGCCTTATTGTTGTGAATGCAAATATTCCTTATTTAACAATTCCTGCTTCATAAATAATCACATCCTACATGCTTTTTCACCCCCAGTGAACAGGTTGTAATGATAAGCTAGTATTTATTCAACATACAGTATAATTTTCACATTAAGCTCAAATTAGATGCATGTTTAAGACCTTTAATTTTAGGCAACAGCTGATGCCTTATGGGAAAAAATACTGTGTAGGAGAGTGCAGAATGTTGCTGAAAAATAGTTAATTACATATGCCATAGTTTCTAGAATTTATGCAGTTTTTAGTGATGGAAAATACTAGTATGAAAAAAGGAAGTTTATTAATAATTCATTGCCTACCTGAAATCTCTAAAGTCAACATGTCAGGAGAAAATAAATTATTATGTAACACAGATGACATACCAAGCAAGATAAGCAACTAATGCTTTAAATAAGTAATTTTGATTGGAAGGAGCCAAGCAAATGAAATATTAGTGTAGTAGGGCTTTGTACAAATTCAACTCCCACCTAGTGCCATTCTTCCCAGATTTTTAAAGCCACAGGCAGTCAGCTGCCGAACACTGTAGGCTGGTTTTGTTTAAAAAGTTAGTTTGAAATCTTCTCAACTTGGACATCAAGGCAGCTTACAAGAATTAAAAACCAACATGCCTAAACATTAACAAGGTACAAAAGTTAACAGTGTAACTAAACTATAAAAAAATGAAAAGTTGTTTAAACTATAAGGCATTAAAACAAAAATAGTAGAGCTGGGATGAATCCAGAATTTTCTGAATCCAGATCCAGATCCCTGGAAAGTTCTGCGAATCCACGAATCTCACAAAGCTCAAATCTTTCAAATACTTTTTTTACAAAACAGTTTAAAAGGCAAGAGGAACAAAGCACTTCTACTGAAAAGTGTTTTGAAGCAGAATTTGACATCTTTGTTTAATGAAAACAAATTAAATAATAGTTTTCACTTTCAGGAAAACATACCCATATACTTCTTATAAAGAATTACATGTAATTTAGAAGTAGCTCCAGATGTTGGAGTTGATTCCTGGGTTGACTGTTAAAACAAAACAAAATAAAAGGGCAAGGATAATCTTGGGAAAGACACACTCTCTCAGCCTTAGCAAAAGCCTAGGCAAAGGCAAACCTGCCTCTGAAGAAATCTGGTCAGGACAATTGTCATAGTTTTCCTCAGGATCTCCCCAGATTGAAAATGACATGAAGGCTCTTTCTACACAAGAAGGAAAATATGGATTATTGATCCCACATTTTCCTGCCTGTGTAAACAGGGCCACATACTACAGTACGGAGATAACACCAGGTCAAAACTGGATGTTTCTTTGCATAGCTGCTTGGCATCCTGGGGTTTGTAGTTTGATGATGCACTAGTACACTTTGGCAGAGAAGGTTGTGACACTTGTCCAGCTGCAAACCCCAGAACTGTGTATGAAAGAGCTTTGCAAGGGAGCCATGCAAAGGAATCTTCTTCAGCTATCCTTGAAATCTCAACAACACTGTACTTTCCAGTCAAGTCTCAAGTCCTGCAAAAAGGAAGGCACTTTAAAAACACAAAAACACCAGGCTCTAGTCCAGTCTCAATTCTCTACCCTGATGTCCAGTCTCAAGTCCTAAAACAAGGAAGGCACTTAACAAATACAAACATCAGCCTCTAGTCCAGTCCCAATCCCTACCCTCTGGTCTCAAGTCAAAAGAATAGGAAGAAGAGAATAATTACCTTGCAGAGGGAGGCAGCCGCAGCGGCAGGCAGCAGGAGCTAGCTTGATCTGGGGCACTTGCGCCAGCTCAGGCCTCTGTGCATGCAGCAAAGCGGCTCTCGCTGGCCGTGTGCACCCGTGTATGCCTGAACTGGGGCTCTTGCGCCAGCTCAGGCCTCAGGGCATGCAGGGATTTTAAAGATTTGATTTGCCTGTTTAGGCCCAGAGATTCGGATACATGAATCTCAAATCCTTCCCAAGGATTCGAGGATTTGCAGATTAGGTTGGCCCATTCCTAAAAAATACAGTAGAGGCTTGTTTATCCGACGCTCGGTTATCCGACCATCTGGATTAACCAACATCGCGACAGCCTGGGGGTGTGGCTGTGGGCATTTCCGTGTCCCCAGACACGCCCCAACACACCCCCAGGCCCACCCCGACACGCCCCCGACACCCCCCCCCAAATGGCGGCTGCCATGGGCGTCCGGGTAATCCGACCCTTTCGGTTATCCGACGCTGCGGCCGCCTGTTTGGGTCAGATAACCAGGACTCTACTGTAGTGTATAGAAAATCCAGCACATCATTCAAGACCCATTCCCCTGGAGCAGTTGGTATTCCAAGGCCTGTCTATATATAAAAAAAGTCCTAACCTGTCTGTGGAAGATAGTAAGGAGGGTGCCAGTTTATTCTTTGTAGGAAGGGAGTTCCAGAGTCTGGGGTAGCCACCAAGAAGGCCCTCTCTCATGTTCCCACCATGTGCACCAAGGAGGAGGATGGGACAGAGAGAAGAGTCTCCCCAGAAGAACTCAAAACATAGACAGTTTAATATTGGAGAATATGCTGCTGTATTTAATTGCATGGAAATAGTGTAAGTGTCGCACAATTTTATGCATATTTACTCAAAAGTAACTCCCATGAATGGGACATAGGGCCTTTCCACACTACACTATTATAGTGCTATTATTAAAAAAAAAAAATTCAAAGTTAATTCCTCAGCCAAAGGCAACAACTGTTGCTGACAGCTGACCAAAATTCACCAAAGAGACAACAACTTGAAGAAACTTAGCATTTGTAGATAAGCAGTAGATAGCAAAGAAGTAGTCAGAGTATGAGGCAGATAGGAAAAATTATAACAGAAATTAAATATAAAAAGTGGAAATTGAAGGGAAGACAACATGAGAACGGCCAAACAATAAACAATGAAGCTATTAAACCAAAGAAAAACAAACTGTAACAGGGACTCTGACAGAGCTGCTGAAGTGACCATCCAATTATGCCCGGTTTCTAAACTGGTCTCTCTTTTTACCTCTGAAATAAACTAGAATAATACTGAAGTTGTTATTTACATGCCTCAGGGCTCTATTTGCCATTTGAGGGACATGGGGGTGGGGTGGGGTGGGGTGGGTAAGAGGTCATACTATCAGAGATACCATTTCTTCATTTATTGTGGGACTTCACTTATTGTTCTTTAATAAAATTCTTTACCATGGCTTAAAATAAAATATTGCAGAGGCTTTCAGAAGAGGAATGGAGAAAGAATTTTTTTTATTCCCCCATCCTCCTTCCTACAGTGCCCCATGATGTTATGAAAGGCTCTCAAAATCTCTGCAACACATCTGGAAAGGGGAGCAGCAGGGAGATGGACTCAGTGAAATGATCTCCTTTCTTACTCCACTAAAGGAAGACTCCATCAGTGAACAGACCACTGTTGGATACAACCTGATGTCAATGAAAATTATCTAGTACAACAGAAGGAAATGAAACAGTCAAAAGTCCATAGCAGATAAAGGCCTAAATCAAACTGCTACAGTAAGCCCATTGATTCAGTCAGATTTACTATTCATCAATTGATGAAATGAATGTATTCTAGCTAGGACTAGCAATTGGATTTGAGCCTAAAAGGTTATGGGAAAAAATTTAAAAAGATTTTTGTCTGATACCAAAATTATAAAATGTGATTTCTCAGCAGAGAATTTTCTATTATTGGGATGCTACATCTGAGAATGTTTTCTCTGGTAGCCATCCATGCAACAGAAAACATGCTAATGAGGACTTGGAGAAAGACATACACTGGTGGCAGCTGGTAGCTTTCTTGTCAATAGAAGTAAACCTACTCTGGGTCTAAACTTTATAGGAACAATCCAAGATGCTTAACCCTATCTCCAAAGTAAGTTCAGAACCTTGGATAGTGTCTTTAAAGTTTGGGATAACACTCAGACTGGATTCATCATCCCACTGGCATGGTCATCATTAGCTGGTATTACATATATGGAGATGGATATACTTCAATATATAGGTAGGTTATTAAAAATCAAAACAAATCTGGAAAGGAACTGGGAGTCAGTGCAAAATGGATGCAACACAAATATTTTAAGTTCATGGCACTTTGTTTCTGTTAGTACTCTAGCAGCTACATTCTGACCTCACTACAGTTTTTAAATTGCCACAGACTCACGTAGAGGGCACTGTGGTACTCCAGTCTGCAAGTTGCCAACAGAATCACTTTTCAAAACCCTTCCCTAAACACAGCATGTTGCAAGCTCTTAGAAGAATCCAGAGAGGGATCTGAGTGTTGCCCAGAGCCAGGGAAAGGCAACTTGGGGACCCCTAGATAAGCTGCAGCCAGCATGGCTAATGGTAAAAAGTTACAGGGAAGTGTTATACAAAACAAAACGCAACAACCCTCTCCCCCGAGGCTATATAGCTATATATGAGTGATATAGAACGTTCCCATTTACAGTAATACTTAACAGAAAGACTTCAACCAAAATAGTTTTCTTTATTCTAATTCAGACTATATTGTTTATCTTGGGTTCAACAGGAGATAATTTGCTGGGGAAAAAATCCACATAGCTTTCCAAGACTGATGCAAAATGTAACATTATTTGATATTTATGAATTGATTTTCTGCTTCCTTAAGTGTTCTTTTATTTGTTGTACTTACCTTTAAAGAATACAAAATTTCCATCACTGTTTTCATAAACAGCATCAATACTTGGAGGCAGTCCTCTCCAGAAGTAGGTAATTTGCATGGGGTATCCATCCATCACCCTGTTATTTCTGACACGCCAAAACCACTGATCCTGGAAACCAACAAAAGCACCTCTTACTACACTGGAAAGCATCTGATTATGTTCATAAGCTTTTAAAGATATATAATATTATTTGACATTATCTTCAGAATTTTTTTTTTAAAAGTTGGGAGTGGTATCTTAAATGTTCACTTTTTGCATTTGTTATGCAAGAGTGTTGTACAATACTTTCTCCTTGCACAGTGAGACTCAAAGAGTTTCTGAAAAGTTTATTGATTTTCTTTTTATGTTGGGAATTCCCCTCCCCCAATGATTCTGCAAAAAGCTCTGCAATGTATTTTATACAACAAACATTGTTTTCTGCACAAAAATGTTGGCTTTGAGTCAACGGATTTTTGCACAAAAAGCAGAGTTTTTGAATCAATATTTTCCCCCCAAATATCCTGAAATTTTTAAAAAAACAAACTTTGAAATTACATCCAAAGTGATCAAGCTAATATAATTAATGAACAATGTACAAACTTAATACAAGGAAGAAAGAGGCGAAATATAATACAATTATAATGTTACAGACATACCCCTAAGAGAAGTGACCACAGTCTGTTAAAATCCATTGATCAATGTCTATTTTTAACCTGGATCTAAATCCAGTTCAGCTGGATCCCAACTAGAGTATGCCCATAGAATCAGAGGAGGTCACAGAAGTGTCAACTAACCACATTCTTATTGCTTTAGTAGATCTCCTACCTTGGAAAAAAACCTGAATTTAGATTGTTAAGATTCAATATGATAGAACAGCTCTTAGGTTAAATATTTCTTTAAGGAAGTACCATAAATTACTTTCCTTAGTTTCGTTTCTAGTTTCCCAAAGCTTTGGTGAGAATAATACAATCGAATTGTATGTTTTCATGCAGACAATGACTGTATGCATTCCTTAAGGGCTTATCACAGAGGCCAAAGACTAAACAAATATTGCTTATCATCTACCTCTTCATATCAGGATATATATTAGACTGTGCCAGCATATCCAACGTAAAAATATGTATTAAAAAATATCTTAACACTTGCGTAGTATCTAAGATTCACCGATGTTGTGATCCTCAGAACATCTCCTGACCTGCCGCTGAACCTGCCACTAAACATCATGGTGAGTCATCTTCCATGTATATGTCTGATCAACCTCCTGATTGTGGTATCAGCTTTAAATTCAAAAGAGGAAAATGAACTGACTGAGCTACTGGCTAAAAAAACTGGACCCATGTCCTAATTCCACGCCATGGCTCAATTGACCTAGAGCCTTCTGCACCTGAATCCTGACCCTCACAGGACCTATCAGCCAGAAGAGCCAAATCCCTGCTGTACTCTTTGTCTGCACAAGAGGGCAGGTTACACAAAAGAAAGAAGGCCACCAAGGTCCACCTCCAGCAGGGTCCACCTCCAGACCAGGCATTTTGCACTCAAAGAGACTCTATTCTTTATATCCAGAAATCTGAGGAGTGGACTACTAAACATGTAAGCCTTTGCTAATTTTCTTCTCAAAGGAAGCAGAAAGCAATTTTAGCAATCACCTTACTGCTGCAAGAAAATCTTCAAATACTGTAATTTTTGAAGACTATTGCCAGTTCAGGACTTCTTTTCTATAAAATTTGCACATGGTTGTTTCATGCAGAAAGCAGAATTTTCATGCAGAAAATAGTACTTCAGTGTTCTTCTCTGGGCATAAAATGCTTTTTCCTGCACAAAACCAACCATGTGCCAATTTTGCTTACCATAAGTCCCTAACTAAAGCATTTTCTACACAAAACAACCATGTTCTGAACAAGATATGCCAATGTGGGATAGTCATTTGAGGTTGGACAAGGACATTGGGAGACCAGGATTTGAATGCCCGCTCAGCCACGGAAACTCAGTGAGTGGCCCTGGGCAAGTCACATACGCTCAGCTTCAGAAAAAGGTACGGGCAAAACCAATCTGAACAAATTCTGCCAAGAAAACCCTGTGATAGGTTTGCCATGTTCCTATTGTTGTGTGCCTTCAAGTCATTACCAGCTTATGGCAACCCTAAGGTGAACCTATCACAGGATTTTCTGGGGCTGAGAGTGTGTGACACATCCAATGTCATCCAGTGGGTTTCCAATGGCTGAGCAGAAAATTATCATCGTCATAGTCCAATGCTTAAAGGTTGCCATAAGTAAGAAACGACTTGAAGGCATACAACAACAACAAAATTCCAAACTGAAAATTCTTGTTATTCCAGGATTGTTCTCATTAGTTTTTCTTGACATCCAAGGAACAAATTTTTCAATCATCTTTTGAATATTTTCAAATAGTCATCCCATCCCTACTAGAGACAGAAGTTTGTAAAAGCTCAGTTTACTGCCAGTACTTGCAGTTGTATTGCAAAGCATCAGCTTTCCTTCTTATCTTGCCTCCTAGGAACAGCTTTCACAACAATTTCAAGAAGTATTTGGCTTGTGAGTCACTGCAGCACTCCTGAGTCTTCTTTACTAACATGATTAATGTAAGGGGATATGAAAATCTCTCAGTCTTGATGCTGCCAAATTTCGGAAAATCCCTCCCTCATTTTCTTCCATCCATTGTTTCAGACTGGACTGCAATATTTTGTTGGGCTGCAACACTTCTTGCACAGAAATTCATGCATTTGCTCATTCCTTTATATAGTTTCATCACTTTATCCAACCTTCCATCATTGATCAGAGTATCTTTCTATCTCCCCACTCCCAGTTATGTCCATTTTAGCTGTTTGTATTTTAAAATATGCACAGTGGCACATGTGAGCACTGTACAGAAGACTCTGGGAACAATTCTTCGTTTAATGAGCGTTATCTTTAACTAAGAGGGTCTGAGAAGGAATGCTGATGATCATTATCATGCAGAAGAGGGAGAGATCCTGCATACCAAGCTGCATTTGAGAGATGACCTTTGAAGTGCAGCATCACAGAGATGGTTACCCACCCCTTCTGGCTTCTTCTTCCACCATCCAATATCTATGTTTTATGGTTATAGTTAGCTCATCTATTACCATTTCACTTCAAAGAAGTGAGATGACCTGCCCTTGCACTTCTTAGCTCTCAAAGAAACTCAGGTCATAAGCCACTGATCTCCTTTGCAAAGCATGAGCACATACTATTTCCAGTCATCTTCATCTTAGAAGAACAGGGATTCAAAGCTTGAGGCTGATCTCATGCTAACTGTACTCACAGCTGCTAGATGTCAGGAGAAGTAAATTGTAATGTGTCAGCATTTGATTGGGGCTAAGAAGAGAGGATGATGGTGGAAGCTATAGTTCAGTGGTTCAATGGTTTTGGTGACCTATTGCACTGGACAAAGGAGGAAGGAGCCCAGTTATGATTCATGCATCTTTTGCAGGCGTTAAATTTCTATCAAACTTAAAGATACTTCAATTTATGAGAGAGTGCATTTAACTGGTTGCGTTATGTAATTTGAAGAAATACAACAGCATTAAAAAGTTGCTCTCTGATGTTCACTTGTATTACTGTAAATGATTAATTCTTTTACTGACTTTTCAAATGAAAGTCATAATCTTACAAGGAACAAAATCCAGAGCATAACATCAAAATTAAATGTTTCTATGACTGCCCAGTTTTCCCTCAGAATAAATGACAGTCAAATAGAGAAAAGGGGCTTTGATAGAAAACAATATGCACGTATAAAACCTCCCTGTGGAATTTCATTATTCTCACTGAAACTCTTTTGGTTTCCCTTGAAAAGGAGCTACAAAAAAGAATGGTCTAGAAGAAAAATGCAAAATCCATAGGAAGGTGATATTTTTATTAGGATCAACTAAAATTCCACTGATAACAGTATGCAACCTATTGAATTCTTCATCCTCAGAACATTCTCAAAAAGGATGTTTCATCTGAGAATTTTTTCTTATTTTGCTTCAGGTGAAGTGTAGTGCTCTTCAATATTTTCATTCTTTCCAAGTTTTAAAAAAAGTAATTACTCTCATTGTTCTCAAATAAAAGCCAAACTGCTCTTCACAGTTTTTCTTTCTCACACAAAAAGTATTTTTTGCAAAATTGTAAAGAAACACCAACACAGAAGTACAGTGTGTGTGTGTGGGGGGAGGGACAGAGAGATAAGATAAGAGATAGAATTGCTTCAGTTAATAGATTATCATCCAGAATTTACAGCAGTAGTGTAAATCCAGCTAGAACTGGAAAATAATCATTGTTTTCAGTATTCAAGATTGTTCTTCTTTCACTAGCAGTCAATTTCTATCAAGAAAAGTGTTGTGCTAGACTGGGGCCTTAGCTAAAGTGAGTGCATCTATGGGGGATATTTCTTCTTTCTAAATATGGGAAGAAAATTCTGGTTCATCGTTATTGAAGGAGAAGCACTTTGTACATCTTCAGATGAATATTTTAGCATTTCACATTATTTCACATATTCCAAGGCTAAGAGGAAAAGCTGGTGTCCTGGCACAAATTAGCCCAGTTGCTTAAGCACTTTATTGAAATTCTTAATCTATGCCAGTAATGGCTGCATCTTTTGAGACTTTTTAAAAATGAGATATAAGAAACTGCAGTATAATGAGCCAGATCAGTGGTCCTTATACTTCAGTATTTTATACATGAGCAATGGGGGAGATATTGATGACCCATTAATATAAGCCAGCCTAATTCACACTTCCCAAACTATTATTTTTCAGTTTACATGCCACTCTGAATTTTGTAATACAGTTGTGATAAAAAATGTAAACATTATGAGAAATGCATGTATTATATGCTGTGCAATTTTCCTTCATGTATGCATTTTGCATGTTGTATGCAGAAGATAAGCATGCAAGAATGTGTATCCACTTGGGCTTTAAAAAGTTCCATAGAGGAAAAGTTGAAATACGCAGATTTTTACATCTCTGATCTGCTCAAATTGATAGCAGCAATCTGAATTTTCAGACAGAAGATACTACAAATTAAATTTGGACCTTTCACTTTCAAAGCATGTGCTCTCTCTCACTGAAGTATCTCTTTCAAGAAGTTTCTTTTTTCCTCTGAAAGCTCTGGAAAGTGAATTTAATGCTAATGGCAGCAAAAACTTCAACATCTGTAGCAAACATTCATACATTTATAGAATCTTAGGAGAATGAGTTAGAGCAACTTTGATGAGAAAAGGGAGTGTTCTGGAGAACTCATGAACTACACATACAGGATCCTTATGCCCCAGAAAAAAAAGTCTGAGTTTTGCTTATAGCTTCCCAAAATGTGCACAGTTGTGCTAGGGGTTCCCTCTTGAAAAAAATGACCTGGCTGGTCAAGCATATAAAATTGTTGAACCAACCAATATTTGCAACCCACTCAGCTCTCCTTCTTCCCTTGAGGCCTACAGAATGATCACATTACATATCTATGAAGTACAACTAAATGACTCATTAAATTTTACTTGGACATTCTTAGAAGTATTCCCACATTATACAGCTGTCAGGCTTGGGGAAGAATGATGATTGAAAGCCTGATGCTACTGGTCAGGAATCTGAAATATTCTGGCAGCCATAACAAGGGGACAGCCATTGCTGTATAATGAAAGATCTCAGTCTGAAAATGGCATCTTTGTGTCAGGTTTGGTCTTTCCACATCTGTAACATACAGAGGAGATTACTTCATGTCCTAACATAATCCAATTAAGAATCAGTCCATATCACTGATTGTCAATGATTTGAAATAGGGACAAAGAATAACTCACAAAGATGACATCAAGATACTTGGAATGTTTGGTAACACATTATCAGAGGGCAGGAGAAATCTTGATAAGACTTGTTTTTCTTATAATAGGCAGGTCTGCTCTCAGAGATGGTACATAACTGGTATACAAATTAGAATTTATTAGGACACAATAGTAAAAACCATTATTTCAAAAATGTTGACCTATTATATACTGTCTGAGATGATTACAGCCCAAGTTGTATTCTGCTTTCTTCTTAGTATGTTTCTTGAAGAAAGAGGTCATGAACACTCAACATGTTTTACTAACTTTTCATTCTTTTCCAACTACAGCACATCTCTCACACTAGAGAAGGAAAGAATATTTGAAAACACTCAAAAATGGTCAAAAAAGTTTCTCAAAGGTGAGAAACTTCTAGACTGGGAGAATCATCGCTGTTTGCACATGATGTTTATTTTCCCACAGAAAACAGCATTTTCTGTGCAGAAAATCACTTGTTTGTGCAACCCCCCCAAACTCTGTCTATTTGCATTTTTCTGCATAGAATAAGTCCCAAACTGAAATTAGTTGTCAAAATTAGCATAGTTTTTGACAACTTTCTCTCAGTGAGGAGAAAAATGGTTTTTTTGCCTGTGAGAATAAAACGTATGAATATTTAAACCTCTCACTTACATACCTCTCGCATAAATATGGTTTCTCTGGCTTGTTAGGCTACCATTTTCTACTTTAGCCACTCTGTGCTGCTGCAAGATATACTGCAGCACTTAAAGAGGGACAGTAAAGCAATTTCTACGATTAATTGCTTAACTTCCAAGATGAGGGAGAAAAAGTAAAAGGAAAATTAAATTCTCTCTTAGAGAAACAGATATCTAAAAGAGACTAACTGAAGCATATTTCTCAAAGTCAGCACATACGTCAGCTCCCTAAAATTTTATTTAAGGGCAAAAGATGAGGCAAGGAAGAGTATGGAGAATAAACTTTAACAGAACAGTTGTTCAAAAATGAGAGTTAGGGTGCATGTTTTCACTTTGACAGTAACAAATGCTTACACTACTTTTTCAGACTAGGTTTTTAAGGCATCATCAGTCAAAGGAGGACAACATTCTACTTTGGGGGAAAATGATATAACATTGTCTCATATCGCAAACTTCTTGTTGTCATCCCTGAAGACTGGGATTGCTGCATGTTTTGTTTCCTTAAGAAAAAATGAATTATTTTTAAAACTACCTGGAAATATACAAGCAAGAAAAAAATGTTATAGTAGAAAACTGTGATCTGACCGATACATATGTATGCTTTTATCAGATGATAATTTTCTTCAATATATTTCAGAACTAGCCCTCAAGAAGCAAGAGATTCCACAATACTAAACTGAATTTCTGCTTCACAACCCCTCCCCGCCCATTTTGTCTTGATGTGTTCAGCATGTACAGAGAGGCAAGATTTTTCAAGACAGAATTATGCTTGTCTGGAACAGTTTTAAAAGGCAACAGTCGGATGTCAAAGAACTGCAGAAAAATTAAAGTATGAATACCAGGAACCTACAGAATCAGATAAATAATATATAAAACCTAGATATGAAACCCCCATTAGTCATGTATGGAGATCCATCAGGAGTTACTGCTGTTTTCCCATCTAGCTTAGCAATGCTTCCACCAATAGGTGGAATAGGAAATCAATTTTGGGACCAACTTTCTTCACCCATTCAGAGTTCTCAGACACTGGTTGTAAGGTGGCACAAGAGCTCTGCCAACTCTACCCTGATATAGGCCTAAGGAAGCGGTGATCTACAGATAAGATTGCACTTACGTATCAGTGGATTTGCTTGTGTCCTGTCAGGTTTATTGCCTGTTTAAATTCCACCCAAGCTTCCCAATCTTTTTGCAGATCCTGGTTTGACAATAATAAAATGTGGCCCTATCTAACTCCATTTCTTGGGTCAGGCTTATTTATTTACCACAATCCTCTGGGCATACCAAGCTAAATGACCTTAAAAAGAATTTACATTTCAAAATATTTGATGTACTTTGAACTGCTAGTTGCTATGATGGGCTTGGAAACCCATCAAAGAAAGTAAGAGAAACATTCAACTATTCTTCTCTGGGTTTTGAGTGGGAGTTTTGCAGCTTTTCCTATCACTGCCACCTCTGCTTCCTTCTCCCTTTCTGTTTCCAGTCTGGAATTCCTGCAAATATGGGCTAAGAAATGTTCGGGTTTTGTTTTATTTATTTATCTATATTTATGGATTTTATACTGGCACTATCAAAAGTGCTACTGACAAATCGTTGAATTAAATTTGCACTGTACTACTAAAATATATGTTTTATTAACAGTTTCAGCTTTTATGAAAGTTTAAGTTGTGAAAACAAATTTAAGTAATTCCGTTTGATTTTATGGTAAAAATAGGGTTATTCCATACCTACTACAGACCTATGTAAAATGATGTATTTTTCTATAGATTTCCCGATAGTGTTACATGATATGGACACTAATCAACCCTCTTATTTGTTTTTAAATAAACCATATGGAAAAAACATACTCAAATTAATATGTCAAAAAATGAAATGAGTATAACTGCACTATTCAAAAATCTGAAGTTAGTGAAGTCTCTAACAGCCCTGCTGACGGCTCTGTTGTTTTGTAAAATCTAACAACCCACTCATTACCTGTTGTGAAGCTATCTAATCTGTCTTTCTGGCACCTGCCCCTTCTGAACATAAGCCTTGGTGCAGCAGAAAATCACAGAGCTGGTGTGTTCCTCTAAACACTAAGAACCTGAATCCAATTTTGTCATGCCAACTATTTTTTGCTTTTTTAAAATCACCAACGACAAAAAGATTTGTTCAAATACTCTGGCAGCATGACACTGAAAACCTCTAATTTTCCATTCAAGGCTGTACATATGCGTTGGTAAGAGTGCTGTGGTACAAACTTCACACTAATATAATGTTACAGAGGCCAAGTCTCTTATATTTTCAAGAATAAAAACAGAGGGCAATTTTGCACAGCAGTACTGTCTTGATGTGTGTGTAAAGTATTTATTCTATTGTGACAAATATCTATTTTACAAGCATGGAAAAAGAAGTGTCTTTTTTGACCTTAAATAGTAAGGGTTGTGCCAAAATATACTTCATAAAGTCTTTCTGCCTCTACCTGCTCATTGACAAGTTAGGAAAGATTATGTGAACCAACTGAAAGAGCACTCAACAGTGTATCCATACTACAGGTTTATGTACCAATCCAGTTTGGGGTTCCTCTGCTTCTGTTATTAACTGAATGAAGGTACAAGTCCCTACCAGCCATGAAGTTCACTGAACTGTCTTGGGCCAATCATTCTGTTTCAATTTAAACAACCACACAAAAGTCTGAAACCTTCATTTTCAAACTGTTTCTAAACTGTTCAGCTCATCGTCACATCTGACTTAATTTGGGAGTTTTCTGTTTCTTCCGCCATCCCTTCTTTTTGTACCACTTAGGTTAATGAGGAGTTCTCTCAGAAGCTTAAACAAGCTTTTGTGGCATCAGCTGGATCTATTGTCCATCTATGGATTTCAATTCTCCACACCCTGTCCCAGATGGATATCTTTCCTAACTCACAACTGATAAGAGAATAAAGTTGATACCGCATCAATTAACATTCTAGTTCCAGTATTTATTTCATTACAATTTAGGCTGTAGCCCAACAAACCTGGTAGTTGGAACTAAATATATTAATCTAATATACTGGTTTTATTAATTGAAACGTGAACTAGGTGAATTTGGAATCCTTAATAATAATGCCTTGGTTTCAAGACATATTCCACACCTTTCATGTCATTACCTCCGTTCATATTTTATGTTAATAAGCATATGCTAGTGGCAGTATGGTGTAGTGCTTTGAGCACTGGATTATGATCCTGGAGACCAGGGTTTGATTCCCTGCTTAGTCCTCAACCAGGATGAAGAGGAGGAGGAGGAGGAAGATTAAAATTGCAAAAGGATCTGGAGATATTTTGTACATTTAAGTTTTCCTTGAATAAAATGGTATGAAAGTTGTTATAAAAAAAAAGAAAGAAAAAGAAACCCACTGGGTGGCTTGGAGTGCACACAGTCCTAGAAAACCCTGTGATAAATTCATCTTAGAGTCACCACAAGTCAGAAACAACTTGAAGGCACACAGCAAGAAGTGAATATTAATGTGTTTATATCTGTCAATTCTAGCCACACACACACACACACACTCTATATAAACTACCAATAATATATGCAAAAGTGCAATCTTTCTGTTTATAATCTCTAAAGGGCCTCCTGAGAGCTTCTGGTTTTGTTTCATGGCTATGTTCCAGTAAAGAGGAATTCCAGACTATTAACTCCACCTGACCACTGAAGATCAATACAATGTTCTTTGTGTCCACAAAGGCTTGCAAGCTCTGCTGGGTTTCTGTTAACTGAATGCTCATTTAATATTCTAGCACATTTGCTCACAAAATATGAAATCCAAGACCACTTATTCCTTTGGAACTTACTTTATACAGTAGGTAATATATTTCAGGGAGATGGCAAATGAGAAACCAGTGCTCTCTTTCAAGCAGAAGCTGTGAAAAAAAATTAAGTTAAAGTAATATTTGGTAGCCTAAGGTCGACTAACACAAAGAAACCACAATATAGTGGACCCTCCATATCTCAGGGGGTTCAGTTCCATGACACCCTGCAAATAGCAAAAAATGCAAATGATCACATCCTATACTATTAAATGGTGGTAATGCGTGTGTATGGTTCAGCATGTCCGCATTCACATCACTTCCATTTTATGTATAGGATGCAACACTCTGTGACTGCTCAAATTTACAGATCTAGAGGTCATATATACAAAGGGTCGACTGTGTGGGAAAAGGTCACAGGAAGCCATATTCAGCTGGGAGATCTCTGTGCTTTGCAGGATCAAAGATATTTTTAAAACTTATTTATAAATCTTGGCTTAAATTCAGTTTTGCGTGTAAGTCCCAAATACACTGAACCATTTGGTAAACAGCAATTCAACATATATATATATAAATTCCACTGATTCAGTACATCTATGCAAGTACAACTAATAATCAGATGTAGGCCATTCTATTTTTTTGTTTTAGTGTAGATACGTTTTGCTTATATAATATGCAAAACAGATTTAAACCTCTAAGTCAGGGGTGGGCAAAGTGTGAGCCTCATTTTTTTAAAATGCTGCCTACTATATACTTGACTATTAGTCTAGAAATTTTAGCCTAAACATTTACCCTGGAAACATGGCTTGACTTATCTGTGGGTCAATGCTGGCTTCCATGGAGTCAAGGTCAGCCTGCTCAGCTTAGAGGAGAAGGAAGGAGAAAGCTGAGGCTGCTAAAAGGCCCTAAAGCCTGCCTCTGCTGCCTCATGACAAAGAACTTCAAATTTCCAGCAGCCATAACTGTTCACGTTCACCCTAAAGGCAGAGGGAACAAAAATGTGGCTGCATGATGTGTGGCAGGATAGGTGGCCAAGCAAGGGGTTAAGAACACCTCTCATTGCTATTGCTGTAGAACATGTTTTACCCTCAACTTATTCACAGGTCATAGCAAATTTTGTAATTTTGGGATCAAACCTGCCCTCGACTTATCCATGAGCTTGACTTAATAGTCAAGCATAAATGGTAGGTGTATGGAGAAGTAATATTGCCATGTTTATAGTCTCCTTGCCCTTAAACCCTTCAGAATCCCAGAATTCCCCCTTTTTGGACAAAACTGTCTCTCCTAGAAATCACCAGCAGTTCTGGCATGGGAAGGGCAGCTTTGGTACTCTGTGCAGCCCATGTAAGACTTCCAAGGGAAGGAAACTGGCCATCATGTCTGGTTTAAGATGTTCTGGAAAAACACTTACCGCTTTTCACAATGGCAATCGATGGAGGCTTAGGGATAAAGTTGCCACTAAATGTCATCAAAAGCAAAATTTTGATGGTCATTTGGTGGTTCAAGATAAGCACCTAAGGATTTTTTTTAAAAAAAAGAGTTTTGAGAGGAAAACTTCTTGGGAATCTCATGCATATCTGTTACCAGTAAATTCTGACTACACTTAAAATTTGTGAAAAATTTAGTGGGCGGTGCTTGGAGAAAGACTAAGGAATTTTCAGTGGGATATAAGTGAATTTCAATAGGAGCAGCAAAATTTTTCTAAAGGGGATGTTTTAGTACCATCTACCCTGATGATGAGTTCTAAAGAATTCGAAAGCCTGCAAAGTCTTCTGTGGCCTTTTTCTTAGCCCTAGTAAAGATACTGCCTGACTGTTGGGTCTTCTCCCTCTTCATGGACCAATACACATATCTAACAATGTATGAAAAGTCAATGGGAGTAGGGAACACATTCAGCCAACTCCAAATACGGGTAAACAAATTCTGCAGGAATGCAGTTACCGAATTTGCGCCCCAAAGTCTCCCATCATCTGACTGGCATTGTTCCATATCACTGGACCATAGATGTTTCCCTCTTGCTTTGTCGTTTAAAAACACTCTGCTTAATGCAGATGGCTTAGTCTGTAATTCCCCCGCTTAAATGTAAACTTTGATTTCTACATATGACAGGAATTTTGCTATCAATATTTTCAAGGCCTGATAGCCCTAATACCCAGGGTTACTACTAGAATTCCTGGAAATATCATACCACTAAGACACGGAAGTCTGAGGTTATGCATCTGCTTCATTTCAAAGAATGATACGAATTGGGCACCACATGTTGGTAATTTCTGGAAAAAACAACCCTGGTTATTTTTGTGCAAAACTACATAATCAAAGTCACATGCAGTTTGACTCTAATTAACCTGCTGAATTTCTGACCTGGATTTCAAGTTCAGAAAACCATTAAAGCATCATTGTTTCTCCTTGTCTTTTCTATGAGGGCTCTTTGCTGTTTCTGCAACTTGTCATATATGATGTCCTTGTCAAATCCTATAGAACCAGGAAGTGTCTTGACATTTGACCAAAGAATTCCTTAGTTACAGTTAGTAAAATTTGGCTCGTCCATCAGTTATGTGAAGTTCATCAGGTGGTGCCCCTATTTTTACTTGACTCTCCAATGGAGGTCCTTTTATTCACTCTAGCATGCATAATGTCCTGGTTAAGTAATCTAAAGCCTGTAAATTCATTCTATTTAGTTTTAAGATGTCAGAAGTATAAGCAACAGAAGACAGGGCAAAAGATCTTCACAGATACTGAACTCTGGAAAATAAATTAATGAATTCAAAGTGTCATCAAATGGATCCAATGGAAAATTTTGTGAGGAAATTACAAAAACAATGTCCAGTCTTAACATGAAGAGAAGAAAAGTCATGGAAAGTTATTCAGTTGACATCCCTATGAACAAGAAACTTATGTTGGAAAAGTTTTGTTCTTTTTCATTACATGTTACTAGAACTGGACTGGTCCAATATGGAGGTCACACAGAACCAATATGATATGTGCTGATAAATCATGCAGCAGAATGTGAGACAACAGGCAGTTGCTAAACTGGATTCTTCAAAGATTTAAATTAAAACAAAATTATTCACATGACTCTCCATCATCCATTTAACATACCAGTCATGTTATTTCATTTACTGAAAATTGAGATCAACGAATCAACCTTAAACTGAGATAGAGCAGGAGCTCCTATGTACAAATCACATTTATTTTGACATCTGAGCACCTTGTTACTACACCATTGTTTAAGTCTGAAGCCAACAGCAATGTAAGCAGCTGTGCTACATACCAAGTTCTAATGGGGCAAACATTTCCTTTAATAAGCATAATTTAAAATAACTTTTATCTAGTGGAGCTGTACTTGGGCCAATATCTAATTTTCAGTAGGTTAGTTTCTTCTTGTTGTTGTTGTTCTAAAAAAAAAAAATCATTTTTCCACCCTAGCCTAACAGAGGTGAAAAAACAAAATTAAATGATTTCCCCGAGGCCAGAAAAAATGCAGCAGCCTCCTGTATATTGCAATGAACAACATCTCAGTTCTCCTGTCTGGTCTGAGGAATATCAGGGTGACCACTGTGGGGATAGGTCTGCTGCTTCATCCACTGAAGGGGATGACATCAACAGGGGAGAAGGAAGTAAAAAATAAGATAGTAGTAAGGAAGTGTGTTGATCTCACTCAACATTGCCCACCAGGATTCCCTGTGCAGCAACAGGCAAGACCTGGAGTTGGGGAGGTGGAGTTGCAGTGGTCTAGCAGGATGATATTCCTCTGACCAGGTGTTCTATCTCTGTCTGCAGGTTTTGAGTGTATTTATTAAAAGGGGAGCAGTTTTGACAGATTAGAGATTCTGTTGGTATACCATCCACCCTGCTGCTCAACAGTATCCCTTCCTAAACTAGCCAGTGTGATCTTGGCAGTGGTACTGGCATTTTCATGGTTTGTGATGCTGGGTGACTTCCAAGGCTACCCTGTCAGGATTGGCACAAGACTTCATGTCTGCCATGACAAACCATGTATTTGTCCCAAGTAGCATCTGGCCTCACTCATGCTACTGGGCACACTCTAGACTTGGTCTTCTGTATGGGAGGCAGATGACGGTAATCTGGGAATGGAGGAGCTTTCTATTGTTCCACTGATGTGGTCAGATTAATTTTTTGTCAAGTTTAGACTTTCTGAGACTCAGAACCTCTGCAGGGGTGGGAGATCCATTAAGATGGATCCATCCTAGGAGACTTACAGATCTGAATAGCTCTTGGGGAGTTTCCTGCTGCCTTGCCAGGTGATCTTGTTGAAGCCCTAGTCGATCTCTGGAATGAGGAAATGACCAGGGTGGTAGACACAATCACATCTAAGTGTCCCTTCTCACCAAGTGGAGCTAAACCTGCCTCCCAGCAATGAAGAACATGAGACAGCGACTGGAGTTATATGGCAGAAAACTCAGAGTGATTCTGACCAGAAACAGACTAAAAATCTACATGAAGGCCTTGCTATTGTGTGACTTCAAGTCATTTTTGACTTATGGTGACCCTAAGACAAACCTATCACGTGGCCTTCTGCTTAGTGTGTGTGAGACATACGCCCAAGATCACCTAGTGGGTTTCCATGAACAAGCAAGGAATCAAATCCTGGTCTTCATGGTCATAGTCCAACACGCAAACCACTGCACCATACTGGTTCATCTGAAGGTCTAGGATGGTGCAATAAAGGTAGCAAAAAAGTCTTTCCTAGCTAACATTATTGCAACCACCCACAATCATTCAGCAGAGCTGTTTCAAGTGATCAAAGATCTGTTATGACCTGGCTCTGGGGAGAATGTAGGCCACTCAACAGCCCCCTGCAAAGAATTTGCCCACCATCTGCAGACAAAATCACTCGGATTCACTTTGACTTAGACAGACAACTTTCCAGAGTTGATACAGTTCTAGTGGATGCAACTTTGGCCCCTGCTTGTCCAGTACTGATGGATACTTTTCAATTTGAGTAGCCTGAGGATGTGGGCAGGATCCTTGGAGAGTGAGAGCCACCACAGGTGTGCTAGACACTTTTTTCCTTTTTGGCTAATTAAACAGGCCAGTGGGGGACTGGCTGAGTGGGTAAGGGAACTGATTAATGCCGCTTTACAACATGGCAGGATGGCAACATGCCTGAAAGAGTCTGTGGTATTTCTTCTGAAAGAAACCTTCTCTGGATCCTATTATACTCGACTAGGCCAGTCTCTAATTTTCCATTTTGGGGGAAAGTACTATAGCATGTGATGGCTTCTCAACTCTAGGGATTCCTGGATGAAGCAGATTATCTAGATCCATTTCAGTCCAATTTCAGACCTAGTAATGAGACATACAGATTTGGTTGCTTTGGGAACTGGGCAGGGGGAGTGTGCCTCTGTTGGTTCTGCTAGACCTCTCAGAGGTTTTCAATACCATCAACCATGGTAACCTTCTGAGTCGTCTCACTGGGATGGAGCTTGGAGGTTTTGTTCTATGGTGGCTCTGTTCTTTTTTGGAAGGGCACATTCAAAAGATGGTGCTGGGGAATTCCTGCTCAATTCTTTGACCATTGGCTTGTGGAGTCCCCTCAGAGTTCAGTCTTGTCCCCTATGCTATTTAATATCTACATGAAACTTCTGAGAGAGGTTGTCCAGAGTTTGGGGATCAAGCGTCATCCACATGTTGATGATGCCCAGTTCTATTACTCCTTTCCACCTAATTCCAAAGAAGCTGTTCCTGTACTAAACCGGTATTCAGCAGCTATAATGGACTGGATGAAGGCAAAAAATTGAAGCTTAATCCAGACAAGACAGAGGTGCTTCTGGTCTGTCAAAGACCTGGGAATAGGAATTCACCTTGTGTTAAATGAGATTATGCTACCCCTGAAAATGCAGGTTCTCAGTTTGGGAGTACTCTTGGATTCAGCTCTGAGCCTGAAGGTCCAGATTTCAGCAGTAATCAGGAATGCTTTTGCACTCCTGGTTAAAGCTAGTGCACCAACTGGCCACAGTAATACATGCACTGGTTACATCCTGTTTGGATTACTGTAATGTGCTCTACCTGGGTCTGCCTTTGAAATGTGCTCAGAAACTGCAGTTGGCCCAAAAAGCTGCAATCAGGCTGTTACATGGTTCTGGCTAGAGGGATCACAGAAGCCCCTTGTTGCAACAGCTCCACTGGCCATTAATCCACTTCCAGGCACAATTCAAAGTGTTGGATTTGACTTATAAAGTAATATACATCTTGGGCCCAGGTTATTTGAAGTACCTATCTTCCTTTCTGAGCCCAGTAGAACTCCAACATCCAGAGAGGCCGTTCTGTCTGCCCCACCACCCTGTCAGGTGTGTTTGCTGAGAACAAGCTAGAGGGCTTCTCTGCTGGCTGCTCCCAGACTTTGGAACTCTCTCCCTAGAGAGGCTAGGATGTCCCTATCCTTGCTTCTGATGGCAGGTTAAAACATTTTTGTGCTATCAAGCTTTTATAAATTGATTATGTTTGGGCTTTTAATGCTGTACCATTCTGTTTTTAAGATTGGCGTAGTTGGTTTTTTTTTTTAAATGCATTTTAAGGTATTTAATATCTTTAATGGGTAATGTTTTAACTTTAGAAATTGTTGAATTGTTTTCTAAGTTTTGCATTTGTGCTTTTATAAATGTTATAATTTGTATTGTTTTAATGTTGTTTGCTGCCTTGAGTCACATTATTGGGAGAAAGGCAGGATATAAATGAATAAAATAATAATGACAATAACAACAACAGCAGCAGCAGCAACTTTTATGTGAAAAATATTCTCCTGAGAACATTCAGCACAGACTTACTCAGAACGCAGCTGGATAACTTGGTCTGAATTCTTTTTCCAGCTTACTTTGTCTTTGGCCGAAGATTTTTAAAAGCCAGTATAAATAACAGCTACTGCTGCACAGATTTTCATACTAGTTTCTGGCAGTTGTACAATGCCACAAACATTCCATCTGACAGAGCTGGGGTCATCAGACCATATCATTTGACTATAAAACAGAAAGGCAACAAATAAAAGAAAGTAATATTGAGGATTATGTCAAGGACTCTCCTTTGTATCAGTATCAAGCTCAAAATGCCAACGCAACCAGCTAAACCCTGGTTGCTTGGCTTTTACAGAAACAGGAGGAAAACACATTTACTTTGTGCTATTGCACAAAGGCAGTTTGATCTTTAAAGGACTGAAAAAGTCTAAGCCTTCTTAACTGTAGATAGTTTAAACTGGAGCAAGTACATTGAGAACCTGGAAGATATGGGGGGAAACCACAAATTATATCATGCATCTGATTAATTTCGCTACATTCAAAATGTGTTATTGCACACCTTCAAATCATTTCTGACTTATGGCAACCCTACAGTGAACCTATCCCATGGTTTTCTTGGCTGGATTTGTTCTAAGAGGGGATTGGCCCTTGCCTTACTCTGAGGATGAGAGTGTGTGACGTGTCTAAGGTCACCCTGCAGATTTTCATGGTTGAGCAGGGATTTAAACCCTAGTCTCTCAGTGTCCTAGTTCAACACCCAAACCACTACAGCACACTGGCTCACTTTCATGTAAGCATCATAAATAAACAAATTAGACCAGAATTTAACAATGGGAGTCAACTTGAAACCTGATGGATCTATTTACATTTAAGTCATGTCTATATAGGATGGGGTGGGCAACCACAGTAGGTGCAAAGCACAATATTCTTCCCATAATTACAGCTACACAGACTGTCAAAAATGGCAAAACAAAACAAAACAGCTGACAGAAGTCAACTCCTGGAGCACTTTATCCCTCTTTCCATCAGTCTGGAAGAAATGAAGGGTGCACTACTGTTTTAGGAAATCAGATGCACTATTCAGGAATTCTGACTCATACATTACAGAGGCAAACAATATTTCAGATTGCACAGTACTGCCTTGGTGTAAGGTTTGCAGGAGTATCCTTGATGGCAAGGTTTGCCCCCTTTTTCTTTTTTGTTCCAGGAGCATGGAATACTGCTGGAAGTACCCATTGCACCCAAATGATTGCCAGCAACAATTGTATCACATCATGTTTAGCATTGCAAAAGACAAGACATAGCACCAACGTGTTTTAAGAATGAATAGACATGATATGATGGTACTACAGCAATCATTTGGTGTTCCTAATGATGGGGGTGGGGTGAGGTCAGGAAGAAAGAAATCCAGGTTGGTATTGGACATGCGGCAGCATCAACAAATTGTTTAAATACGCACTGTTGCAGTGGAGGTAGGGCTTGGAAAGTCCTTAGAAAGTTCTGGAACTTTCTAATTAGCAGGGCCAGTTATATCTTCTTCCCTGGTTCTCTTTGAGCTTAACTACAGTCCTCGTAGAGACATATAAAGCTAAAGGATAAAACATTAACATTCATTGAAAGACTATATACAAACCTTAAAAACAGAACCACGTAGCCTTAAAACCCCACCCCAGTCAGTTTCTAAAAGGCTTATGGCATAAAAATGGTTTAACTTGCTTCCAGAAGGACAGCAAGAACGGGGCCATTCTGGCCTCCCTAGGGAAAGAGTACCAAAGTCTGAGAGCAGCCACCAAGAAGGCCCGCTCCCCTGTTCCCGCCTAATGAGCATAAGAAGGTGGTCAGACAGAGAGAAGAACCTCTCCAGAAGATCTTAGAGCAATAATGGATTCATGAAGGGGGATACAATCTTTTAAACAACATATACCTAAGTCATATAGGGTTTTATAGGTCAAAACCATAAATTGTAACGATTTCCAATTTCCTATCAACAACTAAAAAAAATTATAATAAAAGCTAGAACTAGAAACTAGAAATATAGTGTCATCCCAAAAATTAGTAAAGTTTGCTGAGTTCAGTGAATGACTGTGATAGACGTTTTTTCATAATGTAATATCCTTTTATTAGATATTTTTCTCAAGACACTCTTATTTTATATCCCATTTTTTTCCACCAAAACTGGGACATGCTTGCAGAAATTAAAACAGATGCAGATAAAAATATATAAAGGTAACAAGATACCTTTAAAAATCCTACCATTAAAATATAGTTAAACTACTTATAGAATTAAAAGCATTTTGAAACATATCTACTAAAAAGTATAAGAAAAGTACAGAATAGTATTTAAAAACTCTTCTTTACATACAATCAGTTTCCCAAAACTTGCTGTTCTAAAAACATGCCAACAGAAAGACAGGGATAGAACGAGTCTAACCTTCCCAGGAAGGGAGTTCCAACATCTAGGAACACCTACTGAGAAAACCCTCTCCCACATTCCCACCAGACATAAATGTGAGTGTGGTAAGACTCAGAGAAGGACTTCCCAAGATCTCAAAGCCCAGGAAGGCTTGTGTGAAAAAGAAAGAAAAAAAAACTTTGAGATTTCCTTTGAGTGGAGATGTTGTATTCAAACATTGTCAACAAGTCTTCCAGTTAGCTGATGTTTCCTAGCACTTTGTAAGGGCAGTCATATGTACATGGCATTACATTAATCCAAATAGGATGTGACTCAAGATATCTGTCACCATGGCCTGATCAAGTAGCTCCATTTGTGGAGATATAGTTTTTAAATTATTATTATTGATAGTTACTACACAAAAGGACTTAAAATGGTCATGGTATCACCACCAGCACCACCTTTTATGCACAGTTATTTTGTGTTTATTATCTGTATATTGACACTGATGTATATAGTGCTTTACAGAGTAATGAACAGATCAGCTCTTGCAATTGAATTAGTACAGTTTATTGAGCCCAATCCTCCTAACCTGAAGAGTGACTTCCTATGCTGTCACCTTTGTGTTTGTATACAAGAAAAAATGCTTAAAGATTAATCTCTGAGGAAAAACAAAAATTAATTACACTATCACATGCAGTATGCTTTCAACAAATCACTGGAAATAGCTGTGGCTTTACACAATGTGTTTTTCATAGGAAACACATTTTGGAAGTACTCCTCTGTTTTTATGCCTTGCTATTATTATAATAACAATAGCAATTTTTGTTACAAAGATTATAGAGTTGAGTACTGAAAAGTAGCAAAAGGAACCTAAAATCCTTCTGACTTGTCAACAGTGTGAAGCTGTGTGGTTTATTATTATTAAACAATTTCTGCCCACTGATGGTTTAACATAAGATCAAGCTACAACTACTCACTTCAGATCATGAACAGAACACAACTTGATATGGTCTATTAGACTGACTCCTAATACTGCGAGCGGAAGAGATTTTACTAAGTCATTTTTGTCTAAAGGCCTGATTGGTCAGCCTAGTGTTCCTTCCCAGGGTGGTTAGAACATTATCATTAAAACTGATTTTTAGTATTTATTAAATTAAATTATAAAAAGTGTTTAAAACAAATTGGTTTGAAATGCACCATGCACTCATTTAAAAACAAAACAAACAAACAAACAAACAAAAACACAACCCTGGCCATCTATCAAACAGACTGAATTATCAGCTGCTTTTCTATCTAAAATATAACCATAGCAAAACTCTCTTAAGCATTATAAATTACACCATGTTATGTATTGCAGTTATTATTTGGTGAGCTTTACTGGATTTTGAGGGACCAGTTTCTGTTTCCTGGAATGGCAAAGACCATCCTGCACTACACTAACATGGTCCCATCCCCTCCTCCTCGTCTGGTTCTTAGAAATGGATTTTGAAAAATTTACCTATTTTCATAACAGAGGTCTGGATTTCAAAGCAGGAACCAACATGTCTTTATTGCAGAATTTTCCCTGTATTCTAAATATGATTCTGAATGGTTTTCACCTTAAAATTCCATGCAGTGCCATTTTCCTTCTCTCTGCAGCATCTTTTCATCTTTTGGGGACAACCATGACTTTCTATGGTACACAGTCTGAATATGCAGATAACTACAATTAATTGTAGGATTAAGTGGATTGCAAAGGAAGGGAGTGTCATTTGTAGCCAAACCCGACAGCACATTACAAACTATTATTTTATGGGGGGAGATACCTTATGCAATTAATCAAGTTTATGTTTTGTTACACTTTGTTAATCGTCTATGATCACTACAAGCTTTAAAAAAAAACAAGTTACTGGAACATTTGCAACAAATTATGTAAGGGGTACTCTATTTTTCATTCAATGGACCTATCCCCTCTTCAGTAGAATGTGATTAATTAACGCATGTATGGATAACACCTCTTCTGCTGAGAATGTCGCTGCTTTATATAATTACTGTTTCCAGAAATACGTACATGCCTGTATGCATTATTCAGATATGAATGCAGCTGGAACTAGAGAAATATTCTCAAGGGAACAGAAGCAACCCCATATAAAGACACAGTTCTAAAGGATGGTTTGAAACTCGCAGTATTTCCAAATGCAACGAGACAAGGACAATTGCTAAATGAGGGACAATAGTGGTCAAAAGTCATTATGTAGTTCACTCCCCTTCACAATAAACCACAAAAAAAAGCATAACAGCACACATTGCACAAAAAAAGCCAACTAAAGGTCAGTATTAAATACAGTTGTAAAGAAAGGCAAATGAAGAACTGTTTCTGCAATATTAAGCAGCAAAAGTTAATATAAGAAAAAAGATCCAAATCTGAACAAAGACCTTGGTAGTCCAACATTTCGTTCTCAGGTTGATGCTTCTCAGAAGCCAACAGAGAGAAAATTAGTGCAATAACAGCCTTCACTTCAACCCAAATGTGACTATTTTTTCCAGAATGCCCCTGTTTTTCCTCAGAGATTTGATTTTATACTCCTTTTAGATTACAACTGGAATTTCAAAATATTGCCATATATATCTAATGTATAAAAGTCAAAATTTGCTTGTCTGTGTCAGGTGAAGACCTCATATGATTAGCTGTGTCAGACAAATGATATGACTGGCTGTGTAAGGCAAACACCTCATACAATTGGCTCGCCTGTGAAGATTCAAGGGAATCCTGGGGTTTGCCATTTAGGGAGGGGCCTTTAGAATTCTCAGCCAGAGAACTCTTGGGCCTGGCCAGTTGCTATGGAGACAAGGGCTAGCAGCAAGGAAGAGGGCAATGTATTTTCCTCAGGAACCCAATCTCCATATATTAATAACTCTGAATACAGACTGGATTGGAGAATATGGGGAAAAGTTACAGGACAAGACAGTTTGGAGAATTAGAGACACAGGATCTCAAATCTTTCTAACAAGTATTACCTATAAGAAAATAAAATCCTGGGCAACGCTGGATATATATGCTAGTGTGTATATGTGTGTATACACATACACACTCATATATATAAAAATAAAAACCTCCAGTGGGAAATAGCCTGTGGAACTTTGAAAGAAATGCTGTTATTTCCCTCATTTGTTCTTTAGTTCCGCCTCCAAATTTTATTTTTTCACCCACTCAAATTTTAGCTTAAAGTTCTCAGCTCAGACTTTCCAGCTCAGATCTTATTCCTGATTGTACTTTGCATTAGGCTGGAGAGTCTTCATGTGGTTGGGTGAAACTACTGCAGAAGAAGCAAATAAATATAGGTGCTTGTGTAACTGTTCTTTATTTAGCCTGCAGTGTTCTTACTGCAAATTTTCTTTCCAATCTGTTTAATATATTTAGGATTAGGGTTTCATAACACTTAGCTGGAAAAGCAAAGGCAACAAGGGGGTAAACATTCTTATTGTTAATACTAAGTACAGTTTTTCTAGAGGCAACTCCAATTGTTTCCCAAAATGTCTACCTAAATTAGTTGAAAGGCTATCATTTTGTAACAACAAGGAATTTTAATTAGCCTTGTGCTTGAAGTGCTTTTGCAGTTATTCCCCTTGGTTCTATTATAATGTATTGTTAATACTACAAGATAACATTCATTTGTGGCAAAACAAAACCAAACACCCCAAACTTGAAGAGATGTCTCAGTATAATTTTAGATTAGTCCTTGCTGTGAATTTTGATAATTATTTTTTTTGTCAGTGATGCACTTTTTTGTTCTCCTCCTAACAGAATATTTTTAATCAGTTCCTGCAGTGAACAGATTTGAAAGCAACCTTTCCCCTAGGTCCCTGAGGCGAACTGATTCCAAAGAATATTGAATCTTTCTTGTGAGATCAGCATTTGATCTGTATATAAACAATTTTGGTTAACTAATTACACATGCCTCTGGGATGCATAAAAAAAATCACAACAGAATAAAATATCAGTTAATTCTTGGCTCTCTCTGAGACATGTGTCTTTATGTGTAGGCCCTGTTAAGTGAGCCAAAATTGGCCCCTGAATAACTACATCATCTAAAGAGAATTATTTGAATCATTTCTAGTATCTTACGGCAGCATTATGCAAGCTGCAGTACTTCCTTCTGATAAATTTTCCTACCACACTCAATTCATTAATCATAGTTAATGCTAACTAGGCTTTAAACAGAGTTGCTAATCCCAACTACAGGAGATCCATTAAATAAGTGAGATTTGCTTAGTGGTCCTAAACCTCACTGATTCAAAGTCCTATTGCATCTATTCTAGTTCACATTAAAAATTTAGAATTGTGACTGATGTGAATTCCCCTTTCAAATCTGGTGCTAGTAGTGAACTGTACTTAAGATGAACTGTAGTTAATGACTGGATGCACCCCCAGTCTCCTGCATTTCACAGGTGAAGCCCAGGACACAGATGGGCAAGAAATAAAAGCTTACGCTCAAGATGGCAAAAATTATAAAAAAAAAATGCTCAAGTAAGAAGAGGCTGCAACAGATTGCTTTAACCAAGTGTCCTGGGAAGGGCAAGATTCTGCTTCCTCCTCTCTTCCCCCTCCCACCAGTGGCATAGGAATGTGGGGGGTGCTTCACCCTGGGTGGTGACGTTTTGGGGGCGTCCTGGCTCGTAGCGACGCCCCCGCACGCCCTGACCCTGGCCACACCCCCACATGCCCTGGCCACACCCCCACACACCGTAGCCCTGCCCTCTGCCACCCTCCCTCCACACACTCCAAGCTCCGCCACTGCCTCCCACTGAGTTAATTGAATCTAAATTATATTTGTATTTTTAACTTAGTTTGTAGCAATTAAAGTTAGCTGAGGATAAGAGGCAAAGAAAAGGAGAAGAGAAGAACCAGGACATTTTTGTTGTTGTTGTTGTGTGCCTTCAAGTTGTTTCTGATTTATGACACCCCTAAGGCAAACCTACCACAATTTCTTTGGCAAGATTTGTTCCAAGGGGGTTTGCTTTTGTCTCCCTTTGAGGCTGAGAGAGCGTGACTGGCCCACGATCACCCAGTGAATTTCCATAGCTGAACAGGAATTCAGGCCCGGGTCTCCAGAGTCATAGCTCAATGCTCAGACCATTACACCATGCTGACTCTTGGGACATTGTAGAAGCAGCTAAAAAAAGTGGGACAACAGAGGATTAATTGGAAATGTCCCCACAAAATCAAGACAGATGGCAAAATGCTCCTATATATGCTCCTAACCACCATATGTTATTGATATAGTAAAAGCAGTCAAAGGATATAATGCAAAATCTAACCAAATCATGCCAATAAGACTTCAAGGAAAACCCATCAATATAAACAAAATACAAGTTTATGTCCCAACTGCAGAGACAGAAGAAGAAGAAGCTAAAAGGTTATATGCAGGAGTCGAGAAGAAAACTGATGACACACCAAAACAGGACTTCTTGTTAATCATAGTCAGTGGGAACGCAAAATTAGGAAACAGAGCAGAATCAAAGACTGTAATAAAATCTGGCCTAGAATCAGGAAATGAAGCAGGAGATTGTCTGACTGAATTTTGTGAGACCAACAGTTTTTACATTGCAAACACATTCTTTGAGCAATCCAAGAAGCTACTGTATACATGGTCATCACCTGATAGC
>CAOLHI010003580.1:0-168029 GCA_948474755.1 Ctenosaura bakeri | reverse complement strand
AAGCAACATCTCATCACGGGAGTGATTAAACCACAAAACCAATATATTACCACTCCTTGATTTATCCAGCTGAGAAAACTGTATCAGTAAAATACTGATCACAAGTTGAATGGAAGGAGGAAGGAAAGGATGAATACAAATCTTTGCACTCCCCCCCTCTCAAAAATTAGACATTATGTCCTTTATGAATAGTCAAAAAGGAGAAGCAGATCTGAGTCTTCATAGAGGATGTCATCCTAGATCAGAAAATATGTGGCTCTCCAGATATAGTATCTCACCATCGGCTATACTGGCTATGGCTGATCAGAGCTGCAGTCCAGCTATATCCAGAGAGCTATATGATCCTCATCCTTGTTTCACATCCTCAGACCAAATGTCCTGTACTGAATCCAATGGTATTTATTTATACCTGCTAGTGATATATCCAAGTGTACACTCATCTTATGTTTACATATTATTTTGGGTTGTTGCAGAGATTAGCAGTCTCTTCTTTTCATAATGTTCAAGCCAACCCAGGACTCACCACTATGTTGCGACAGCCCCTCTGCTATTCCGATGCTCATGGAAAGCAGAAGTGCTTGGAGAAGCATCTGGCTACATCCCCATAGCCAAATGTAGACCAATGACATCATCCACTGAGACCTCTGGAGGACCCCAAAGGATCTCAGCAGAAGACATCCTTGATTTACACCTGGCAGTCAGGACATAGCCAGAAGCTTCACCAATCACCTCTCCTCTCAACCAGCAATGGAATGGCAGGGGCTGGGGCTATCACAGTGAAACAGCGAATCCTGGGGGTGGTCACAGGGGAGCCATAGTGGAGTTCCAAATGTAGGATCTTGACCACTGCTAGCAAAATAGATCCCCCGTTCCACTACAGCCATCTGTGCACACCCTACAGCTATTTTAGACAATGGTGGGAGTCTGCCTGGACACAGAAATTGGATGCAGTGTGATGTTGAAAGTTCAGCAACCCTTCTTGGATAGTCATGAAGGCCCCACCACAGCTTTTAACTGCTTTCTTCTGGTGTTGTGTACATTTGCACAAGAGCTCCCCCTCCAAAGATTCCTATGTATTTACACCTGTAAATTGCTTTTCAATGTAAACTAAAAATGTCAATGAAAAATGAAGTGGCTAATAACAAATAATAAACAGTCCTGAAAAGCAGCAAGATCATGACAGAAGCAAGTCAAACAAGGTCTGAAAGCATAAAAGCAGCCTTAAAACATAAATGCAAAACTATTTAATGTAAAAATCCCACCAGGTCACACTGCCGATCAAGTGTTTTTCTATGTCAATCACCTTTTGATGACATGCATATCTGGTAATGTATCCCTTGATTTAAGATCAATTTAGCATAGAGACAAGCCTGAGAAATCACCGCTTAGGTTCAAGGAATGAATTGAATTTCCAGATAACTATGATTTCCACATCCTCTGCTGATTCAGTATTGGAATACATTAACTCCACTGTGTTCTCTGTATGCTCCAGAAGTATATCTTTGCTTTCTATTCTATTCTGGAAATACATAAAAATTTCAATATGATGGCATAGTTGTCCTCAGTGTGGGCTGCAGTCGTAGCTGATAACTGTAGCTTCCTACAGAAAATGAGTTTTATTTTCATGAGAGCCCATAATCTCTTTTTTTGTGCTTGCTGAGGACTGAGGTGAACAAAGCAGGTCAAGAAAATCACACATCATTTTATATGCTTAACTCAAGGGTGTTCAATGTCATGATCCAGACTGTGCTTGGATATTCAAGTTTTAACAAAAGAGAATTCAGTGAAACAATTTCTGCCACTTTGGACAACTAAAGAATACCAGAATTGTGACCCCTCAGCTGTCAGTGATTGCACCCTAGTTTAAAGAATATTCAAATATATTTTGGCATGGAAATAATTTTAACAAATGAGATAACTTGAAAAGAAACATTAAGAAAATCCTTCTTTGTTTCTGGACTAGTAATAACCATTGTCTTCCCATTTTTGAAATTTCTTGTGTACCTTCTTGTTTCTGTCCTAATCTTCAACATACTTCCTTGTCAGTTCTCTCCACAATTGGAGAAGATTCAACAATAAGAAGAAATCAATCCAGCTAAAATGACTTGATGACCTTAAAAATTATTTTTTTTAAATTACATGGTGTTCTGGCAGATAAGAAAATAATCCCACCAAATGGCAGTAATCAAAATAATTTCACCCAATTCCTTATTTTCCAGGTACTCTTTCACTATTAAACTTTGCAAGAAACTGAATCTCAGTACTTGTATAGTTTTCTATGACCCTCCTGTAATACAACATTGATTCCAGCTGAATTTCCACATACCTGTGGGGAAATCTTGGAATCCTGATACCAAGCATAATTAGGGACAGTGGATGCATTTCCATGATATTCTCCAGCAGGGCAACCTAATCATGTATCTCAATAATGTTTTTGAATCCTAAAAAGCCCCATTTTGATTATTTTTCAACTTTAATATTTCTATTGCACAAAATAAGCAAGTGTCATAATTTAAGGCCCTTTCCACAGCTTACCATGTTCCGGAGATATCTGGTGTGGGTCCCAGCACTGTCTCTGCCAGGAGAGTCACCAGCTGCCTTTGTGAATGGAGGAAGTGTGATGGCATCACCTCTTCCTTTTGCAGTGCAGTCAGATACTGTCCCAGGCTGTGCTGGGGCAGCAGGAAGTGCAGCCATTGCACTTTTAGGATTTCCGCACACTAGGTAGGTATGGGCAAGTGGTGGGAGGGCTGTGCAAATCACCAGTCATTGACTGGGAAAACCTGTCAATGATTTACTGCATGATCACATAGTCTGGGGATGGGAGAAGGATGGGACCCAGACAACGTCATGCAAAACCATCATTTGGGGCCCGTCCTTCTCCCATCCCCAGTGCAGGATAACAACATCCTGCAGAAAGGGCCTAAGTCTTCTTCCTCTGGTGACTTTGTGTGGCACACACATTTGCTAAGCTGATCAAATGAGTGGCAGAGCATATCTTTGCAAGAAGAAGAATCCTAAATGTTTTCAGTGTTTAGAATTGTATTAGAATTTCTAAAAAATTGAGTTACTAATAGGGCAAAACTTTCCTTACCACCAACCAAAAGTTTACAAAATAGCCAGCAAGTTGTGCTTACAGACTAGATGCTACATTAAGCAAATACACCAAAAAAGTGAGGTTTTTAGAAAGCATGGTAGAAAAGCCCCTAATGTGGGTCAGAGTGTCTTTACAGAATTAAAATGTAAAGTTTTCTCCTGTGATTCTAGAGATGATCAGATAGGATGGGCTGCATCATTAGATTGTTTTCACATTCCCTCTGTGTCTTGACCCCAGTTCTGATTCAGTTCTGATTCAGGTCTGGCTTGATTACGGCAGCATGACAATATTTCAGACATCAAAATGGGCTTTGCGAGCTGTGAGATGCTGCAATTATTATAAAGGACTATTGCTTCTGCTAAAGCAAAAGCTGACAGTAAACACCAGCTAAAATTTCACAATAAATATATCAAGGACTTTTATCTACATTTGGAGATATTATAGAGTGACTCAAAACCTGGAAATACTGCCAAACTAATAGAAAAATATTTTTACACTGTATGCAAAATTATGCTATATGACTGGAAGCCTAACATGTGACTGGAAGCGGTTTGACTCCTACGGCTCCCGGACAGATGAAACCTTGCAAAATGTAGAAGCAAGTGGAAAGCTTTGAAAAGGCACATTCTTTGGGAGGGGTATTTTTCCCCTCAGATGGGCCTGTAGCTGGCACAATCAAATGACTTTTTGCAGCTTCAGCAGTAAATAGACAAATAAATCTGCAGTTTGTTGTTCTTGCAGGCCTTCAGAGAAAGCAGTTATCACTTTGAACAGGTCATGGGAGCAAATGTGAACCAGTACATAACCCTGAACACTTGACTATCCGGTCACTTTGGTTTTATTTTCCTCCATTTTTTCAAGATGTCTTTGGCCAGTTTCAAGCCTGCAAGTGCTGGAGTACAATTTGGTGCACAGTCCTATCCAAGTTGCTCAGCTCAGTCAAGAGTCTTTTGCCACGTCAGCTCAGAACATTTGCAGCTGCCTTAACAACCATCATAGGGGACTTGACTGCTAGGCACTATCCCACCACAACAGAAAAAGATACAGTGCCAATCCCTCGCTGAATGCTAAAAGAATGAAGGAAACTGCTACCTACAGGAAGGATCACATGAACGTAGGCAGTGATCGAGTATTACTATTTATACCCACAAAATTCTTACAGTATATTTGTAACAACTACATATTGAACACAACATCCATGTACACGTACAGAAAGAACTCACAATACTATACAAAACACTATTATAGATAATGAAGCAAACAACAGGCAATGTGGTACAAAATACAATTTAGATACAATGATATATGTGTGTTATTTAGATATAACAATAATGAAAGCTGATGGATGGGGTTTAATTGATTGCCAGTTTTTTCAGTTTAATGCCCCTGTCCGAATCTGCATAGAAAAGAATGTAAGCATTTAAACTTGCAATCTTCTTCTCTAAATCAGTGATCTCTGAGTTAATGCATTCTATAAGCAATAACATTAAATCCAAGGAGCATTTATTTAATAGCAGTCCACTTGGATCTGAATTCTAAATCACCTAGAAAAACGCCAGAAATCTTTTGTATATGAAATCCCCAAGGGATACGTTCTACTCTAATGTAATCTGCCAAGGTCACTGCATGTAGATCTAATTTTATGCATTGTTGTTTTAATGATTCTAATTCATTATCATCTTTAGACTGTTCACTCCATTGATTAAATAGAGTGGTTGTTCAATAACTGATCTTTGTCAGACTTATCACATGCAAATGTGCTCCTCCGCTCCGCCATTGCTACAGAAACAAGAATCGGACAGGGACAATAAACTGAAAAACCTGACAACAAATTGAAACCCATCCATCAACTTTTATTATCATAATATCTAAATAATAAATGTATCATTGTATCTAAATAGTTTTTTTGTACTACATTGCCCTTGTTTGCTTCATTACCTATAATAGACTCTTGTATAATATTGTGGTCTCAGAACTCCATATGTAAGTTCTTTCTGTACATGTACACAGACGTTATGTTTGATACATACTTGTTACAAATATACTGTAAGATTTTTGTGGATATAAATAGTAATACTCAATAATTGCCTATGTTCTTTTGTTCCCTCCCAGGGATAGCAGTTTCCTTAGTTTCGAAAGGGGAGTGCCTCTCGTTTTTCTGGTGCCAAAAGAATGATACATAGTGAGGATCTGACTTTACTGTCTCTGAGACGCTCTGATTTCCAACTATCATTTCTTCACAAAACAACTGGAGCAGTTTTTAACCCTTTACCTTCATTTCATCTATTTTTGTAAAAAAAAGATTGAACATTTTACAAATACAATAACAGTATTTTCACATTGACTGTTGGGTTTTGGAACAAACAGAGTAAGCACAGACCATGAATCTTAACAGCTTGATACATTTAATCTACCAGGCCTACTTTGCTAATTAGAATGCACACTTGTGGCATCTTATGTGACAGACCCGGTGAAAGATTGCTTCCTTGGCAGGGTATATTCAATATTCAATTATTTTCTGGTTAATAATTTATTTGGTATAATAGAGAGAACATTGTAAATAAACACTGCTCTGAAGAAACAGCTGTTGTATTTACCAATAGGCTAGGATATGGATTTCAGCATGAATTCACAGAAGACAGGATGCTAATAGAAAAAGCATTTTAGCTAATCCTTTGAAATACTACAGACAACCAATGTGAGTATTGCATGCGCATAATCACTACTCCCATAGAAACTAACTAAAATATGTCTGCTTAAGACTGGTACTCCAGACCATCTCTACCACCCCAGATGTTAAGAATCCGCAATACACAGAAAACTAATATAACAAAGAGAAATTTAGGCATGACTTTTATGATTTTTCTGTTGTGCATGAAATGTAAATTTAAATGTATTTAAGCCCCAGCTTTATTCTTATGGGGTGCAATTCAGGGAGAGATTTACCACCTCAAGCCAACATCTTAATAAAAGCCAGCAGAGTACAAACGCCTACCGAGCATTTGTGGGGGTCACCGCAGCATGCTGTTGCGCATGCAGTACAGTGATTTCCATTCAGAAGATGCAACCTCTAGTCATGCACCACGGTCCTTGGATACCTTGTTGCATAAACAACAAAACAGTCTGTTATGTGAGTAGTAGCTCAATAAGATTCTGGCCCCAGCAATAGCCAAACTCGATGACATGGCAGGCAGCCACTGACTGTGCTCCCATGTTTTAAAAAATGTTAAAAATAGATATATGAATATGTATGCCTGTATGTGAATTAGGTCAGGGCTATCATGATAGGAGAATGGCCTTTCTGTAATCCAAATTGTCCGCTGCTCTGAAGTGTTTGAAAGTACAAGGTCCTATGTAGAAACTTAGGCAAAGAGCACAGTTAGGAGGGAGAAAAGACACAAGAGGAAAGGGTTAACTCAAGCACAATCTTGTGCAAAGATCTTGTTCCAGTTCTTCCACTGGTTTTAAAACAAATGCAGAGGTTCCAATAGTAGGTGGCCAACTTGACTACTTTGAGCCAGGCTTCTTGTATTCAATAGTAGTAATAATTTGGGTGACTTGGACATATTTTATATTTTCAGTTGCAACCCAAGTCTACTATGGTCAAGAGTGGTTGCTTTATTTTTAAAGAGTAAGACCCAGAAATAATAATTACTAGCAACAATTATTCCCCCAGCCCCCTGAGGCCCTGCCATGAAATTGTAAGAAATGTTTGGATCACAAGCTAGCAATAGGAGTCATAGTTCCTGAGAAGAAAGGGGAATGCATTATTTCTTAATAGGAGTATATAGGCTACAAACCCAAGCAGTTGTTTGCATGGGTTGGGGAGAAGCCCCGCATAGCGGCCAGAAGTGCTTCAAAAATGTTTGCACTACATTTATTTATTTATCTATTTATTTAACTTATATCCTGCTTTTCTTCCACACGGGAAACAAAGACTGTATTAAATTATCTAATAGAAAGAATAAAGTGCTTTTATATTTAGATCAGACTTGCATGATCAGCTGCAGGAAAAACTTTGAGAATGTTGCCATTTCTCTTCTCAAGGCTGCATCTGGATTGTTACTTAAATTGTATGGTTCCTTCCATCAACAATTTAATTACCCTTTATCTATTACTGGCCAGCGACTTTCACTTTAGGAAAACAATACCTGTCATAAAAGGTTAATAATGAGGAATTTACACATTTTTATTATACACTGTCATAAAATTTTCTCGTGTCATATCTTTAGTCTAGCAAACTATATCACAGTTTAATGCGGATATCATACTCAAATGAGTGAGGATAGAGATAATATATTTTCTTGTCCACCAATCCTGGTTTCACCCAGTCTCCTTATCATTCTGGTTTCAAATGAGTTCACTGGTTCATTCAGCCTCCCACTCTTCCCATTGGGCTGTCCAGAAATTAATGATTCTTTCTAACAAAGGGCATGTGTGGACTGTCACCTGAATAGAAGTGCATCAAGATGCCCCACTCAAATACCTGGAAGCACCCAATCAAAATAGCCCAAACTTGGAAAAGTTGAAATGAATGGAATTGGCTCAGGAAATAATGATAGAACATCAAAGAGTATTTCATTTAATATATTATAAATATTTTAAATATATATTAAGTATTTTCTTTGTCCTGTAAGACAATTTGAAGGAAAAACATAAAAGGAAAGAAAAGAAGAAAAAATAGAAGAAAAAAATAAATGTAATGTAGTCCTAATTAAACACTTAAAAAGGTCACTGACATTGGAAAGTTTAACATAGGGTTGATAAATGTGTGGGTCTCCTGATGTTGCTAGACTAGCAACTCCCAACATGCCTCACCATTGGGCAAGCTAGCTACAGCTAATGGAAGTTTACTCCAACATCCTCCTCAGTTTAACGTATGCTCAAGTCTATATAGTTGATATCAAGTGGACTCTCAAATCTGGTGCTATTCTTGCTTTGTGAAAAAATGAGAGCAGAACCCTACTGAAGTGAGGTTATTTAGCTAGATACAGTTAAGGTACTCCCTTCTTTTACAGTGTTTTGGAAACTTCTTTTGGCCAGCAGATGCATTCTCATATTCTATTCTATTTATTCTATTCCGTTCCATTCTATTCATTCTCCAGCAGGGCAACCTAATTGTGTGTCCCAGTAACATCCTGTCTATAACCTTTTTTAAGTTTGAAAAAGAACTAGTTTGATTATTTTGCCACTTCAAAATTTCCATTGCATAAAATAATCAAATTGGGACTCAAGTCGGGTAAGATAACTCCCAAGGACACAGTTCCTCGTTTGTTGTTGTTGTGTGCCTTCAAGTCACTTCTGACTTAGTGAAATCTTAAGGTGAATTTATCATGGGGTCCCCTCTGGGCCTGAGAGTGTGTGACATGCCCAAGGTCCCCAATGGCTTTCCATGGCCAAACAGAGAACTGAACAATGGTCTCTAAGGTCATAGTTCAATAGGCAAACCACTACACCACACTGGTTCTGTATCTTCATACAAATGTAATTTGTTTCCTCTTAGTATATCACTTTTGCCACCAGGAGACAACTTTTGTGTTCTGGGTATGTATGTGTCTACACATATGGTATGAGATTGCAAGGTCAAACCACCAAGGGAATCCAAATCCTGGGGATCTGGGGCTGGGACACTTGAGCCCAAGAGCTGAAAAATCAAATGACTTCTTTCTCTCAATGGGAGAAGAATTTATAAGGCAAAGGTATAAAGAAAATAGATTGCTCCAAGTATTAAGGTCATAAGAGTGGAGCTCAACAAATCCAATGGCAGATGGGTTCTGCACCTTTGGAGAAAGTTAACTCCAAATATCAGGAACCATGAATGGGCACTGGAGATGTTTTTGCAGAGTTCTACTTTCAGCCCTCAGAGCACAAGGTAGGGAATCAGTCTTGTCAGTTTTACTTAATGTTGCTTAACCACAGTCTTTGGAAAAATGGCAGTTATTACCATACTGCCTTGCTTGAAGGGTGCCAACCTTTGTTATATCTTTGTTATAAGATTTCCTGGTATTTTACAACAAATCTACACTTATTTCTTCTATTAATGCATGTGTATGTGTTTGCCTTCAAGCCACCTGACAACTTATAGCAATCCCATAAATTTCATGGTGTTTTCTAATGCAAGGAATACTGAGACGTGATTTTGCCAGTTCCTTTCTTTGAAATATAGCCTAAAGCTATATGCATGGGCAGTCTCCCATACAAAGACTAACCTGGGCTGACCCTGCTCAGCTTTCAAGATCAGACAGGATCTGGTGCCTTTAGGGTATTTTAGCACTCACACCGTATTAATACTGATGAATAAGTATTATGTTCCACATCATATTGACTATTAGTGTATTAATGTCATTCTTTATTTGCAACTATTATCAGTGGTATTAAGTACACAGAGTTAATAGGGCCAGTGTGGTGTAGTGTCTGAGCACTGGACTATGACTCTGGAGACTGGAGGTTATTTCTTTGCTTGGCCGTGGAAATTCCCTGGATGACTTTAGGTGCATCATACACTCCCAGCCACAGATAATCCCATGACAGATTCACTTTAGGATTGCCATAAGTTGGAAACAACAGAGTTAATAATGGAAGAATGCAAAAGTCAGAACAATTCTCTCTGTTTTTTAATAAATCCTGCCAACATGAATGGCATTTTAGTTGAAGGTTTATACTGTCTCATTCTCCCTGAAAGACTCCTATTTCAAACATCAAAGTGAGCGCCGCCATTGAAGTATTTAAGTCTTTTACTCTAAATCTCAAATCTCAAGTCTCTGTCTTCAAGTCTCAAGTCGAATCTCAAGTCCTTGAAGATACTTTCAAGTCAAGTCTCAACTCAAAATCTCAGGTCTGGGAGCCAACTTTATACCTTTAACCTATATTCCAGAATGTCTGGACCAAATCCAGTAATGCCAGTTTTAATGATTTAAGCAGAGTTGTCCTCCATATTTGCGATTGTGCCATCTGCAGCTTCCGAAGTAGGGAATGTGATCCTCCTTAATCCCCCTTTGGAGGCTGGGGGCTTCGTGAAGTTTCGTGAAGCTTCCTGAAGCTTTCCATGTCTTCAGTGGGGGCTTGCCTCAAGCCCATTGCCCAACCTGTTTGCTGTTCCCTCCCGAGAAATGTGCCCACACTTTGGTCTTGAGACAGACTGTCATGTGACCATTAGGCAAAATGAGATAGAACTATTGTTCAAAGTCATAAGGTTTTTGGATGAATGTGTTATGTTACTGAACCAAGGAAGGCAACTCAGTCACTAAAAATATACAAGTCTCAAGTTGAGTTGAGTCAGTGCATCATTTATTGCAAAGCTGAGTCTGAGACAAGTCACTGAAGAGACTTAAGTCTGACTTGAGTCAAAGTCAATGAACTTGAGTCGACATCTCTGAGAGACACACACATTTCTCAAAGCTTGAAAGAGTTTTCAAAGCAAGGGTTAATCCTTAAACACCTAGATCCTGGCACTCTAACAGAATTAGAGTTTAGGATTTCTCTCTGTGTATTCATGTGTGTGCACACATGCATACAAAAGGGTGCAAAGTAACCACACAACTGAAAACTACCCCAAATGGTATTGCTTATAGGGTAGATGTAAAGGTATTGTGGAGAAATGAGAGCAGGATTCCCATTAAACATCTATGCCACTCCTGCTGAAACTTGATTCTAGAATGCTCCAAAAGTGTCTCTACGTAGGTAGATGCAAGACTCATGTGAATGTCACAGAAATCCAGAAGAATACTCACTACTGTTTCCAATTCTAGTGAAGTCTGACTTTCTAATATTCCTTTGACAATAGTCCTGACTAACAATGCTCCTTCTGTAACAATTGCTCATTGGAAAGTTGGACAGCTTTGCTCCAAAGAATGATGAGGGATGACAGCAGCCTATTTTAATTGGAAATTTAACAAACAATAATTACTGAAAAGTGGAGTACTTATGAAATCACAAGTGCACAACATCCATTGATTTAAATGCTGATGAGAGGTAAAGCTTACAAAGATTTACCTCTTGTAGATTTTTCGCTTCCAATTATTCCTGTTAATACATGCACATTAAGCAGTCGTATTTCAACACTGTCCCATGCCTTACTTGCCTTGCTGCTTGTTATCAAAGCTCAAAGTTTTTAAATTCTCCTCTTTGCATTTTAATTGGCTTGGGGAATAAGCAGTAAAAGAATGAAAAAAAATCTGATGACATTAATGTAATGCTTTGAAATCCGTGGGCATATAACAGACACGTAACTGACTCTTGCTAATCAGGACAGGCAGCTATTCAGATGGTACTGAGTTTGAGATGTCAGACTCCCAACAATTTATCATAAGAATAGCACTTCCAAATCTGATTATATGTTATGTGTGCTCTTCTATGCTCTTCTATCCATTGTTCTATCCATCTGTATTCCAGCTGTCCTGCTAAAATGGGAACTAAGGCCTTGAAAACCCCAAGGAATTGAAATACCAGAAGGTACAACATCTGCTGGCTTAGCAAATTCTCTGTTTAAAAGGCAGAACTTGTTCTACCACTCAGGAATAACCCTTACACTAGCCTTCTTCAGCCTGGTGACTTTCAGATGTTTTAGTTCATATCTACCATTCTCCCTGACCAATAGCCATGCTGGTTGAGGCTAGTGGGAACTGGTATCCAAAACCAGATTGGAAGGTATCAGACTGGGAAAGGCTATGTTAAATAGAAAAGCCCTTCCCCTCCATCTGCAGAATGCAGTTAAGGCATAGTGCCATTATCACAAGTTTATTCTCCTACAGACTAGCAATGAATTGTTCACTTTTATACTGATAAGCAATAAATAGCTTTCTCCAGAATTATCACCACTAACAAGGGCTTGCAGTTTTTCTTCTTCCTTGTTTCTTTCCTTTCCCTTTCCTTCTTTAACATATTTTATTGGAATGGATTGTTCTATATCATCTAATAAAATTGAGAAAGTAGAGAATATAAAATGAGAAAGAAAACCTAAGAATTGTAAACAAAAACCAAAAACACAGTACTATGGAAAAAAGCCTGATAAAAAAGAACCAGCAAAAGCAAATATAGAAGTTTAGACTTGCATAAAACAATATGTTGGAGAGTAACGGGGTAGCCTATATAACACTGCACAAAAGAATGTAGGGGTAAATAGTTGATAAACTAAGTTGTTAATGCTGCTTCTTAATTTCTTAGTAGGTGCATTAGACATTGGATCAACTAGCAATAGCACTGATTTCCTCAGTATTAAGATACTTCATTTATTTTAATTTGAAGAAAGCAATGGTTGAAGGAACTGCATAAGATAAGCTGAATAAATGCTGCTACAACAATTCCATGCTGCCACCCCCCCTTCAGCCCAGTAAGTCAGAAGAGAACATTTCCTGAGCTGGTGGACCACCACAAGTCTGAAGTAAGAAACAGGTATGATTAAGCTCTGAAGGTGGAAGTAAACATTATCTTGGCAAATGCATACCTTTCCAAGATGTCTATTCGCTAATTAACAGTGGTGCTGGGGCAGGGGGAATTTTTAATCAAAATTCTGTATGCGGAAAGAGTCAATGGCTCCTTTTGCACCTATCAGTTCTTTACTACAAATCTTTTGGAACATTAAGAACTCCCTGCTTATGATTTGTAGCCCTGCTCTTATCGCATAAACAAGTTTAAACTATGACCTTACATAAGAGTAATCATATGAACATATACAGGTGGTCCTATTATGTTACCTCCCCCCATATTTCAACAAGAAAGAAACTGAAAATTATTTATTCCATACTGACACATACTGGCACTGAGTGAAGACTACAGTAAGTAGATACGGACAGGCATGTATGGGACTGCATTGTTAAAAAGGAGATCATGGTGAAGACAGGAAAAAATAGTCCTTCCATTTGGCAATTTTTCCTCTCCCCTGAACTATACTATGTATAGTATCTTCAACATCTTCATCAATAACTTAGATGAAGGAGTAGAGGGCATGCTGATCAAATTTGCAGATGACACCAAATTGGGAGGGGTTGCTAACATGCTAGAGGACAGGATCAAAATTCAATGGATTGAAGCTGCAAGAAAGGAAAGTCCACCTGATCTTCAGGAAGAACTTCCTGACAGTCAGAGCTGTCCAGCAGTGGAATATGCTGCCTCGGAGTGTGGTAGAGTCTCCTCCTTTGGAGGTTTTTAAGCACAGGCTGGATGACCATCTGTTGGGAATGCTTTGATGTGTGTTTCTGCATTGCAGGGGGTTGGACTGGATAGCCCCTATGGTCTCTTCCAACTCTATGATTTTAAGTCTTTTCACACTGGCAATCCTTTTTACGGAACTATATATACAACTATATATCCCAACTGAAGTTTGGCCTTTAAGAGAAAATACATTTACATACCTGATATTCAAAACTGTGACAGTAAAATCTTTAGTTCAGTGAGCAACTGCAGCATTCACAGACTGAAAATCATAAATGCTGTGGAACATATAATGATAACCTCCACTGACATGATGAATAAGATGCTTTCAGCTTTTAATGGCTTTTGTGATTTTGCTCCTGTGAGCTGCATGCTACGTGAAAGACTGTGTCCTGGAGTACTTGGAAGCAAGCTCTCCCATTATTATTCAACATTAGCTCCATTTGCTGATTCGATGACTAAAGGCCGATTGGCCAGATGCAAATTTCGCTTTCTGATGTTAATCTAACAAGCAGAAAAGCCAAGGGCCTGTCATTCAACACCCCAAAGCCTGTATGAATCAGGAGAATAATTTTACGAAGTACTATGTGAAGCTGAGCTGGATGCAGTAATTATCTGAAGGAAGTACTCTGTTTTGTAAGAGAACATTTGCATGGAAAAAGAAAGAAAATGATCTTGTTTTTAAGGGCAAAATTTATCTCCACACAGATATTCACCACTTTGCCTATCAAAATTGTTCCAAGACAGCATTAAAAATTCTGGACCTGTTTCAGATGCAATCTTAGTGAATTGATGAGTTGTATATAGGTTATGTGGACATACAGATGTCACTAAAACTTAATTACCATTTGCAATGCATGTCTCTTCAGTCAGAAATAAACCTCATGTAGTTCAATGTGTTTGTACAACCTTTTGTTGGACTAAAGTGAAAGTTATCACAACAATGCAAAAGGATTATAATAACCAAATGAAGGTGACAGCAATTTACATCCAGAAATTTATAATCAGAAACTTCTGCCTTCCAAAATCGTGTATTCTGTAAAATAGAAACCTTCAATGCAAACTTTCTCTTAAATCCTTTTCTGAAAACAAATTACTCTCAGAATTAAAATTATGTAAATAGTATGCAATAGTCTGGTTACATTTCCACATATAAAAGATTTGATTCACTTTATTATTACTTCTGTAGGGAAAAAAGTCTAAAATTTGTTTGCCATTTTAATTTTAACGTGCTAGAAGATTATGCTTTCCAATTTAAAAACATTCTCATTAAATGTTTTTTTTTAAATTTTTAAAAAATGCACTCAAGCCATTACAAATTCACTTCTGCTAAGGCTGAACACATACTTTCCAAAGTGTGAGGTAACTTGAGACCAATAACTCTGTTATAGTTAAGGCACATCCTGTTCTTGTGGTATGTGAACATGGTTTGGATTAAGATCTTGGAAACAACTAGCATTTACTTACCTTCCATTATCATTGTACCTAACAAACCTAACTCACATTATCACTGTAATTTATCCCGGTGTAATTTAATTCCTTTTGAAGCATAACCCTAACAGTTACTACAGGGCTGTGGCCTCCCAAAATTATGGAGGTGGAAAGCCACATGCCTTGTGCTCTGCTGTGCATGCTGAGGTGACAACAAGGTGAATGGGAGGAGAGTTTTGTACCAGCCAAAGACTTCTGCTGTTCCAATTTTTTAACAAAGGCAATCAGTTTAGTTACTTTTGAGAAAGAGGGAAATGATTGTGAATTTAAAAATGTGATCCAACTATAGTTTGCATCTGCACTGGAACCAGCTGCAGTGGAATCCACTAGTGCATTAATCCTGAGAGATTTGGCATGGGTGTGTTCATTGACTTTAAAAAGGTTAACTGTGCATTGGAGCCTTGATTCACTGTTTCACCAGTAAACCAAAGTGTGAGTAAAAAATAAAACAATAGTAAGTTTCAAATTCTTTCTTCTGGGTCAACATTAGGCATTACTGTATCTGTCTTTTAATTACAGTCATTCCTCCACATTCGCTAGGGTTAGGGGCACAGGATCCCTGTGAAAGTTGGAAAAACATGAATAACTCTAGGCCGTTCCAAACCATAGTTAACGCACAAAAAAGCTATGATCATCAAATTCAACCCACCCTGGATTCCTTTAAGGCATCAGGGTTCCTTCACAAGGCAGAAGTGGCTGGCTGATGGGGCTTATTGCCACCTCCACTGCTGCCCCACACCATTTTTAAAAGGGACTTACAAGTCTTGTTTGCAGTTTCTCAGTCTCACGAGGCTTGCAGTCCCTATTAAACATGGCCTAGGGAGGCAGCAGAGGTGACAGCAAAAAATCTGTGAATAATCAAATCGACAAAAGTAAAACCCACAGATGTGGGGGCTGATTGTAGTTTTACTTGTCTGCATAGCCACTCTGCATAGAATGGCTTCACTCTGTAGAGACCCATGCCTGATAGTTACATAATAGCTCCTCTCCTCCATGGACAACTAGGGAAGGATTAAGAAGAAAGCTACTTCTGCTGTTTACCCTAATAGATAAAGAAGATAGTAAAGAGCAACATGTAGCTAATCCTAAATTATTGCAATAATGTGTTCATACACAATCTACATATAATGATCCAAGCATACACAGAGATCTGGATCAGAGACAGAACCGGCTAAATGGCCAATTTATGAGTGTTACATAGGCTTTTTGCTATACCACAGTGTAGCCTACAGTCATCGCTGTTTTAAAAAAAACAGTCACATCTCTTGACTCGGGCTAATCTGGAGATCACAAACGATGAAGTTTTTACATCTTGTGAGATGTAGAGGTGTGTGCTATTTGCAGTTCTGATTGAGTTTTGATTGATTGAGTCATCCATGAATAATGAGTGCTGAAAAGGAATCAACCTATTATATTAAGTATGCAAAGCCATAAATGTGAAAACATAATAGCAAGGGAGGACTATGATTTAAAGCAGTCTGATTACTAGAACTGGGAAAATATAAAAATTCTAACCTCATTCAGATGCAGCATGGAAGAAGATATTTCATCAGTTTAAGATGAGATAATAATTCTAATTAAATGCAGAAGCAACTATTCCTGATATTTTTAATGAGGTGCCAGTAACTTTCACTTATTATTATTAACCATTTTTACAGTACTGTGCCAGGTAATTTATATGTGTTATCTGATTCAGCTTAGGGTTATGACAGAATTATTGGTTCATTCAGGGTTAGAACTGAAGCTTAGCAACATATCTCATTAGTAATAGTTTCCCCATCAGCTTCAAGCTTCAAGCTGTGTCCTTTTCACCTTCGCTGCAGTGATATCACTGACCACAACTCACCTGAAGGATCCATTCTCACAATCATCTGAGAACATGAGGCCCACAGAAAAAGCCAGCCTCTGCTGATATCTGACCATGAAAAGTGTGAGCCTGGACATGCATCATGTGTATTCACTAGAACTCTACAAGCATGCAGAGCTCAATTAACTCCAAACAACATTGAATCATGGTTGTGTAAACCCTACTGGAGATCTGCAACAAAGATTAACCTGCTGAAGTTTATGAGGCAGGCATCAATGGACTCCCACTCAGCACATCAGAATCACAGGAGACAAGATATTTGCATTTCTACTTGTGACAATTTACTGTTATTTTCCAGGTATATCCCAAAATCATCCTTTTGAATCCTGACTGTAAAAAGTATTTACCTTAAAATAAAAAAAATTAAACAACACCTTAATAACAATACTAGTATGAGCCTTTCCAAGTGACATAATCTTCACAAATTAATTGGAATACACTAGATAAAAGAATAAGTCAACACAGAGAGCTTCACCTAAAGCAGACATAAACTCTCTAGCAAAAAATTTATTTGTATGCTACTATTTCTGAAGTAAATGTTGGTGCCCAGAAATGTGCAAAGAAGCAAATATCAAGCTCACCTGCAGTTTATGTCTTTGCTTCAAATTCATTTTTAAAAAGGAATTTTCAAAGGCTTTAACTACTCACTCTTCAAAATAGATTAGTTAATTTGGCTTAGAAAAAAAAGAGTTTGACAGAGGATTTAAATCTATTTAAGTATTATGTCAAAGAGAGCTCGGATGGTGTGAGCAAATTAAGTCAGGACGAAACATTTGGTACACATACAATTGAAGAAAAACTGTCAGCAGGATTTAGGTTAGAAAGAAGATTTACCATTAGAGGCATGCATTTGTGAAATAGTTTCTCAGAACAATTAGATTAAAGGCAGACTTGGGCGATGACATGAAGAATATCATGTAGTATCTTATGAGTGCAGAAGCAGCTTTATTGGATGAAGAGAAACAGAAAAAAGTGAGGGAGAGCTCAACCTGCTTTAATACAGTACAATTTTATCTACTTCTACAAGAGCAAAATAATTGCTCTATAACCAACATGATCCTAGCACTGTTTCCTTTCAAATCATATGAATGTGTGTTGTCTTCTAAATTTTAGATTTCTCATGCACTGTCCTTCCCCACTCCCCTCGCATGTTTGGATCAAGTGCATCCACTTCACTCCACATTCCTGAAACTTTTTCCCTTTACCCACCCAAGCTCTCCCTGGTTTTGTTGCCTGTCAGCAATAAAAAAGATTACATCACATCAATAAACAATTCACGAGATACCTAAAAGATGCCATCTGTAATTTTCCCTGGGAGTAGATGAATCCATAGTGCTAGTCAGACTCACAAAAAAGAGTACTTTAAAATCTAAGTAGGAAAAGCTTTGTAAGATCACAGATAATTTTGCTTTGGAAACACTTGTAGAACATCACTGGGAGTACCATGTGAACACTCATATCTTTCATATTTATAAACATATTTTATCCTGATACAGTTTTCAGAATCTTGAGATGTAATTCTCTGATGAAAAACCCATACCAAAATGCTTGCCAGTAAAAGTAATAAAGACTACATCATAGTAATGAAAAAGTTTGCAAAAATGAACGCATTAGAAATCAGCATGTCAAAAAATAAGTTTATTATGGGAAACAGAATGAAAATGTGTACAAATTTTCAGGAAGACTTTTAAAAAGTCAAATAAATGTAATTTAATGTGGGTAAAATGAAAAACTAGAAAAAAGTAAAAGTAAAATTCAGAATTCTAACAATCATGACCTACCGGCCTCTCATGTAGTGCATTTAATGTCTAACAAAGCTCTAAGTATGGTTGGAGTTTTAAAAGACACAGATTTAAAACTGTAGATAGAATGAGTAAAAAATTTTAAAGACAGTGGACAAAAAACAGTGGATTTTTCCTATTTTCACATTATGAATGTTCAGTGTCTACTTCTTCTTCTTACCCTTAAACAAAGCTGCAGCGGTGTCTAGAGCTCCAGTCCTCTCTCAAAGTTTAATGCTAGACTTGTAAAACAGAATGCTGCATCTTACTACCCCTTACAATACGACTGCTACTACTTGTAATCAACTGACATCTAGGAGAAGATGGACTTACATCTCTATTGGCATAGCAAGATATTCAGCATTCATGCTAAATGACTCTTGCCCTTTTGCCATCTTCTCTTTTTTAAAATTATTTTTATTAAAAGTTGATTCTTAAGATATTTACGTAAGCATCTTTTCAAATATAACACAGTACATAGCATAGTATGTAACAAAAACAAATTTTACAATATGGAATAAACAGTATACATTGGATAAGGAAAAAAGAAACATTTACTTATGCCAGTCAACTTGACTAGCTGATACCTTACTGAAAAGCTAGTAGAACAAGGAACACAGAAAAGGAGAGAAGTAAGAAGAGAGAAGAAGCAGAAAAAAAGAAAAGAAAGAAAAGAGAAAAAAGCAGAAGATGTGAACTCCCCCATATGATGAGTTCATAGGCTTAAATAATTCAAACAAAATATAAACCTTTGTATAAGAGGGGAAAGGACAGGAAATTCACTAGATTCTCTCTGTTTATCAACCAGAATCAGTTCCATAAACAAGGTAATCAATTGTGTTTTCTAAATTTTTTATCAGTAGCAATGTGATCCCCTTCTGTACTTAAAGTACTTTATATAAGACCTTGGAATTTTAATTTTTGTACATATGTATGTAAAATATGTCTTCTCAAAGTTCAAACAATCAGAAGTTGCACAATTATTTGCAATCAAATGTCTGCATCTTTTTTCAGTCATACAGCTGCACAATAGTAGTGATTCATGTTAATCCACCTTTTTCCCCCTAATTATGATACCCCTCACCCAGTTAAATTCAAATTCATCTCATTGCCTCCACACCAGGAGAGCTTTCAAAAATATTGACAGAGAAGTGAAGAGTGAACTTTATAATTTTCAGCACGAAAGGGATTTCTCAAGGAATAAAATTAGAATAGCAAATTAACAGTATTAAAATGAACATGTCCATGGGGAGAAAAAAATGCACTGGAAATAACACAAGGAACAAACATAACCATGTTGTCCTTCACCAATTCGTCTTGAAATGCTCAAAAATAACACTTGATACCCTGAAGGGATTATTTGCTTCCCCATTGGAATACAAACCTTGGCAGTTTAACTCTCTCTTTTCAGCCATTAAAAGCAGGTCTTTCCATATTTCTACTTGTTATCCACGCTGAATTAATAAACCAAGTTAGTATAGAGATGCTGTGCTGAATCTGTATTTGCCATAACTTATCATGATGACAACCAGGATGAATCCCCAAGAAAAATTTGATTTCCCTTCACTCAATATATCTTTTATTTTTACAGCTACCAACTATTCAGAGCTATAGAAAAGAAAACCATGATATAGGGAAAAATAAGAACAAGACAAAATATAGTTCTGATTTCCTCTAAACTGAGGAAATCTTCAGGTAACTTGACTGAGAAAATCTGCACATAAGTTTCCAGTAAACTCTAATAAAGTTGATGGTTGTGATTCTAACACTTCACATTCTACTAAGTCATAATGGAAAATTGAGGTGAACAAGGATCATGAAGCTGGAAGTTTAAGCTGGCAAATAGGTCCATTCCTTTTTCAGAAAATAAAATAGATCTGCAATCCTATGTAATTGGGATAGGCACTGTGTGGCCTTCTAGATGCTGCTGAACTACAACTCTCAGCATTTCTTTTTATTATTGTCTATGCTGGCTACGGCTGCTAAGAGTTGCAGTTCTCCAACTTCTGGATTGCACTACCCAACATTATTTCGCTTCTGGTTGTATAGTGGAATAATCTGGTCACAACTGAAAAAGGCTATGGATGTGTAACTGTACTGACAGAATTAAATGTGAAGAATACAATACAGAGTATAACAGAATCACTACCAACAACAGCTAGGCATGAAACAGAAGTACATGCACATCTCAGTGAACAAAGCCTCTGAGAAAGAAGCTCATTTTCACAAAAAGAAGCTCTTCTTTACAGGATCCCAGTTCAGCATTGGCACTGGGAGGATGGTGAAAGAGGAATGGAGGAAGACAGACGTTCAGGTTTCAGTTTTATCAGTGTAACCACAGTAAACAATTCAATAAAGGCTGACCTGGAAAAGAATGGAATTTTACTCCAAGTGATCCTTCTATAGCTGACAAGGTAAGCAGCTGCCTCGCCAATAACTTACTGAGCATGTGTGAAGAACAAAACAGGAAAATGCAGTTTTCAAGGGCTATTTGCAAGTCAGGATTTGCTCTGTACAAAATTTGCACATGGCTATTTTGTGCAGGAAACAGCATTTTCTGTGTGGAAAATCAAAATTAGAATACATAAAGATTAATTCCTGCACAGAAAATGCTGTTTTCTGCACAAAAAAGTTTCCTTTGCAAAGCAACCATGTGTGAATTTTACGCAGAACAAATCCTTTATTCCAGCATTTTCTGTGCAGAAATCAATACTTTGGCATTGAAATATTATTTTACATGCAGAAAATTCTGTTTTCTGTGCAGGAAATGCTGTACAAATGTACAAATTGTGCACAGAATAAACCCTGAACGACAAAGCTTCTTATCAGTCCAGGATTCTTCTCTTCAGGGCTTCTCAGCAGTCAAAATATATATTTTTCAAGCATTTCCCAAATATTTTTGAATACTCTTTACAACCCTATCTATAGGAGTTTTGCCATCAAAATGAAAATCAGAAAAAAAGCTATAGGCTGTTGGGAAAAAAAATCATCCTAGGGTGCATTTTGTCAGAAGCTTTCAAGTGGTCTCCAGAAGATTCAAAATGTTTTTGTTTACTTATGCAAGGCTTACTCAACCTGGTTGTTTCATTTCACATGTGCATAATGTTAGTTTTGAATTTTTTAAAAAATTGCCGAAATATATTGAACTGCTCATCTTATTATATGGTGTAGGAACCTATCCCTGTTCTTTCCATGTGATTTCTACCTCTGGTACCAAAGTTTCTTTGAAGGAAATAAAGACCAGGAACACATCTACTTTGTTAATTGAGGTGCACCTGCATTTCCTACGCTTAGTGAGGGAATGGACTAGATGATCTCAGAAATATCTTCCAACTGTATCTGACTAGCATATACACCTGGCATTGCCCAAGATTTTATTTTTTGATAGGTGATAGAAAGATTTGAGATGCCGTGTCTCTAATTCCCCAAATTGTCTTGTCCAGTACCTGTAACTTTTCCCCATATTCCCCAATCCAATCTGTATTAAGAGTTATTAACATGCAAAGCTTGGGTTCCTGAGGGAATATATTGCCCTCTTCCTTTCTGCTAGGCCTTGTCTCCATAGCAACCAGCCTATTCAAGACAGTCACAGTTGACTGAGGCCCAAGAGCTTGCTGGCTGAGAATTCTAAAGGCTCCTTCCTGAACTGCAAACCCTAGGATTCCATAAACTCTTCTTAGGCAGTCAATCATATGAGGTCTTCGCCTGACACAGACAAACAAACTCTGACTTTCATATATTAGAATATGGGGGCTACACTCTCACATGCTAATTTTCCCACAAGCAAAGTGAAAGCATCTATATTTGTATAAGGCAGGGGCTTTCTGATTTCCATTATATCTGCTACAACCAACTCCCCATTTGGCAAAACATATGCCAGTCTAAATGATCCACTAGTTTTTGGAAAGACTTTTAGCAGTAGAAAAGAGGAGAGGGGCCTCACTGCATGTGTGGAACTCTGTTTCAGATTGATTGAACAGAAACGTTTGTATTTATGATTTTCCTTCTGTGTTTAGAAAAAAGAGCAGCAAATGCTTACAATGGGGCTTAAAGATAGTTGAGCCAGAACATGTATGTGATCCATGAACTTTAACCAAAATTAAAAGCAGAAACACTTGCCAAACAAAAAGGACAGTGTTTCATCAAAGTCATTCTTTACGATGCTGTCTCATCCCTATTTAATCTGTAACTAACAGGTGGGAACTGTGTGGCCCTTGAGATGTTAACCCCTATCAATCCTAGCTAACATAGCCAATAGGGTGGGATGCTGGAAACAGCAGTCCAATAAACCTCTGGAGTACCACATGATTCCCACCTCTGATGTAAATATTCTGATGAAGATCTGATTAAAAAGAACATGAGAATTAGAAATAATTGTGCATGTACACAGAGTTAAATCAAATAAGTTTTTCAAATGGCATAGTGTAGCAATCTTGGGCGCATGCATTGTAACTCTGTGATCAGCTATGGGAGCATGTTGCTTGAAAGAAAGATGCAATCTGTACAGGCAATGCTGGGGAGTTCTGAATAACATACATACTTACAGATGACGCCATCAAAATGTAACTAAAGAAAGCATTGTGCCTGTGTTGCACTTTAACATTCCATGGGTATCAGTGTAGGTCACAGGTACCATAATGGCCTAAATATTATTGTTAGTCATAATTAGAGTAAATCCACTGGTTAATAGGATTTACTTATGTGGTGATTCACCATTCCACAATTGATTGACTGGGCCCATTTCTGCACTAGACTATTAGAATGCTATTATTCTACTTTCAACATCCAATGGCAGAGCTTTCCAAACTTTTCATGTTGGTGACAGGTTTTTTAGGTATGCATCATTTCATGACACAGTAATTGAGTTTTATATAGTATAGATAAATAAATCAAACCCTAAATCGTATATTTGTAGAAATATAAATGAAAGGTTTTTATGAGATATGTTGTGTCCCCATACATTTTGTTATTACAATTTATGTAGTGGTGTCTGTAATTACTAGCAAAGGAGAAGTTAAACTAACTGCCCTCGGGTGTCTTTCTCAGCCCAGGTTGGCAGCGACACACCTACGCACTGTAGCCAACACACTAATGTGTCGAGACACACAGTTTGGAAAGCTCTGTCCTATGGAATCCTTGGGTTTGCAGTTTAAAGAGGGGCCTCAAAGGCCCCTCTCTAAACTGCAAACCCCAGAATTCCATAGGATGTTGAAAGTGGAATAATAGCATTATAAAAGTCTAGTGCAGTAATGGTCTGGGTCTACTCTGTTTGGGACTAATCAATGCAATACTAGCCAATATGTTTAACATAAAGGAACCAGCTTTGCTTATTGACCTTGATGTTACTAATTCTTTACAAAAATAAACAAATATTTTTTAAAAAAATATCAATTGATTGTTCCACTGGAGGAAACACTGGAGGTGGTGAATAATATTAACAAATTTTATTATTATTTTTAGTATAGATTTTGTAAGAATTTAGACTTTGGTGTATTCTGGAATGGCATCCAAAACAAATCTATTCCCAGTTATGTTAAAGACTGTTTTATTTTAAAAGAGTCTTCACAGGTGATAGAGCACATGTTTTGCATTCAAGTGTTCCTGGCTGAATTTCTTGTGCCTTTAGTTCAAGTATCATAATTTTCTAGGCAAGTGGTGTCCAACCTTTGGTCCTCCAGGTGTTTAGGAGTTTCGTTCTCGGAATTCCTGACTGTTAACCAAGTAGCTAGGGTTTTGGGGAGATGAAGTTCCAAACACCTGGAGGACCAAAGGTTGGACACCACTGATGTAGGCTAAAAAATGCTCCTAGAAAACTAAAAACAAGGAGAGATCACAGTTCTGTGGAAGAGTCCATGCTTTGTGTGCTGAAGGATCTAGATTCAGTTCCTGTTATCACCAGTTAAAGGAATAAGTGAAGCCATTCCACAGGGTTTGATTTTATAAGGAATGTATAATAGGCTCATGTTAGCTACTAACTCACTTTGTAATGTCTGGAATGTGCACACATCCTTTTCACTTCACATATACTAGGAACTAGGGATGGGATGAATACAGAATTTTCCAGATCTGAATCCCTGGAAGGTTCTGGGAATCCACGTCTCTCATGAATCTTGAATCTTTTGAATCCTTTTTTTAAAAAGGATTTACAAAGCAAGGGAAAGAAGGATAATCTTAGGCAAGACACACTGTCTCAGTCTTAGCAAAAGCCTAGGCAAAGGCACACCTTCCTTTGAAGAAATCTGGCCAAGACATTGTCATAGTTTTGCCTCAGGATTTCCCCATATTGAAAATGGTGTGAAGGCCCTTTCTACACAGGCAGGAAAATGTGGATTAATCCCACATTTTCCTGCCTGTGTAAACAAGGCCACATACTACAATAGAAAGATAATCCACGTCAACACTGGCTTTTCTTTGCATAGCTCCTTCTGGCATCCTGGGGTTTCTAGTTTGATGAGGCACCAGCACACTTTGGCAGAGAAGTCTGTGACACCTCACAAAACAACAAACCCCAGAATTGTGTGTGAAAGAACTTTGCAAGGGAGGTATGCAAAGGAATCTTTCAGCTAACCTTGAAATCAAGAAGACCGTACCTTCCAGTCAAGTGCTGAACTGAAATATTAAATGTTCATTTAAATATCTTCGAATACAACCCCAGATGTAATTTCTGAAATTGTTAGCAAAAGCCATTATTACTCTAGGGGAAAAACTCACCTACTTGCCTTTGCCCCTTATGTATCTAGTGTCCCAGGTTTTCAGGCATCCCGGTCTCCCAGGTTTTCAGGTGTCCCGGTCTCCAACAAACTATTTGGTTGGTGGATTCGAAAGATTCAATTTGCCTATTTTGGCACAAGGATTTGGATTCGTGAATCTTGAATCGTTGCTCAGGATTTGGTTGTCCCATCCCGACTAGGAAACAAGGTGCACAGTCCACAGTTTCCCATTGCAGTATATATTCTCACAAAGTATACCAGGCTGGGGGAAAAAAAATAACCTGGACATGTGTTCCCATTTTACAAAGATCCTATTGTAGCAGAACAGAGATAGAGACCCACGGTTCTAGAAAGATTGTTTATTTGCCGGCAAGCGTTGGCTGGGATTGTTCCCAAAAGAACCGACTCCCTTTCTTAGGTTTTACAAGCCTTTATACATTTCAGTATTGTTATATCTACAGATGTGTCATACAAGAGGCGTTAGTTTCGTTTTCCCCATACAATAAACAATGAGCTGTTCTTCTCCTGCGTGTCTTCAAATGTTTCAACTGGTTTGCAACATTTCTACTGCAAGGGAGAGCAAGACATTCTTACAATTCAGCTTATAGAGTTTTATTGTTTTCTTCAAGCACAGAGAAAGACTGCATCTGCAAAGACAATTTTCTTCTTTTTCCCACTCCTTGTGGTCATCAGGCCTGACCCAAAACTGTGTCTACCATACTATCACCTAAATATTGTTACTCAATGTAGTGGTCTCTGGACTGGTACTGCTCCACAAGCTTTTGGCTACTGTTCCACAGCAAGATTCAGGAAAGAAAAAAGAGCTGTAGTCACTGGATACAGATATGGTGTCAGTCAGAAAGCCAGCATGTTCATTTGACTATTGGACTATGGCTCTGGAGATCAGGGTTTGAATCCCTGTGTAGCCATGGAAATCCATTGGGTGACCTTGGGCAAGTCACCCTCTCTCAGCGTCAGAGACAGGCAACCCCCTCTCTGGCCAGAGCTCACCAAGAAACCCCCGTGATAAGTCTGCCTTTAGAGTTGCTGTAAGTTGGAAATGTCTTGAAGGCAAATAACAACAAACAATAAATGGTGCTAGTCTCTGGGGCAGACATCAGATACTTTAAGAAGCACTGATCTAAAGCAAACCTGAGAAAAATCCATAACTTATCTTTTGGAATAAAAAGTACTACTTTAAGTATACCTAATGCTGGGCTGCAGTTCCTGGTCCAACATTTTCACACATTTCAGGGGATGAGGGGAGCCCCTTCCCCTGAAAAGAGAATTAACCTATTTATTTATTTATTTATTTATTTATTTATTTATATCCTGCCTTTCTCCCAAGATGGGATTCAAGTGGCTTACAATAATTTTAAAAAAGATGAAGCTAAAGTTTCATCATGCTCTGGCAGGGCTGATGACTGTGGGATTTGTTTTACCTTTAAGGGTCAGGTAACCCTTAAAGGCTGAGTGGTAGATCAGCTTACACTGGCTGCTGGGTACTAAAACAAGTCAACCTGCAAAGTACCTCATGAGTGCGAACAGAATGTGGATGGAAGACGAGACTGACAACCAGATCTGTTAAGTTAAAGCAATGCTTCTGTTTTATATTAGTGTTGAGCAGTTTGCAGTTGCTCTTCTTTATAAATATTTGGAGTTTGTTACAATTTCCTTTTAAAATATTCTTTTTCAGACATAGCTGGGTGCCTTACTAAACTTTCTTCAACAGAGGTATGCTGAACAATAACAATAACACTCATCAGTGTCATCAGATGAATATTACTATTATCAAATTAATCTGAGAAGATAATATACTATAAATCATACCTTTAATTCAATGGTACGATCCAAAACAACTGAATCCTTATTTTTAATATAACGGAATAAGATCTGCTCAGTGCACAAAAGCTGTCGAAGCTGTTGATCTTTTTTAAAAAATGCTTTCACGGAAGAAAGGTTAAGATGACCTTCAAGGATCTATGGTGTCTGATTGTCTGCAGGACTAAGCTAATCACTAGATGAAGCTCTTGAATCTATGCCAGGCTTCAAGATGAAGCTGTGCAGCTTTCAGCATGAAAGGAAGGAATTTTCATCAAATAATTGGAAATAGCTCCAAAGCGGGAATTTACTAATTGTAGGTCTCTCTGCACCGGGATGGATACAGCATTGAAAATGCATGGAGCGAATGCATTCACTAGATGAATAATGCAAATAGGAATATATTTGTTATTTCCCAGACTTTCCATCCTCAAAACTCTCCCTCAAATAAGGAGGGTTTTAACCCTTTTGCAGAAAATCAGTTGACCTCATATGTGACTTCTGGTCTCAGAATTAAAGCCGTGAGGAAAGCCCATCCCACTGGCAATGTTCAAACCTCCAATTACTTTCAGAATATTTGTGAAGTGTCATATGAAAAGGTCAAGAACTATGAGGGTATTTCCTGCTCTTGCATACGTAAAGCACACTAATTTCCCAGTGAGTTGCTTTTGGCTCAAATCCAGCACAGCTGTAGCTGCTCCCATCTTCCCAAAGAATACCATTGAGCAGCGATCACATAATGCCACACTCTACTAAGGGCCTGCAACAAACAGAACATGTCATATAGTACCCTAAGTGGTACCATAGTGGTTTCCAGAACTTCATTTTTATGATTCAATTGTGCAGCCTTGTGTGATTAGAACACTGAATTCTACTGAACTGGAATGACAAAAACTTGATTCTTTTAAATAACTGTCCACCTTGCCGCACTTGGGAAAGGGAAGCATTTGCTTCCTACAGAGATAAAGAGATTATCAGTGGGGCTAATCTTGTCAAAGGAAAGCAATCTCAAAGCAATTTCATACAGTCGCTCGCTGTTCTGAAACCAAAGATCCACTTATGCAAGTGGAAGATACTTCAATGTGCATGTGAGGCAGAATCAGTGATTTCCATTTATCTCTCCTTTCCATTATAGCTCCTCTTTCCAGCCGAATCCCAAGCTGTTCCACTTGGTCCATCAACAACCCTCAGGAGTGGCTTTTCTGGAGGGTTGCAAGTAGATACAATGGGAAGTGAGTTGGGAAAGATTTTTTATATAGGCGGAACTACAGTAGAGTCCCGTTTATCCGACGCTCAGTTATCCAACCATCCGGATTAACCGACATTGCGACGGCCTGGGGGCGTGGCTGTGGGCATTTCCGCTCCCCCAGACACGCCCCGACATACCCCCAGGCCCGCCCCAACACGCCCCTGACACGCCCCCAAAATGACAGCCGCCACGAGCGTCCGGGTAATCCAACCCTTTCAGTTATCTGACGCTGCGGCCACCCATTTGGGTTGGATAACCAGGACTCTACTGTATATGCACAGCAATTTCAACCTAAAGTGTGTCTCACACTTTTTTAATCTCAGCAAATATTAATAGCAATAGCAATAGCAACAGCATGTGTATTTCTATACGGCTTATCAGCTAAGTGCTCCCTAAGTGGTTTACAATGTGTTAGCTAATTGCCCCCAACAAGTGGGGAATCATTTTACCGACCTGTGGAAGGATGGAAGGCTGAGTCAACCTGGAGCCCGGCAGACTGAACTCACAATCTTGTGGCTGCAGTACCGGCATTTAACCACTGTGCCACCAGGGCTCCTCAAACCTCAAAATAAGGACAAATAAACTATACTGGGTCAAGAGTCCCAGATAACTTTAGTCTCTTAAAGAAAAATGTAATGAAAAATGACAAATTAAATTTGCAGCTATTTGTAAACAGTGATGAAAAGATCACATATTAATGTGATGCTAAATAGTATGGAATTTTTTTTTAAAATCACTACGTACATGGGCATGAAACAAGGGGGAAAAAACCTCATTTCATATACCACTCACTAAATCTGATTTCAGTTCATATCCTGCACTGGATGAAGGCAGGATTTAAAATGCATACATAGATACCTAGATATACACATTGCCCAATGGTTTATGCAAACACAATGCTGGTATATCTCCTAACCTTACTTAGGAAACTAAAAGCAGTCTTACAATCCTTTCTCTCCCTGCCTTGCCCCTATGTACTCTCCTTCCTCACCTTCCTTTTATTTTTAAAGAGAACACAGTGTCACATGGCATCCACACTTGGATTTTTACTATAATTAGCTCCACAACACAGTTTGCAACCACAATTAGAAGAAAGTTTACAAATGGTGTCTGAGGTCAAACATAATTAAGAAAAAAGGCATGTACAGCCATAATGTTTCAACCTTCATTTCAAAACAGGAATGAATAAAATTAGTATATGAGAGAGAAGGAAACAGGAATATGTGCATCCACAAGGTGCCAAAAATGTCTGACTGTTAAATTCAAAGCTACTATAATGCATTTCTTTGTAGATTGTTAATCACAGGCTGCAAATCCTTGTTTCTCTCCTCCTTTCATGAGAATATTTCTCTTCATTTGCAAGACTGTAGGACAGAGCTTTCCAAACTTTTCATGTTGGTGACACACTTTTTAGACATGCATCATTTTGCGACACACAGTAATTCAGTAAGTGGAGGCAGCCCCTCCTCCTGGACCTGGTCCGCCATTACCGCCCTTGCCAGTGTCTTCCTTGGCCTGGGGCAGCTGTGGCAGCAGCGGGAGAGGCAGCCCCTCCACCTGGGCCTGGCCTGCCATGGCAGTGGGAGAGGCAGCCCCTCTACTCTTTACGTTCATGTGACACACCTACACACTGCAGCCAACATGCTAATATGTCATGACACACAGTTTGGAAAGCTCTGCTGTAAGATATCTTTTGGCTGGTCTTGATAAAGTTTTCACATTTGTGAGAAAGATTTTTTTTGTGCAAATTGCATACATGGCATAAATCCCACAACGAGTAGTACTAAACTATGATGGATTTGCCTTCTTGTATGGACTTTTTTTTTTTTAAAAAAAAGAAGTACTAGATAGGTTGTTTGTGTCTTTTTGAGCAATTCTTTCATTCTTACTGTGAGTGTATGTTTTACTTCATAAAAAAAAAATATTAGTTTTACATAGAGACCATATGGGTTACCTTGCTTGCACTGGAGTCAAGAAGTCTACGGCCCTAATCATACCTACATTATTTTAAACTGTAGTTTCTGCTAGCCATTCACTCAAACTTGACATCTCACCAGTTTAGGTTATCAAGTGCTGATAAGCTTTTTCTACTGCTAAGATACCATCCAGCTCAAAATATGACTCTTCCATTTTTTCAAGAACATAAATACAGATATGTATTTTTGAAAATAAAGGAGTAAAGTTAAAATTTCTTAAATTTTATTGTTTCTATGCTGTACAAACATTTTGATTATTATGCAGACATCAATATTATATGTGGATGAAGAAAACATGTGAACATGTGATTACTTGGAGAAAACATGATCTGAGCAAAAAGTAACAAGATCCATATCTTTAAAGATCCAAAAGATCTGGATAGATATAAGAGCTTTCGCTGAAATCAAATATAAATGTTTGATTTTTTTCTGGCTTAAGTTCCACATTACTAATATTCTATGCATATGTCACCGCATATATTACAGCAGCAGGAAAGGCAAGTTTTTTTCCCCATGATTGGGACTCTAAAAATGCTTTCCTATGAGAAGACAGATGCTTCTCCCAGTACAGGTTAAATACATGAGAAAAGTCTCCTCCTGCTCTGAAAGGGTCTGCAAAAAAATATTTTGAGTTAACACTGGCTGAGGTCTCAGTCGTACTTACAAATTGCACAATTTCTTTTGCAGGTTAGCTGTTGACAGATGTAGATAGCAGCAAAACATTAGCAGGAAATGTAGTTTACATTTCAGAATGGTGGAGACCAATATTCTTAGCAAGCTTCAAAGCCTTGCTTTTGCATATATTCAAAATGTAGTCTATTTTGAGACTACTCCTTGTGATTGCTCTGTTATACTGCTTAGCTATAGCATTGTTATAACTTCAGCCAAACATTCACCCTTTAAAAAAAGAGCTTGTGCATCCGACTGGCATGGATAACTATCCTTTGATTAAGAGTTAACGTACAGAACCAGTAAGCACAAACCTGCCTTGGATGAATACCTACATGTGGATGTCCTTACTCTTTGTAAATGGTGCCTTCTAGAAACAATTCTTTTCAAACATCAAAATTTCTCACAGCAATTAATTTATAGAAATGGATATATAAACAGGCAAACATGCACAGGCTTCTCCTTGTGTGAGAGCAGTTTGCATTCACTTCTTCTATTTGGAGCCTTTCCTGCTTCTCTAATATCCTATCCTCTAACAGTTTCATCTTGAGCATAGTGATTCATGCAGAAACAGTTTCCACATGCAGATTACCTTGGTATGTGGACACAAGTGAAGATCTCTTAAACCGGACTTTGAAAAGAACGTTGGCAGCTTTTTCTGTCTTGTGTTAAACAAGAGGTGAACTTTTCAAGTCCTAGAATTCTTTTCCAGCTCTGGCTAAAAGTAGCATAAGAGAAGAACTGCTGGTCTCTCTAGCTGAATAATGCTTTGCCTTTCCAAGGTCACCTGGGGTTAATGGGGCTTTATCAGACAAAGATCCAGCATACCAACAGCAATGTCAAGGTCTGAAGCATTCAGCCATCCAAGCCTCCCCAGAGCCTCTTAATCTGGTCACATTCACTTTGATGGTCCTTCATTGAATAAGAATGGGATAAAGATATGCACGGAAAAAAACATGAAAATAATGAGGAGGACCCACTGCTCATGGAAGACTTCCTCCCCTTTGATCCTGCCCCTATGGATCCTGCCCCTCTATTGCCCCCCATGAGAGAAACAGGTAAGGATTTTTTTTCCCAATTCTTTGGAATTAACCTGAAAAAAACTGCCCAAGTTCTTCTTTCTTTTTCTCTCAGCAGAACTCAGGTAATTTCTGGGTTAATCAGAGAAGAAATTTGGAAAGGCCCCAAAAAGTAGAGGGAATGGAAAGGATTAAAAGAAAGAAAGAAAGAAAGAAAGAAAGAAAGAAAGAAAGAAAGAAAGAAAGAAAGAAATGGCAGCACCTTTAAGACTGTTCCTTATTTTTGCATGAACTTTCATAGGTATAAATTCACTTTTTTCAGATGCAGTACTGAGTGACATTAAAGCCCCAGATGCTGAAGTATTTCTTCTCCATCATCACTCCCCCTTCCTCCTTTTCACTCTGCAACACAGCTACTTCTTTGAAAACTACCACTTTGGAAAGCACTTCACACAGGAAAACCAGATTCATCAACGATGAATAAACAGGAGAGCTTTCTAAAACTCATCAACATCTCTCTTGAATACTGTGGTTCCTATCTATAAAGTAGTGTGGCAATTGTTCTTTCAGAAAAGCACACCCAGAACCAAGTGTTACATGCAAATCGTTTCTTTTTGCACAAGAGGCACACAAACTCTTTAAATAAAGCTGGAGCTGTCAACATTAGTAATGTACTCCATCCCATAGAATAATGTAGGATGCACATGATCTAACAAGAGGAAAGACACATGAGTGGGCTTACTTTCCCACCCTGATTTTGTATCTGCATGCCTCTATTCCAGACCTATTCAGTGCTGGGCCACATAAGTCAAAATGCTACCAACCACCTGTTCAAGAGGGAGATCCTTGAATATTGATTGAATTTTGCATTTGTATGCCACTTTCTCCCAGAGTTGACCCAGGGCACCCAAAGTGGACTCCAGAAACAGTCAATCAAAAAACATTCACAATAAAAATAATAATAATAAAAAAATAAATAAAATGTTCACATAAAATGTCACATTAAAATCATTTTAAAAACATGCAAAAGTTTTAAAAGCTAAATAAATCATGCCAGTAAGAAACTCTGCTACTTCCACATTAAAAGTCTGCTTAAACAGGAATGTCTTTGCCTTCCAGTCAAAGGAAAGCAGAGAGAGGGACAAATCAGCTTCCCGCAGAAGAGAGTTCCAGAGAGTGGGAGCAGCCACTGAGAAGGCTCTCTCCTGTGTCCTCATCAAGCAAGCCTGTGATGGCAGTAGGACAGAGAGAAAAGCCTTCCTCTGCAGATCTTAAAACTTCAGCAGGTTCATATGGGCAGATAAAGGCCACTTCTGCACTACACTGTTGTAGTGCTATTATTCCACTTTCAACATCCTGTGGAATTCTGGGGTTTGTAGTTTACTGAGGCCCAAGAGCTCCTTGGCTGAGAATTCTAAAGGCCCTTCCCTAAACTGTCAACCTCAGGATGCTGGAAGTGGAACAGCAGCACTATAACAGCGTAGTGTGGAAATGGCCACACTCTTTTGGGTAGTCTTGACTATAGGGTTTTATAGCAGCCTCTACTTCGTACATAAGCCACCTAAGCAAAATTTTGAGATGAAAAGGTAGGTTTCTGTTTGTCATCAAAATGCAGAAGGAGTTTGGATAAAACTGTTACTATTCCTCAGGAAGCAACAGGAGCCCATACATTCCTATTCCACGGACTTCTGCAAACTGAGTGTAAACATATATACTTGCTCTGGGGAAGGGGGAGGAGAACACTAACAACTCACAAAACACAACAAGACTCCTAGTTCTGCTACCCCAAACCTACTATTTATTGAAATAAAACTGAGGTACATTTAAGTTGGAGGGGGGTGTTTGTATTTTATCCTGACTGATTACTCAGGTTTTAAGAATAAAGATTAATGTCCCACAAAAAATACATTTATTCTATTTGTATGTTGGCTACTTTTAAAATAAAAGGAAAGTCATTCACAATGCAGGTGATATATTGTTATAAATAGCTGAAGATGCAAAAAAAATGGTGGTGCTATACATATATTTCATTTCCTTGTGAGTTTCAGACCATCTATTATAGTGTGAATGAAGTCAGCTGTAAGAGGAATAATATTTTCCATGGGCAACTTATGAATACTTGTATAAGCATTTAAGTGGCAGAAAAGAGTGCGGAAATGAATAAAACATGTAGACGTTCTTTATGTTTACTGTATAGGCTGATGTCACTGACAGCACCATTACTTTTAATTAATAGTAAATGTTCATTAGCCTTTTTACTTTCTTATTCACTTTTCAGTGGTGCTGCTAAGGGGATGAAATAGGCTGCACAATTTAGACTCTAAGTGTGGATTTATTTTTGGACATTCCTATGAAGTAAAATCCCTTCAAATAGGAAATAAGCATTATAGAAACAGGGCTGAGCCAAAACCATTCATCTTGGTGTTTCCTGTTTTCAGGGAGATTCCTTCCTTCCACCCATCCATCTTCTGATGTTGGGAGATTGCAAAATTGTATCTCCAGCTGTAGTTGAAGTGATACAGTCCCACTATACCACCTCATGTTGCTCCACTCTGTACCTAGGTCTAGCTAGGTCCTAACTAGGTCCAGATAGCTAATTGTCATGCCCTGCCTCCAGAACATAGACTTTGACTCAAAGTCTGAAACAGGGAACATGCCAGAGGCTGAGACAGGAGGCATGTCAGGACCTGCTGTACAGGGAGAGGTTACAGTGCCACAAACAGAACAGGGGGTGGTGCTAGCTCCAGCAAAGAGTCCTGCCCCTTCAGACACAGAATAGCACTTGCCTGTACCCACCTTTGCAAAGCGCAGACAGCAAAAAGAAAGCTGGTGTTGCTCTCTTAGAATTTATAACTGGGAACAGTTAATCAAGCAGCAGCTGCACTAGGTGTCATGCCCTGCTTCCAGAGCACAGACTCTGACTCAAAGTCTGAAACAGAGGGCATGCCAGAGGCTAAAACAGAAGGCATGCCAGAGTCTGCTGTACAGATAGAGGTTACAGTGTCAGAAACAGAACAGGGGACGGTGCTGGCTCCAACAGAGCCTCCAGCCTCTTCAGATACAGAGGAACACTTACCTCAACCCAGCTTCACAGTGCACAGGCAGCAAAGAAAGAGCCAGGGTTGCTTTCTCAGGATTTATAACCGGCAACAATCAATCAAGTCTCAGCTGTGCTAGGCCTTGGACCTATTTAGCTGGTGTCCTTCCCCTCCAGGAGTTGTCAGAGCTTATCTGACTTGATAAATGCTTGGATACTCCCTTGCTGTGAAACCCTGCTGGACTTTATTTATGATTCCTTGCTTACTGCCTGGAAGTAAGTAACAAGCAAGGAGATTGTTTGATTTATCAGCTGTGCCAGGATTGATATAGAACACTAGGCTTCAGACCTGTATAGCTGCTGCCCTTCCCCTCTAGGAGCTGTTAGAGCTTATCTGACCTTCTACTCTGCTGGATACCTTGCTGAATACTCTGACTGACCTTGGACACTCTCTTGCTTTGGAACCTTGTTGGACTTTATTTATGACCCTGTACTAACTACCTGGAAGTAAGTAATGAGTTGGGAGCTATTCAGTTTGTTTTGTTTGTTTTATCAGCTCTGCTGCTGGGACTGAGAAAGAAGTCTAACGGAGTTTAGAGTGTGGAGTGATCAGCATCTTTTCATGGAGATAAAAAAAAACACCCTTAAATTATGAACTGAGTTTGAGTAATTTGCTAATATATACACAATATGTTTCAAGTTTATGCTCAACAAGTCAACACTGTAGCAAATATTAAAAAAAAAGGGGGGGGAATATTCTAAGCCTCGAATTTCAAGAAGGAACTTACCAGATGGGTCAAAAGTCACTTGATTGGCAGGATGTGGGCCAGCATCAATTGAGACCATTGGCAATCCTTTCCGAATGTCCCACAGTTTCAAGACACCATAAGAGTCACAAGAAACAATAGTATCACCCTGTAAAATAAAAACGGAGAAAATGATATTTGTGACTGCAAAATAAAGGAAGACCTAATTAGATAACTGAAAATTTCTTATTAATTTTCTATGATCCTTAGGGTTCTGCTTAATTTTGAATTTTGAAATCTCAGGGAAATGTTATTTCAGAGGAAAACTTAGGGCTCTGTACAATTTATCATAGTAAGTGGAATGGAAAAGCAAAGCAAACTTGTATATGTACAGAGCCTGTGATTTAAGATAGATTTTACACTAGCCTTTAGCAGTGTAACAATATTTGTCATTAACAAAACAGAGTTTCTGGAGCCTACTGCTTTTAACAAATATATGACTTTACACTGATAGTAACCTACAGAGGCCAGAACAATAACGCTTTTATTTTACACATGCATTATGTTTTGACTCAAGATCTACTTTTGGAACCGACCCAATTGGCCAACCAAGGCCTACACAGAAGAGAAAGGGTAGGTTCACATGTAATCCTTTCCCCCCACCAGCTCCAGGCTTCCCCTGACCAAGAAGATCTGAGAGCCAACTCTCCTTAGCTTTGCCTTTCTTCTGAGGTCATTTCCACAATACACTGTTATAATGCTATTATTCCACTTTCAACAACCTATGGAATTCTGGGATTTGTAGTTTCCTGAGGCCAAAGAGCTCTCTGGCTAAGAATTCTAAAGGCCCCTCCCTAACCTGCAATACCCAGGATTTCAGAGGATGTGGAAAATGGAATAATGGCACTACAACAGTGTAGTGTGGAAATGGCCTCAATTTTACAGCAGACATCTAACGTGCACCCATTTCCTGTCATATTCCATCTTCAAGGTACTGTAATATTTTTTGCTAGGAGTTTGCTCAGATATACACATGCTCACTTTCTTAAATCCAAACTTCATCAAAAGTCAACAATCTTATGTGACATGATAAGGTTTACTAGGCCACAACAATGGCTTCTTTTTGAGAAATACAAGCATGAAGTCCTTGAGTGTGATGAAGCAGGTACATTAACACTGAATGGGAAGAATTTTACTCAAAACTTAACCCCACTAAGCTTAACGCATCTTACTTCCCAGTGTTTATGCACAGGATTTCAGCCTTACTATATGACTGAAACTACACTCAAACTAGTATACAAGCATTTCTTGCCATTACTACATGGCATCTTAAGCTTATCAAAGCACAGACTTTGTGTTAATAATCCAGCCCTTCTTTCTTTAACTCTCATTTTTACTGTAACTACTAACCAAATAACACAATAGGATTCTACTTCAAAAGAAATTGCTTGTTTGTGTCCAGCACTGTTGGCTTCTGGTTAGAGCAGCGGTGGCCAAATGGGGCACCTCCATTTGGATCACAGAACACCTATGGTTTTAAGATATCACCACTACCTCCTTACCTCTTTTTTCATCAAGTTATAACCAAAGCCACACATCTAGAGATAGACAAGCTCTTTGAAATTCACCTTGGACTGACTTATACTATATTGAAAAAGCAGGAATTTTTAAATGTTTTTTTCTCCAAGCAAATCTTAGAAATTATCTATGACAATTCTCTGCAGACTTACATCTGCTGTGAACTACTGGGGTTCATTATCTTGGCATGCTACTAATAATTAGCATACTGGAGATGAAAGGAGAGCTAAAATATAGTCTTCTCCTTACGTATCTCTTCTACTGCTCATTCAGGCTCATTCAGCCATACCTCATAAAAGGGATGGGGCAGCGTATTTTGGAGCTGGTAGGGAGTTCTATAGGAAGACAGCAGGAATAAATATAGAGAATTCACATCTGGCTTGAAGTGCAGTCTAAGCTGGAGAAGATTTGGTGGATTTTAAAAACCTGTGTCTCCTCTGAGGTGTGTTTTTGAATCCCTGGGTTTCATTTCTGATCCGGTTCAGTTGAGCTTTGACAGTAGCACAGCATCAGAGGAAGTGACATTTGAAATCACTTTACTATTAAATGAGTTTACTTTATAGCAATATAGGCAGAGATACAAAAAGCTATTTTAAGCATATCCAAGGGCTTAATTCTGTACACTGGGATTTTTTTCAATTTGAAGAGCAGACATTCATGCCATTTCACACTCTGCTTTTAGAGCTCCCCAGTGTTTCAGAAGCTGATGGTCCTGTCATATTGGGAGATGGAGCATAGATGCTTAAACAAAATCCCAAAATCCAACTTGAGTGCTTGAAACTAGTTGGGCAATTCTTTGAATGCTTTGTGTGTATGTTTTATACAATATTTCTGTTCTGAAAAGCCAATAAATCTGCCACAAACTCAGACTTTTTCAGTGAGGAACAATAAAATATCCAAAGAAATCCTGTGATCAAGGAGCATAAAAGAACACACATACACTACATTCTGTTCTAAGCAAGAGAAGTGGTAATTTACTGAGTCAGCATCTTAAACTACTGATAACAAATGGCCTTCTGACTCTGACAGCATTTTTCCCCCATTAAAACACTTAATCAGCATCTAGTTTCCTTATGGTTGCTTTCTACATTTTCACCACTATGAATGGTACTATTTAGTAAGGCTCAATGCCCTTCTCTCCATTTTCTTCTATTGATGCTGCTAGCCACATAGCAAAATCAGCTTTATACAACAGCATAATAGAGCACTGAAGCACTCAGCTGTGTGATTTTCTTGTATGTTGTGGAAGAAAGAAATTAAGTACAAGGCAAAAAACTCTCAACTTTAAACTCTAGTAACCTATGAGAAATGTTCTCTTGAATTACCCTTTTTCTCAGTTATGCACTCCGCATGAGAGAAATATCAATTCTGATCTATATGATCAAAGAGCAAACAACACATGAACTAGTGAGTTGAGGAGATAAATCCTGCAAATTCGCACCTAGTAAAATTATATTCTCCCCTCTTTTTTTCTTCTTTTTTTGGAACAAGTAAAAAGAATGGCTTGATCTTTCACTCAGACTGCCACCAACTATACAAAAAAGGCTGTCCACAGAAAGTAGCTTTGGTTAATTTGCCATAAATTCTTTTCAGTAACAACACACTTTATGACATGCATAAAAACAACAACTAAAAAGACTGAGGGATAGCCACTACTGTCAAACCGTATGTTTGTTCCACAATTGCGCTGACTTAATTCTGTGTTTGAACTTTCCATATTTTGACTGTGTTGCATTGCATTTTTATCATTATTGGATTGCATCTTTTCACTGACAGGAAAAACCTGTTAATGGTCTCAATATCACTGCTGTTCAACTATTGGTGTGATTGTTTCATTCCACTGCAGTACTGATACTCTGGCAGTCCTGTTACAGCCCCATACACCCCTCAAGATTGATAAGGTTTAATTGGCAAAATATTATTTAATTGGCAACTACATTGATTGGCATTGATATAAAATGGAATGTGAAGTGACTGGAAGGTCAAGCTGGACAGAGGAAAGTTACCCACTGAAAATGTGTGATTGCCAGGCAAGTCAGCCGACACTCCCTCTAGGTGTAGCTGAAGTCATTGTCACACAGATTACAAAGTGACTCTGGAGACAGCAGGGTTAAGCTGAAGCCGGAACATCTTTGTGCATACAATGGTCAAAAGGAAAGTTCTGTGGCAAGTGGATTACTTTTAGAAATGCATCTAAAATCCAAAATGACAACATAATTATAAAGACACAAGAAGAACTAAAAGAAGATGGTATAAATTTCCACTGGTTGTTATACAGGCAATTGTGGGAGAAATGGAAAGCAGAACAAAAGGAAAAATCAGAATTATGTTTAATATGAACAAAGGACCAACCAAAGACAACAGCGAAAATATATAAGATTTTTTTGAAATGGGAAACAGAAGATGAGATTATTAAAAATTCCATGATAAAATAGGCCCAAAATATAGGGCATGCAATAGATCTAGAGCAATGGGAAATAACATGGAATAAAAGATTGGCTGTATATTTCAATCAAAATGTTAAAGAAAATATATACAAAATGCATCACAGATAGCATCTCACTCCGAGAAAACTTTCCAAGATGTTTAAGAACTATGATTCAAAGTGCTGGAAATGTAAATAAGGATATAGGAACTTAATATCATATGTTGTGGACATGCCACACAACAACAAAAAATTGGAAAAAATACACCAAAATAATTGAAAAAATATTAGACAATCAATTTAGGATGACACCGGAAACACATCTACTGGGAATGACAGAGGAGAAAATTGAAAAGAAACATGGGAAGCTCATGTTCTATATGACCTTGGCAGCACACCTTATAATTGCCAAATATTAGAAAACAATTAAACTACCAAATGTCAAAGAATGGATATTTAAGTTGATAAAAATGGCAACTATAGATAAACACACAAATTTATTAAGACAAAAACCAATGGAATCTTATGTTGAAGACTGGCCACCTGGGGTCAATTAGTGATAGCTAGCTTCTTAGATTGAAGAGAGAAAAATATAGCTGGATAAAAACAACAACTATTAATTAATATACTTTAAAGAATAATGATTGAGGAAGAAAATTAAATATCTAAAAGATATTTAATGTAAGTTTAAGAATCAGAGAGAAAATTTTTCACCCATAAATAGTTAGTATCCTACAACTATTGTGAAATGGACAGATCCTACAAGAAAATTATGTAGTGAACAACTATGATGTGTCAATGTGTTCCCTCACTTCCCACCCTCCCTTTCCCTTACTCTACCATTTTCTTTTTATTATATAAATATATATATTAAAATATATAGTTTTTTGTTTTTTTCCCTCTCCTCCACTCTTTGTTCTCCCTGTATATTTTTAAAAAATAAAGTAATAATAATTAGATCCTTCAGGTCAATATATTAGTTATTAGCTACAGGTAACATTTCAAGATATAATGGGGTTTTTTTTTTGTAGTCTTATGTTTTTTTGTATTGGAATGTTCACTTATCTTCTTGTAATAAAAATATATTTAAAAAGGAAAGTTCTCACCAAACTGTGATTGTTTCAACTTTGTTCCCTCATACCTGGACATCTCCCTGCTTTGTCCCCAAACCCTTCCACAATACAGAGCTATTATAACAGTCATTACTCTTTTTGTCACCTAAACACTAAGACCATTAACTCCGTCTGGACTTCACTGTCTGTGTTGCAAATTCCATTGTCCACTCAGCTACCATATCTGCAGGGTAGTTTTTGGGTATAAAAACCCTCAGTTTTGAGTGATTCAATGCAATCTCTTGCTTTGCTGAATGCCACACTGTCGCTCTGATTCTTGAACGAGAGCTGTTCTTAGGTGCAAACCTAAGCCACTTTGCCGCTTTCCTTGATGCTCTCTGGATCAGTAATTATCACCTAAACTTTGAAACTCCTCTGTCCAAAACTTTCCTCCCTTTGTCTTTCAGCTAGCTTTTGTGTGAGTGCATGAGTGATTGGATGCATGTGTGAATCTTTCAATAAAACCCATTTTTAGTCTACATTTTTCAATCTCTGACTAGTTCTTTCCTGCATGACCCTGTAAACATTGGTGGAAAGATCTCATTAAATTGCCACTCTCATGCAGGCCTACTAATTTTGAACTAATTAACCCCCCTCTGTCACATGGAGGTATCACAGGTGGACCCCTGAGTAACCTACATTTTGAAGTAAGAATCAGGTGGTGTGATCGGGCATGGTTCTCCTTTTTGTCCCCTCTGTACTCCCAAGCAAGATGAAGTCACTCCACTTCTGGTGTCTGGACAAAGAGGTCATCATGGTGCACAGGAACACCATTGCTTTTACTTTGTTCTCCACCACTTGTTTCTTAAAAAACCAAAAAACAAAAACAAAACAAAGTTTTGATTTGCTATAATTGAACAATTGCATGCTGTGACAGTTGTCAGAATGCTGCAATTATGCAATTATGGCAATACAAATTTTAAAAAAGAAATAAGTACCAATTATGACAAAAAAATTATAAAAATATAAACAGACTCAACCTTCCTTTTACTATCTTCCCCAGCACATATTTGCGGTCACCAGCATGCCACAATTATGACAAAAAACAAAACAAGGAACTGCACCTGCAGAATTGCAGAAAAGAAAGAAAAAGAAAACAAATAAACAACATGCATGCACTACGTAGTGCAGACATGGGTAGAAAAGCAAGTCAGCAAGGCAGTGAGGAAACCTGATTGCAGGAATGTGGATCACCAAAATGGTACCATAGCAGTACTGCAGAGAAGTAGTGAAAGTGATTGTTTCCACAGCGTTATGTTTCCATTTGCTTAAACAATGCAATTGCTGCAAGACAACAGGCAGGTGTGACAAAGCCCAAAGGCACAGTACTTTCATTGATACACATCCAAAACAAACCTATATTTATGGAGAAGAAAGTCCTACCTACATTCAATATGATTTAGTTTCTAGTAAATGTGTTTAGCAAGGGGTTGAGAACTGGAGTACATTACACCAGTATTTTCCAGAGCACTGCTTATATTAAACAACTGACAGAGAACTAAACAAGAACCATCACAATAGTGCTACCTAGGGAATGGTGTGTACCATATACTACCAATGCCATACCAGAAAAATAAATAAAGACACATTATTTCCTTCTGGCTACCTGTACAAGTACCCTTTGTCCTCAAAATTAACCCAAATGGAGTAAACAAGATTCCTGACAGAGGAGTTGGGGGAATATTGGTAGCTGGATCCTGGGAAGCAAGGAAGACAAGAGTGGTGGAATAAATGTGGCTATGCCTGTATCCACTTCAGGCAGAATGAATTACAGAGGAGAGGCAAGATTCAAAAGCCAAGGAGTCATGAACAGTCCAATATTTTCCCAGTACATAAATACATACATACATACATCAAGGTCCATTGCAACAGACAGGCAATGAACAAATCAGGAGAACTGTAGGCTACATAGGCTACACTGTCTTGTGCAATGTAGTCAATTAGGGGAGAATGTGGACATGCCTACAGAAATTACCTGTGTTTGTTGTACAACCCCTTTTGCTTCAGGGAGCGGAGTGGCAGGGGATGGTAGCTGCCTGAAACCATGCCACTGCTCAGAGCAAGCACAACTTGAAGAGTACCAAACTCAGTGGAATCCTACAGTAGACAAAGAGTTTATACCATCCTAAACTGAGACTTGTTTTTGTTGAGGGTTCATCTCCTCCAGCCCAAGGTAAGGCCACTTGATAAAGGTAGCTTTACCTTATTAGTTAAAGCCTACCTAATAAAGGCATTACCATAACTAGTACACATCTGTAGTAGTAAGAATAATGTCTAGAAATCTGAAACAAAAGTGTAACAGATGGCTTAAACACCAGTGCTGCTCAACAATCAAGTCCAAGTAATTCAGAATTCCCTAATCTAAAGTGAAACTGGGGTGGGGAAGATGTTTGTAAGTCTTCTTAACTTGTACATTCATACATCTGTTTGTTCCATGAAAAATGACTTCTGACCTAGTCAGTCTTAATGATCAGCAGGAGCCTTTGGAGTGCAACAGATGCCTGGTAACAACTGTTGCCACTGGTAAAGACTAACCATCTCAAATTTATGCTCAAGTCTGCCTGGCTGCATCCTTCAGCAGCAACTGTGCCACATACAGCATGGTGAGAAATTGGTGCTTCTGTTCAAAGGCCCTTTTCACATGGCATTTTCCATGCGAAAGGGCGCCTGGAGCGTCGCATGATTGTGAGGAGCGATCTGCACAATGCACTCACAATCACGCAATGCTCCAGGGGCCGGAAGGCATCGATCGCGCACCTTTTCATTTTCAGCTAGAAGCCGAAAATCGTGCACAATTGCACATTGCTCCCAGGCCACGCGCACACTTACCTGGCGTGCGGCGCTTCCAGAGCTGCACCGGAAGCGCTTCCTACCCCAGTGCAGCCTGGGAAACTCCCAGGCTGCGCTGTGGAAGGAAGAGGCAGGGCTCTCGCATAAGCAAGCAGCTCGTGCCGAGCTGAAGCAGCAGGGATGCAAGAGCCTCTCGCCAGAGGCTGCTTGCATGATCTCCACACCCCAGCATCGGAAAAAGGTAAGGTGCAGAAAGGGCCAAAGACATAGCCTGAACTGTAGTCACCAGCTTTTCTTTTCATGTTTCTGAGTGTACTAGGTGTATGGAAGCAGCCACCCTGATTGATATGCAGTACTGTAATGAGGATGTAATAGTGTGACTATTTATAAAATGCACAGCTCCTTTGTTGAGGCCCTCCCAAAACAGAAATGGATAAATTTAGGTGTGGAGCAATTACTGCTCACTCATGCTACTAGGTGAATCTTATTAACTTGAGATAAGATAAATGAGGGCTTTGAATGTCTCTTGACTGGGGCAGGAAAAACTGAAGAAGCTGACTGGGAGAACCCAGCAGGGAAGCACACCAGCATCAGGCCAAACATTTAGAAGAATCAACAAACTAGATGGGCTTGTGCTTAAAATAAGCTTAAAATGATGCTACATACTGAACCAGTCAGAACTGTTTTAACAGTTCAATCCTATACATGCCCACTCTGAAATAAGTCTCTGTGAATTCAAGTGAGCCTTATGTTTAGGTAGGTGTGCAGAAGATTGCAACTTTAGATAAACCAAGAATTCCTTAGATAATCTACACCAGCAGCCCAATGTCCATCTGGAGCCATAGTTACTTAGCATCTCACTGAAGCCTATTTTTCTAGACAAAATATTCATTCATTCATTTGTTCATTCAGTAAATATGAATCTCCTGGGACTGTAACACACATCTCAACCATGAAATAAGCACCACCCTGCCCCAGCTCATTATCTCCTTTTCAGGATATAACCTAAACTAGGGAATTTTCTCTCAATCGGTCAATCACTTTCACAGCCACCAAAGCCCTTTTTTAAAAAATGAAGAGGATAAGGCAGTATTCTTCCATGCTAAACTGGGAAACTGCAGGGCTAAAAAGTTATAAATAAACAGTTCTAATAAATAGTAAATAAGTGGTAGCAGTAACAGTAATAATTTAATGCATATATATATATATATATATATATTATATATATATATATGTGAAAGAAAATGAGAATTTCCCCTCTAGCAATGTTTCTTTTGCTACAGATTGTTAAATAATGGTTTGGTTATATTCCTCTCATTTGTTTAGGATCAATCCACATGCTCCCTCTGCATTGCTGTGTAAAACAGAGGAAATCTTTCTGCCTTTTGCCAAATCAAGGACTAAAAAGTTTCTTATGGTGTTCACAAAGAAGAGTACATGCTAAGCTTGCAAAAGTTATTTGCATAAAATTACATATGGAGCTCAAGATCACTGCACACCCTGCAGAGTTAGTGCTATAGAGAGTTGACACTGCATGTTATGGAGCAGCTTCCTCTGCTGTGCTGCTTCTACTTTCCTTTCCCACCCCCCCCCCAAAGGAGCTTAAACTAATCAATCTATTTTTCTTTTTATCCATCAAAGCAATGCCTTTCAATCCATGAGCTATACAGTCAGATGAGGGGAGGAATGATAATTGCTGGAGTTTTCTGAAGAGTGTTGTGACTTAGATGCCATCTTTAAATGAAAGACCATTACCCCATTAAGTATTTACTCTGATAGGAGCATTCATAAAGAACTACGGATAATGACATCTCAGATGGCAGCACTCCATACTCCATATGCGTTTCCATTGGAAATCGTCTACAAGTGAGTTTCCGAATAACAGCAGTAAGAGGTCCAGCTCATATACCCTCTCCATGATGCTAATACTCCAACTCACACATTTAGCATATGTTGTTGAAATATTTCCTCCTCTCTCACACATTAAAAGAATGTAGGAAGGGTGTCAAAGGGCTATATAGATTAGGCCCAATCCCCACCCCCAGTGCCAATGAGTACCGCATTATTACATTGTCTGCAAAGTCTATACACATGCCAATTATGCCATAGTTCAGTCTCAGTTTATCTTTTCTTACTCTTGAATTCCTGAAGTGTAAGAAAAGGTAAGCTTCCCCACAGCCTCCTTCAAGTTATCTTAAGAAAAGCTGTTTCTAAAAAGGGACAAATATGTGTCTCTGTACAGCTGGCACCTGACAAATCCCCTGACAGAATGGGTTCAGCAACACTGTCTTCAACTCCTCCTCTTCCTCTCCAGTCCATCATTCCAGGGACTGTGATAGGCAGAACTGAGGAGAGAGTAAACCCCAGGAGCCCTTTTCAAACCAGTTATAGCACTCTGATTCCACTTGAGCTGCTACAGCTGAATCCTACTGAGTCCTGGGGATTGCAGTGGATGGAGGGGATTTTGGAATTCTCAGCCAGACAATTCTTCTCTTGTGTCTCTGGGCAAATTATCCAAACCCTGGGAGGATTCCACAGGATGCAGCCATGGTAGTTGAATTGGCATCATAGTGCCATTAACTGTGTAGTGTGAAAAATCTTTGTCTTGCACACCAATGTACATGTGGCTGGATGCCAGGGTTGCCACCATGGCAGAAGAAGGTGAGGATACTCTGCACAACCTCATGATCTCTCCATGAATTCTTTCAATGCCATGATGGATTGTCTGACACACTCCTCCTACGGTATAAACAACATAAAATCCTTCCAAAAAGATCCTTTAAGAAAATGAAATGAAAGAATTAGAATTACTTAAGAACCCAGTAAATGTTGGGATTAAGAATCAAATAATAGTATTGCAAAAACAAATAGCAATGACAATGATGGATAAAATGAGGAAAAAATTAAATTACGTAAAACAAAAGAACTTTGAATATGGTAGTAAACCAGGAAGATTGCTACTATACAGATTGAGAAAAGAGTGAGCTAAAAGACTGGTTATGAAATTAAAGCAAGGAGATAGAATAATATCCAATGAAAAAGAAATATCTAAGGTATTTCATAGTTATTTTCAAGTGTTATATAAAAAACAGGAAGTGAATGATTCTCAAATAGAAAAATATATTAGGGAACAGAAGATTCCAAAATTGTTAGAAACTCAAAGAGAGAGTCTAAACAGAGAGATCGCCATAGATGAAATAAGGGATACAATTAAACAGTTGAAGGGAAACAAATTGCCTGGCCCAGATGGTTTGGCGGCCCTGTACTACAAAATATTTTATAAAGAACTGGAAAACCCGCTACAGAAAATTATGAACAGAATTTTAATAAATCAGAAAATTCCAGAGAGTTGGAGGGAAGCAAATATTGTATTATTGCCAAAAGAAGATAAAGGCCCTTCCCGCAAGAGGTGAGTGAATCGCTCCGTGCTGTTACTCACCGCTTCTTCTGGGTCCAAAGTAACACGGACTTTCCCTTAAGCCCTTCTGCAGGGCTCCTCCATTAGTCCAGGGTGAATCGGAGCAGTGAGAGGTCTTTAGATCCGCACTGCTCCAGCTGAAAATGGCGGCTTCCTGTTTCTTCGTGGGTCCGGACCAACCGCTGACGCTGGCCATGCCCACGGCCCGCCCTCCACTGATCTCAGGCTTGCATTGGTGCAAGCCTGCACATCTGCACAAGTCAGCAGGAATGCAATGGTGCGCTCCAGGAGATTGAAAGACCGGATTTTTCCGGTCTTTACTTAGCAAGCTGAAGGACTACTTCGGGGCATTTTGGATTGGATTAAGGTGCGGAACTAAGGTAAGTAGTCCGGACCTAGTCCTATCCAAAGTGCGGACGACCTCCGTGCTAGGACTCCTTGGCCCGTTTTAACTTCCTTGTGCGGAAAGGGCCAAAGATGTATTGTCAGCTAAGAATTATAGGCCAATCTCACTTTTAAATGTAGACTATAAGATTTTTACATTGATTTTGGCAAATAGGTTAAAAATCTGCCTACAAGATATTATACATGAAGACCAAAATGGTTTTCTACCAAGACGATACATTAGGAATAACACAAGAACAATACTTGATACAATAGAATATTTAAACTACCATAATCAGATGAAAGGGGCACTAATATTTATTGGCGTGGAAAAAGCTTTTGATAATCTAAATTGGTTATTTATGATAAAAATCCTAGACAATATGGATTTTGGTAATAACTTTGTAAAGTGGATTAGAGCGATATACTCTTTACAAAAAGCTAAAATTAGTATAAATGGGAATTTATCAGAGTATATTGATATAGAAAAGGGAACAAGACAAGGCTGCCCTCTTTCACCCCTGTTATTTATTCTGATATCAGAATGTTTGAACAGAACAATTAGAGATAATAAAAGTATAAAAGGAATAAAAATAAGGGGAGCAGAATTTAAACTTAAGGCCTCTGCTGATGATTTAGTTTTTACTTTAGAACAGCCAAACAATAATATAGAATCATTACTATTGATGATTAAGGAATATGGGAAAGTTGCTGGCTTTAAAATCAATGCAGAAAAAACTAAGATATTGACTAAAAATATAAGTAATAAAGAAGAGGAGGAATTACGTAATAAATCTGGCTTTTGAGATTGTAAAGAAGGTTAAATATTTAGGGGTAATATTAACAACAAAAAACCAACAATTTTTTGAAAATAATTATGTTAAAATATGAGAGAGTATAAAAGGGGATTTAAGAAGATGGGAGAAAATAAACATTTCCTTATTTGGAGGATTTCAGTAATTAAAATGTTGGTGTTGCCCAAATTAATGTATCTCTTCCAGACAATTCCTATTATCTTTTCTAATACTGTATTTAAAAATTGGCATAAAGAAATCTCTCAATTTCTATGGTGCGGGGGAAAACCTAGAATAAAATGGAAAATATTAATAGATGCTAAAGAGAGAGGGGGACTTGGGGTTCCAGATTTGAGGATATATTTTGAAGCTGCATGCCTAACATGGATTAGGGGCTGGGTGACATTGGAAAACAAAAGGTTATTGGAATTAGAGGGCCACAAATTGAAATTCGGTTGGCATGTTTTTCTGTGGTATAGAAAGATAAAAGTGAATGTCAGATTTAATAATCATATTATAAGAAGATCAATTTTAAAAATTTGGGTAAAATATAAGAGTAGGTTTGGCTTAAAAATCCCAAGTTGGGTGTCACCACAAGAGGTTTTTTAAAGGAGAGAGATGGGAAGTCTAAAAATATGGTTGAAATATAATGATTTAGTACAGGAGAAAGGAAGTAATTGGAAGATGAAGTGTTGCAAGATCTGAAAAAGGAAGGCTATGAGATACAATGGTTATCATACTATCAATTAAATGAGAAGTTTAAAGATGATAATAAAAATACAGTTTTGTGAGTAGTAAGAATGAATTTGCAAAATTAATATGTCCAGAAGAAACACATTTAATCTCAAAAGTATATAAGTTATTATTGAAGATAAATACAAAAGAAGAACAAATAAAAGTAAGTACGGTATATTGGGCTCAAAGGATAGATCACAGTATTGAATTAGACCAATGGAAGAAATTTGAGGGAGAGGGTTGAAATTTACTAAATCTAACGATTTGAAAGAAAATCTTTACAAAATGATATATAAATAGTATTTGACGCCTAGCAAACTGGCTAAAATATATAAGAAGGGAAGTAGCCAATGCTGGAAATGTAAACATCATGAAGGTTCATTTTTCCATATGTGGTGGCAGTGTACTAAAGCTAAAAAAAATTGGTTAAAAATTTGTAAATTTATGCAAAAGATTTTGAAGATAAAAATCATATTCTGACTGGAACTGTTTCTTCTTAATATGGTAGATCTATTAGATAAGGGAGAAAGGTAATACAAAGAAATAAGAAATATGATAAAAAGAAAGATAAGAAATATGGTAACAGCGGCAAGGATAATTTACACTAAATATTGGAAAAATAAGAGAATACCTAGTCTCAGTGAATGGATGAATAAACTAACGGAGCTTGCAGAAATGGACAAACTTACAACTATATTAAAGGGGAATTCAATAGAATTATATTTAAGAAGATGAAAACCTTTCACAGAACATGTAAGGGAAAAGAAAGGTAAATGGTTGGTGGTTTTGATGTATAATAGGTATAAAAGGTAAATACATGAGTGGGTTTTAATTTGACAAGAAGAGCAATGAAAGATAGATTGTAGGAAGTTTCATAAAAGTAATTTATAATGGATATGGGAATTATAGAATTGTATATAGAGAAGAGATGAACAAGGGTATGAGGTATTACACATGAATTTATATATAGAATTATATATAGAACTTATATACAGTATTTACATAGTTATATGTACACTGAGATTATATTTATTTTAGAAAGAGGTGTTGAAAGCAAGTGAAGTTACTACCAACCGACAAAGAAACCTGGAAACATCTTATTCACTTTTTCTTTCTTTTTCTTTTTCTTTTCCTCTTTTTCTTTCTTTCTTCTTTTTCTCTCCTTGGGTTACCCAAATGCCTTGATTTGTTTTTTTATTATCTCTTTTTTTCTTTTTGTTCTCTCTCTCTCTTTTTCTCTTTCCTCTCTTTTCCTGATAATGCTTTTTCTTTTCTTTCTTTTCCCCCTTAATAATCTTTCTTTGTGAACGTATTTGTAGTTGTCATTGTTTTATATGTACGAACAAATAAAGATTTTTTTTTTTAAAAAAAATCCTTTAAGATGGAGAAATGTCAGTGATAGCTCAGTGCTGACAAATAATCTTGGCATCCTGTTTAATCACTGTGAATATCTCTATCTTTGAGAAATTATTTTTGTTCTCTCTCTCTCTTTTGAAACATTATGTGTGGAGTTCCTTTGCCCTTCTTTAGTGGTTAACATCTCTCATCCAAATCCCCTCCCTTTCAATTCACTGCAGTAGCCAAAAGCAAGCACCCTTCATACTTTCTGTTGTTTGGGCTATGCTACCACCAGGTTCATTACATACATTCTATTTCCACTATGGCTGGTGTATAAGGCCTGTTGTGGTTGAATTGTTGCCTGCCTTCAAGTCATTTCCAACTTATGGCGACCCTAAGGTGAAACTATCACAGAGTTTTCTGGGGCTGAGTATGTGTGACGTCAGCCTGTGGGTTTCCATAGCCAAGCAGGGAACTGAATCCTGGTCTCCAAGGTTATAGCCCAATGTGCAATACACTACATTACATTGTGGTACTTCTGATTATTAGGCTCTACTTGTGTATTCTCTATGAGAGTGACCAACCAGTAATCATGGTTTAGAAGAAAGTAATAAACACTGTATTATTTTCAGCTGCAGGATGTTTATACTTATATTTGGCTCCTCACCATCTTCCCCTACATACCGTAAATGCTTGATACAATCTCCCTCAGTTGTGATTTGCTAACAGGTCTCCCTAACCCACAGCCTCTATCTGCTTCTTTCAACCATGTCCACACTACAAACTGAATTATTATCATTTATTTACATAGTATCATCATGGTACATGGAGCTTTACAAGTAAAACAGCAAAACAGTTCTGTGTCCTCAGGCTTACAATCTAATTAAGGCCATTTCTGCACTGGCCTGTTATAGCGCTATGATTCCGCTTTCAATATCCTATGGAATCCTGGGGTTTGCAGCCTCAAAAGCCCCTCCCGAAACTGCAAACCCCAGGATTCCATAGGATGTTGAAAGTGGAATCATAGCGCTACAACAGACCAGTGTGGAAATGGCTTAAGACAGACTCAAAAGGAAAAGAGGAAGGCAGTGCGGGACGGGATTTAGTCCAGCAGACATTGCCGCCTCTTCTCTCCCTCCGCAGTCAGGGCAGCCAGTTGGGATGGAGGGAGAGTCTTTCATCTGCTTCTAATAATCTTCTGATCGTCTCTCCACTTGTCTTCTCAAGTAATCACCAATAATTTCATGTGCAAATACATACCCTCTGTCAGACATTCCACACCTGTCTATCACTCCACATACCCACATCTGGAACTATCTGCTATATTAACACAAGGAATATCAATACAATGCCATGTTACATTGCATCATTATCATAATTTACATTACATCTCCCTAGACTTAAAAGAAGCAACATTTTGCAGGATTTGCAAATGGCCTCTTTTCTCTATAGAACATAGTAAAAATATCTGATGTCCATAATCAAAAATATGATCATGGAAAAATTAGGAACTTTATGTTGAGAAGTATTATGTTTTCAGTTGCCACCAATGTTAGTAATTTTGCTCTCAAATGGATTCTTATTTCTAAAGAGCCTTTAGTAAGTGTGATAAACAACAAGACAAGAAATTCTATTTCTTTGTAACCTTATTTTCTAATTATACTGTGCATGTAAGAGCATCAATCACCTAAGGAAGACCCTATTAGTCCTTCAGCATCTTTAATTGCACATGTTTAAAATTATTAAATAACCTCTGTGAATGTCTGACTTTGAGTTTATGCAAAGCACTGAATACTCTGAATACATAAATAACATCAGGTTCATTTTTGATTTTGTATTCTGTTCTTTACCCTGTTTCTGTCTGTCAGCTATAGCCAGGCAAGCCTTTCTTTGTTTTTGCCATCCATAAAAACATTTAAAAGATCTGACTCCTGAATCATTTGGCTCAGTAATGAATAAGAACTGACATCAAATATCAATACTATTGGCCTAGCTAAATGGTAACTGACATCAAGCTGGACTACTGAAGAGGTAAACAAAATTGAAATTTTGTTTTGGTATAAGAACTGTCTGACATTATTTATCCTTTGCTAAATCAATGGAATACAGACCAAAGTCTCTGTAATTTTCTGGGAGGGGGGAGAAAAGGGGATGGTTTATATGTGGGGCTCTAAGTTTTAAAAACACTGGGTTTAATTTTGATTTGATCTGTTGCCATATTTGATGCCATTTTTAGTTATACGATTTATGTTTTGTTCTATATTTACACTATTTTAAAGTTTGTTTATTGTGAGCTGTCAGGATAACTTTGTTAGGAGATAAAAGGGAAAAGTTGCAAATAAATAAATCATCCATATACTCGTGCAAAAACATCCACTATTTATCACACCTCCTTCCATTGAATTTTAACTTTTCTTTTTTAGTTACAGGATTTTAAAAATGTAATTATATTTAAAAAGAAAGAAGAAGAAGGAAGAGGAAAAAGGGAGAAGTGGAAAGAGGGAAGTATATAGGATATGACCATGGACTTTGTATGAACATTAAGGTAAGTCGAGCATATATCCAGAACAAAATTTGCTTGGAGTTGGAGTCAATCATCTATCTACATGTTCAGGTGTCATTAAAACAGAAAGATGTTCTGACCACTGAATGATGGATGGTAAGTATTTAATTTTCCACACTTGGAGTATAAGTCTTTTAGTTATAGCAAGGGCATGCTCTGATGTCTCCCTTTTAAATTTTAAAGGCCTTCTCACAGTGGTGAGTTCTCCTTTTTGGAAGTCTGATGGCCATTCTTGGGAAGTGCTTTAGTTGTGCATTCTTGCATGGCAGGGGACTGAAATAAATTGCTTGTGCACTTCCTTCTAGTTCTGTGATTCTCTGATTCATAAACTGCTTGTGTTTTTGCTTTTTTAAATTCTTGTTTTTGTGTCCATAGAGCAGTGAAACAGACACACTCGTTTAAAGCAACAGACAGGCAGATTTATTGCCCGCAGTGTAAAGGCAGAATTCTCTTGGAGATTGCACTGAAACCTCAGATGTTCATTGGTGCTTTTAAAACAGAAGTTGGATGGCATTTGCCAGGCATCCTTTACCTGCTGAGTCTAGTGCAGGGCTGTGTTACCCTGACTTCTAGGGGTGTTCCTTGGAAGACTCCCTGATTCACTCTAAATTGCCAGAATTGGGGGGAATTAACAGAGCACCAGCTTCTAACAGCAGAGGGCAGGGCAACAGCAAGACCATATAACCCAATGTCTATGGACTCAGATTGGGAAATAACCAGGTGATAAGTTCACTCAAGATGTTTTACTAGAATATACATGTGACACACACTCTCAGCCTCAAACTCTCACATAAAAACACAAGGACAATTGAAATTGAAAGAAGTGAAAATTGATAGGGGAAAAGCTGAGGGAATTGGAGGAGAGGATAAGACTGTACCAGTCCCGATATCCTGGAAAAAGATGAGCGGGAAGCAGGGGTCAGCATACAGGAGGGGCTGAGGGGAGCCTCAACAGACAGAGTGACAGCCTGCCAGGCAAGTCTGGGAGATCTCTGAAAAAGGAGTCTAAAACGGGGTCTAGTCATAGGGCTGAACATGTCCCGGGGGCAGACCGGAAAGAACAATGGCCGAACCATATAGGTATGATAGCCGTCTGATGGCTGCATGACATCTACGTGATATCTGCCTGATGGCTGCATGATGGTAGCACCAGGTAACTGGACCTTGCTTTGATATGCTTTTCTTTGTTCCAGGTATTCAGGGGGGGTATCAAGCAATCTCCCCAATGTATTGTGCTGATGGCCCATTACCTGTGCCTACAGTGCCTTTCCAAGGTTTCCTATGGAGAGGTGACGGGGGAAGTTTTGAGTCTTTGGTCTCCTGTCCTTTCGCTAGCCTGACTGCCGACGTGCCAACCTGGTTAACTCTGGCTTGCATGTATTTTTAATATAAAATTATTCTTCCTGGGATGGGGGTAGGCTCACAGGGTAACAGCTGGATCAATTACTTTTGGCACCCATTGTTGTTAAGTGTCATGAAGTCAACTTTGACTTCTGGCAGCCCTATGAATAAGAGAACTCAAAGTCACCCTGTCATCAAAAGCCCCGCTCAGGTCTTGCAGTTTTAGGGATGTGGCTTCCTTGGCTGACTTTATCCACCTGCAATATGTTTTTCCTCTCTTCCTACTGCATTCCACCTTGCCAAGCACTATTGTCTTGTCTAGTGAGTCATGTGTTCTCATGATATGTTCAAGGTACAACAGTTTCAATTTAGTCATCTTGGCCTCTAGGGAGAGCTCAGACCTGATTTGCTCTAGGGCCCATTTATTGGTCTTTTTTCCAGTCCAGGTTATTGGCAGAACTCTCTTCCAGCACCACATGTCAAATGAGTTTATTCTCTTTCTGTCAGCCTTTTTCACTGTTCAGCTTTCACAACTATACATAGCAACTGGAAATACGATGGCTTGGACAATCTTAATTTTAGATCTAGAGAAGATATATCATTAAATGTCCTTACACTTTGGGATCTTATCCAGTCACTTCATAGCTGCCCTTTCAAGTTCTAGACTTCTGATTTCTTGACTGCAGTGTCCATTTTGATTAATGACTGAGCTACGGTATAGAAATATAATTATCTCAGTGTCTTAATCTTTTTTTTTAACATTATATAAATCATCTGTGGTCATTTTATATATTTTTTTCTTAATGTTAGCTGCAAAGCTATCTTTGTGCTTTCTTCCTTAACTTGATGTCATCTGCATATCTTAAATTGTTGCTGTTCCCTCCTCCAATTTTTACACCTTCATCCTTCCACACCTTTGTGTGTGATATGCTCAGTGTACAAGTTAAACAAGTGCAGCCTTGCCGGACCCCTTGCCAACTGGAAACCATCCTGTTTCTATGAAGCACAGGCTGATTTTCTTCTGAAATTCTTGAGATCACTCCATTATCCAACATATGTTTGCAATATGACCCCTGGTCATCTTCCTTTTCTGAACACAGAGTGGACATCTGGCATTTCTCACTTCATATATAGTACAACCTTAGTTGTAGAATTTTTATGCTAGTGTAGAAGATTAATGTAGTGGTCTGGTGGTTACTGCAATCCCTGGTGTCTCCTTTCTTGGGGATTGGAATACATATTGAGTGCTTCCATTCTTTCATTTTCCATATTCACTGACCAATTTTAGTAACAGTTTGAGTGGATTCTGTCTCTGTTGCTTAAAACAGCTCTGTTAGTATTCCATATGTTCTTGGTGATCTATTTATCCCAAGTGCTTTGAGAGAAGCTTTCATTTCACTTTCTAAAACATTAGCTATAGTGTCACTGCTATTGTCTCTGAGAGCCTCTGTCGGTGCCCACCACTACTCCTGCTGCCCAGTAGCTGCTTGGCACATTTAGTCTGGCTCCTCAGCAAAAGTCCATTTGACAAGAGAAACCCACCAGCAGCACTGAAACTATCAGCGTAGCCTCTTGCCTCAAAGGAGCACCCAATCCCACCATCACAGAAAGGCAGTGCAATGCTGTGTTGGGACCCCTTCCAATCCTATAATTGTGCTTCAAAGTCACATTTCCAACAACCAGAACTTACTTACTTTGTCTCACATACTGGTATTCCAATATTCACAAAATACCATCCTTCAAATTTTGGGGATAATATATCTTGGCATTATAACCAGGGAGGAGAGAAGCTGCACCAATGTGGATTTAGGGGTAACAAGTTGATATTAGCCAATAATGGGTTTCAAAGGTTGGTTACACAAACTGCAGAAGCAGATATTTAAGACACTTTTCTGAAATGCAATGGACAAAATAAGCCCCAGATTTTGGTGTTTTGTAAAGCAGAATGTAATAAGGCTTTACCTGGCCAATTTTTGGCATATAATGCCAACTGAAAGAAAACTGATTATGGGTGCTTTTAACAGAATGGAAGAAAGTTTCGCACTTCCTTCTTTGGTCTTCAATATCAGAAGAGATGGCATGTTCTCTTTGCTCTTTGAGAATGTCTTTGGAACTCTGCAGAAAGCACAGTATTGCATTTTTATCCAGATATTCCTGCATACTAAAATGAGTCTGAGCACCATGTTAAAAAGAACCTTTGCAATCTGCTATTCTGGTCAGCTCCATAGCTATTCACTCAGAAGCCTTTGAAGAGCATGTGCCTGCACTGCTCTGTTCTCTCTAGGGAAATAAGCGAGGCTATATATTTTTTTATGTCTTACTGCTCAACCCCCCCTTCTCAAAACAGTGAAAGAAATCTAAAGGACTTAGATCCTGCACTCTCCAAAAAGAAATCTAAAGGATTTGACTGAGCAATAGCCAACTTGAATATTTTAGGCAGCCCAAACTCAGGCCTCCTGAAGTTGTATGAATAAAATATAGCAATAGTATAATTTAACTACAACAGCAGAGCTACTTCCTTATCACATTTCCATAATTAAAAATGACTATACAGATTCTGACACACTTCCAAATTAATTTTCACCTTCATTAATGTTAAAATTCTCAATCTTACAGTACTGCAATATCAACATATTGAGCACATATAATTTTACCTTCTGAGATAGGAAGCAAAATCTGCACCTAGCCAAGAGTTTATTTCTTAAGATCTTGGTGTGTATTTACTTCTGATAAGAGCTCTTGTCAGGAATGTAGTATGACAGTATTCATGGGAGGAAGGGGAGAAAGATTTGGATATTGTTCACCATAAAAGAGGTTCCATTAAAAAAACCAGTTTTCATAGAAAATGACAAAACAGCACTCATTTAAAGTATTTTAATTGAAATGTATGTTGTGAACCTTCTATCAAAGCAAATCTATTTAAAATACAGTATTTTTCTCTTGCAAAATAGCTGTGTAGACTAAGGCCATTTCCACACAAGGTCAATACATCGTAGTTACCTTGAATTCTCACCCTCTCATCTGCAAGTTGAACCAATTTGGTTTCGTAGTTTTCCTCATGGTTCTGCATGTTTTCAGCTCTTAGTACGGTTCAATGTGATGAGAAACCACCGTATTGTAAAACCGGAAAAACTCCGATGTAAATCTCACAAGCTGATTCTGCTTCTTTTCCCCCATGTGCAGAACTGTAACATTGACACATAGGGGACAAGTTGCTGGCTAGGGGTGCTCCCAGGCTATCATTTCCATCCTTATCTCTCTCGACCCATCAAAGGACAGGCTATCTTCTAGGTGTTAAACAGACAGCGGGAAGAGAGTGCTAATGGATCGCTAATTTCTCACATCAACGAACATACTGCACAACCGTAGCAAAGGAAATGTGTGTGAGTGAAGAAGACACGATCTCGCTTGATGAATGAAGGTAACTGATTACAGGATTATAGGAAGATCTTCAAGCAACATTGTTTCACTTTTGTTTCTCTTTCAGGCTCCTTTGATAGCCTTAACTTTCACTTTGCAAAGTAGCAACCTTTTGACAGTTTAACTTTGAAAGACCACTTTGGAGTTGACGGGGTGAGGTGAGGGAGGGGGATGGGAGTGACCATGGACTTGCTGTTGCAGATGCAGCAACCACTTTTCTCTGAGGTAGTACGATGTAAATGGGGTGTGTGCATACAGCACAGTTTTTGAATCTGAATGAAAAAAACACTGCTCTTGACACACAGTGAACCGCTCCTCCCCTTTTGTGCGGAAATGGCCTAAATAACAGAAATCCCTTAGTTCCCTCACACATGGTGCCTTTCTTTTTTTCTTCTTTGCTCTTTCTCTCTACCAATCTTCTGCCCCATATTTTTCATTCTTGTTGGCCTTTCTCTCTTGACACCCCAGCACTTGTGATATCTTTCCTTCTACTAACTCTTCTCCTCCAATCAATTGCTATGCACCAATAAGTTTCTTTCTCTCTCTTTTTCAAAGTTGTGTGAAGTATTCAGGTGACTTGCAGAGGAAAGCACAATGCAAAGCTGTCTGAGCCCACCAGAGAAATGAATCTCACAGGCCTGCCTCTGCTTAAGGAAGGTCTAGATGGTACTGTAGGCTATAGACCTATTTTAATTAATTAAAATTAATCAAAAACAAAATAACCCAGAGATGCACACCCTTAGCACAATATCCATGACAAGTTTAATGTTTCTGGGTTACACAGTCTTTCTTTCTTTTTTTCCTTTTTTTTTAAAAAAAATTATTAAACACATCACACACATAAACGATATAAAACAGTAACATAAATAATATAAAGAACTACATTAAAAAATACAAAATGGTACAAAAACACAAAACAACAAGCCATATACTACTAAACTATATATATCTAATTAAACTATAGTCAACTAATAAAAACCACAAATATTTAAAAAGTTAGTTCCTGCCCTTTTTGCAAACAGCTCCTATTAAATAGTTGTACTTAATTTTTAAATTGGGTTACACAGTCTTGAAAATATGAGGAAGTATGTATATAAAAATTATTTCCAAATTCTATCATCCTTGATAAGAAAGAACATGTTGATGAGATAGTGCAGTACAGCATAGTGATGACTGAAATGAGCAATCTTTAGACCAGATCTTTCCAAACTTTTCATGTTGATGACACACTTTTTAGACATTCATCATTTCATGACACAGTAATTCAGTTTTACTAGCAAACCAGAGGTTAAACTAACCTCTTATAAGAGATACAGACACATACATAAATTGTAATAACAAAATGTATCGAGACACAACATATCTCACGAAAACCTTTAATATATTTTTAAAAATATATGATTTATAAATAATAACATACATTTCCAAGATTGTAGGTGACACGTCTATACATTTCAGATGAAACACTAACATGTCATGGCACACCATTTGGAAAGCCTTGCTTTAGATGATTCCTCTTGTAGTTCCTAATTTTTGTTGTGCTTGCACTTGAAAAATTAGCTGAATAACAATACTAATCCCTGGCCAAATAAAATAAAATAAAATAAACATCTTTTGATAAATAAATAAAGATTAGTGATAACAGTCAGGTTTTGTGCTTGATTTAGAGAATGAGAAACAAAGATTGTGCCTTTTTATATTCTCTAATATCATGCTTTAATTGTATCTTAACTGCTGTTCACCAACTCTGCCTGACAAGAAACTTTTAGGCAACCCCTTCTCCTTTATACAGCTCTGGAAACCACAATTCTTTAAGTATCATTCATATTTTTGTTACCAAAAGCACAGCAGCTGGAACACCTGAATTCTCACTTTGTTTATGAAATCTGACTATTGCAACACCATTCAATATTATTTGAATAGTATAGCCCCTGCCATCAGACATATGTGAATGCTACTGAAGCATGTGGCTATGCATTTTAGAAGTTTTTTTTTGTTTATTATTTCCAGTAATGTACAAGCTACAAAATAAAATACATGTAAACAAAGCAACTTTGTGCAGTGTTGTGTTATATTGGGTTTAGTGCATTTTGTATGGTGTTGTGTTATTTTATATATTCAATAAAAAAAATTTAAAAAGAAAAAAACCCACATCAAAAACCACAATAAAAATAAAAGAGGAAGATGAGAAGAAAAATGGCAAATTATTTGCCCACTCTACGTTTTCCTATAAATAAAGAATCAGCATAGTTTGGAAAAATGTCTTGCATCCCTGTCCTAAGTGTATTTCCTTGGAAGCAAGTCCCACATATTCCTTTATGTCTGTGAAAGTATATGGTGTATCAGTTTTTAGCCTGAATAATTTGAGAGTCAAATATGTGTGCACCTACAGATCAGCTGCCCGCCTTCCACATATCATAGAATCATAGAGTTGGAAGAGACCCCAGGGGCCATCAAGTCCAACCTCCTGCTATGCAGGAACACCCATCAAAGCATTCCCAACAGATGGCCATCTGGCCTCTACTTAAAAACCTCCAAAGAAGGAGACTCTGTCACACTCTGAGGCAGCATATTCCACTGCCGGACAGCTCTGACCATCAGGAAGTTCTTCCTGAGGTTCAAGTGGAATCTCATTTTTTGCACAATTAATGTACAATTAATGTACAATTTATTTACAATTAATTAATGTGCAATTAATATATATAACTATAATTACAGTTTCTAAAGATGCACCTCTCACTCAGTTTAATCAACCTTCTGCCGGCAATTTCCATCTTTTCTAATTAAATTATCGTGGATGGTGACCAGTGATTCCAACACAATGTTTAATGCCAGATATAATATTCTTTATCAAAATAATATGCCAATCTGCAAAATCATCAGCATATAAAAGCTTGCTTCATTTATTCACTAAATCATACAACTACTCTGGAAGGCCATGTGGGTCCTTTATCTGACTATGTCTTAAGGGGACAAGTTCTAGGATTTCCCTGTACAAAATATCTGCTCTATGAAAAGAACTGGGAGGGGGAACTCCTGGAGCTAAAACAAACTGGTAGAGTTGACTCAGAGGCTCACAGAGTTGGAAAGTATTTCAATGGCCATCTAGTCCAACCAACTGCCAGTTTAAGAATCCAAAGCTAATACACTCCTGAGAGCTGGTCACTCAAAATCTGTTTAAGGGTATTCTACCCCCTTCCATGATAATTTATTCACCTGTCACACAGCTCTTATTGCCAGAAAGTTCTTTCTGAGATGTATTTGATAGCTCCTTTTTTGTAGCTTGAGTTCAGTGGTTTGGGTGTTATCCTTTGGAGAAGTGGAAAAGAAGCTCACTGCATCTTCCATCTCACAAGTCTTCATATAATTATGGTAGATGGTTACCATAGCTCCTTTCAGTCTTTTCTTCTTTCAGCTAAACGTGACCAGCTTCCTAAATCATTCTTTATCAGGCTTGGTTTTCAGATTTTTTACCATCATAGTTGCCTAGAATGGATACATCGGACCTTGTTGATATTCTTCTCAAATTGTGGTGCTCAGAACTGGACACAATACTTCAGATGAAGTCTCACCAAAGCAGAATAGGGTGGTACTATTACTTCTCATGATCTAGATATTTCCGTTCATATTGTCAAAAACTGCATTGATCTTCTTTTTCCACCACAGAACACTGCTGACTCACCTTTAGCTTGTGGTCTTCTAAGACTCCTAGATCTATTTCACATGTAGTGTTGTGAAGCCTGACGTCATCCATCTTGTATTTGCTTATCTGATTTTTCACACCTAAATACAGTAGTTTACATTGATCTCTGTATTCCAGTCTGAATCCTGATTCTGTCTTCTGAAGTATTAGTAACTCCTCCCAGTATCCTTGTGTCATTTGCAGATTTCCCTAGTGTGCCATGTATTCCTTCATCAGAAATAATTTATAAATATATTCTATACCATTATGCCCACTACTTCTCTCCAAGAAGAGAGGAGGAGGAGGAGGAGGAGGAGGAGGAGGAGGAGGGGTGATGATGGTGGTGATGGTGGTGATGATGATGATGTTTATTTATAACACCCCTTTTCACCAAAGGGCAGAACATCAACATATGCAACCAGGGACAAAGACAAGAAAACATAACACCACAACAAGACATGGAATGAAATCTCACCTTGTTTATCCAAGATGATAAACAATAATTTGTGACCATTCTTTGGGTTTGGTCCATCAACCAGCTACAAAGTGGCATTGTCTAGCCTCCATTTTACCAATATGAGTGCCATATTATCGAGGAGGAACATATCAAAGCCTTATTGAAATAACATCCATGCTTCTTGAATAATGAGAGCTTGGAATGAACACGCTACTCAACTCATTATTCATTCACTACATGTAACTAGAGGTGCCACCCAACTTTCTAGGCTCCCAATTAACACTGACTTTAAAAATATGCTTTAGTAATTTAGGTCATTAGAATTCATTAAAATTCACTTGGTGGGTGCCTCCCCTTCACATTCAATAAAACAGAAAGGCAAGAGGCTGCAGGAGAACAAATATTAGAAATAGAGGAGATTCTAACTTGTCACATAGTATTGTTAAACAGACTATCTTTGAGAAGACAACAGAACGGAAAGAAGGGGAGAAAGATAATGTTCTGAAACTGAGGTCGGATAGGAGGTTTTGTGGTGGATAACAGCTATATTTTGGAAATATGAATGAAGAAAAGAATTGCACAAGAAGTGTTACCACGGTTATGATATGTCTGGTGAGAGCATATCTTTTGATATCAAACTTATTTGGCCTTCATTTGACCTTTCTCTGCCACCTTACTCCATGTGTTTGCAAGGGCCACCAGACAAGCACGTAACAGGCGCGGCTGTTAATGGTTGTACATTCCAAACCCCATTTAGGCAGGCAGCTTAATGCCTCTTCGATGCTTAAGGGACCACTCCTTCTTGCAAACCAGCCTCGCTCAGTGCGACTTTACAAAGACGCACGGCCAAGTGCCAAGCCATTCCTTTATGTTGGGCCATTTGCATACTGGCCATACTATTGTCATCCAGCGCTAAGCTCATCATGTAAAATATGACCTTTTCCAACACCTTTGTCCAGCTACAAACTTCCTTTGTTCTCACTGAGCATGGCATGGCCTGTAGGTAAAATCCACTCTATAAAAAACTCCCAATTCCGAGCCTTCCTCGGACTACTTTGGACTTCCATCTCGCCTTGCTGTCGGTTTGTCCAGTGAGCTCCCCTCAGCGAACCACGCTGCGTTTCTTCCCTGGTAACCTCCGTTTCTCTCCAGGACTACGAGACCAGGTGTCGTATTACCCATTCCCCCAAAACTCTCTATTTCTATTTCTCAGTTAGTTAGTGTGTGTCGTGTGTTTCGTGTTGTTTTCAATAAAATATTATTTGTTGCTGTAGAACTTGTTGTAGACATAGGGTAAAAGATCCCAGATAAAGTTACCCTGCCTCTCGCTAGCTTGAGAGAGTGCTCGAGTCTAATTTCCCCCATCTTGTGTTTTTATTTGGTTATTTGGGCATCCCTTCTGGGACCTCCACAATACAGGGTAACAGAAGAAATAAGTGAATCTTGAAATGGAATGAGGGGGAGTGACATATTTGCTTAGCAGAAGACTAAGATGCTTAAGGATCTAATGCCTCTCCTAGTGTCTTGGGTCTTTCTAGGGGGGAGTTGAAGTAATTTATCCCTCATTGATTATATTCTGAACTGATTTCTCATGCTTTTGTTGTATAATCTACATCATAATATTATTTGAGGGTGAGCTGCAATGAACCCTTTTGTAGTTCTCTAATCTCACATAGTGCTAGGCTCTTGGATAGTTTAATGAAAAGTTTTCCTCAAACCCATCCCCTATTTCTGTTTCTCTTGGTTTCTCCCTTCACACTTCCCATTATATTTTTTGTCCACCCACCCCTTCTCCTTCTCCCTCAAATTTAAGCCCTTTTAATTATACAGTGATAGTAAAATGGGTACACAGAAGAGTGGGCTTGTTAGATACTTGATCATTAAAACTGAAGATGCTGCCGACTGCAGCTGGGATCCATAACTCTTGCCTGCAAAATTTGTGCTCTGTCACTGATCTTTCCAAGTCACACTTCGTGACTAGGAGTAGGGAGCATGTAGGATGCAGTGAGTCAACTGTGCAGAAAAAATAATAATATGCTAAGAGACTCTCAAAAATGTTAGGTTAAGAATTCTTCACTGTAGATTCACTGATCAATGTTTGCATTTCTCCACTTATTGCTATACTTGTGATGGATCAGTGTCCTCTAACTGAAATAAATCACTCCTTATTAACAAACAAGTCATTTGAAGAGGGAGCAAAGTGTATGTGTTAGTGAGGGTGGAAAGGAAAGAGATACAGGTGAGTGACCAACTGAACTGTGCAACAGCCTTCTCCAGCCTGATAGTTCCCAGATATGCTGCACACCCACCATTCTCAGGCAACAAAACTATTATGGGGTTTGTGATCCATGCCAGGAAAAATTCCAGGTGGGAGACAGGCAATTCTAAAAGGATACAAAGAGGCCTTTTGAAGAAATTGGTAACATAATGCGCTCCCTTAAAGTCAACACTGACAACCTCCATGCCATTATCTGTAAATCCCATGGTTGGTCCCCAAGACTAAAAATTTTAATCATCAAGTTAATTAAGTACTAAGTTAAGCTGTTTCAATTATTAACATTTATGCTACTGAACTAATTTTCCAGTTTCTAATGTTTACATTATCAAATTAATTTTCAAGATAAATGTTCCAAGCTCTGGTCTGCCATGACTTGTTTTTAGGAAACTCTCTTAGAAATTTAACTGTTCGTACAGCACGTGTTTAATCATCTCTTCTAGAACTATTGAATTCAAGCTGACATCAGACTGTTACGCTTTTATAGTCAGCATGCCTAGATGTTTTATACAGTTCTTAAATTCTAAGGTATGGTAAAGTACAGGATTAGGGAGGTAGTTTCTTTGTAAGAACAGACAGGTTGGCCATTGCTCACTTGCCCTTTCCCACCCACAAGTTCTTTTTCTCTCCTGTGATTCATTTCTGAAGAGCTCTTCAACCACCTGTCCTCCCACCAGAAGCCAATGCTGCCTACATATCTTCCTTATGATGCTGTCACCTTCAGACAAAGCTAACCCTTCTGGTTACACTGTCTGAAATAAGGCTTTAGCTTGGAAGCCCTAGTGGGAATTAACTAGTTACTTCCAGGTAATCCCCTTTTCCTCAATAACAGAAATACAACTAAATAACAACATAATTTTAATTATATTGATGAGTCTTCATGCAGCATACAAAGGTGAGTCCTGTAGCATGCAAAAGCTACAAGCATGGGAAGGATTCCTTGTACAATGTACAATGTTTAGTAAGTTCATGAAGTGGGGTTTTGCAGGATTCTACCATATACTTTTTTTTAAAAAAAAAATGCCTAAACTACATTTCCAAATGCTGAACTGCAATGCCATAAATGTAGGGACAGGAGTAATATTTCATGGGGGAGGCAGAAATCTTTTTTGAGGGAGGCAATGTCCTCATTGTTCCCCTCATCAGCATATCTCTGGTGTGAGCCATATTTTCAAGTAGCAATAGGGGAACAGGCATATCAGGCATGGATGTGAGTCATTCTGAGAAATTCTTGTTAGGTGATACATAAATATCAGGAAGGAAGGGAGGGAGGAAGGGAGGATTTGTGAAAACGAGATGTAAAATTGGCCATGGGGGGAAACCTTCTCTCCCCCCCCAATTATACAACTTCTTAAATGTTTCTTCCTCACAGTGCTTTTGAAACCCATGTTTTTAATCAGTGGTTTTCCTGGTAGATTTGGCAACAGCATCAAAGCTCCAGACAGCTTCATTTCTCCTTCACGTTAAAAAAATTATGAAAAGAAGAAAATATGAGGGAAGGAAAAGTCCTCTACTCCCCCTTAACTCCTTCACCTTTACCTCCTATTTTACCTGAGGATTTTGAAGATTTTGAACCATGAAGTAATAAAAAGATAACATCCCTATGAACCACAGTCTAGCTATAATTTATGCACCATAATTTACCTTTTCTTCTACTTTCTCCCAACACCAATTATGAGAACACTTATCTTACACTCTTGAAATTTTTGGTTTACTGAAAAATGGCTGAAAAAATACTCAGTTTGTAGAGTTGTCCATTATTGTACTTAAGACATACAATTACACATATGACCACTAAAAAAATCACTTTCTTTGGAGGACTTTACTTGTTCTTACTGATATTTAGTATACTATATACTATAGATCATTGACATTATCACTCCAGGACAAGCCAAAGAGAAATGGCCACCATTATAGGAGCAAAGTTGAAGACCTAAAAATCAGTAGGGGTTTAAATACTTGTGAAAAAGGTAGGATCAAAGATCCTTTCAAGGATGACAGTCATCCGCTATCCTTTCTAGACTCACTCCAGACTCACTGGACTCACTCTTATGGTTGAAAATTGACTAATTTGTTTGCCTTCAATTTCTCTATTTACAAAAGATACAGGGGATCCCTGGAAGGTGTGCAGAAATCCTGTACTGCTGTAATTTCATCAGTCATTTCATTTAGAGATTTGGCCCTGGACTACAATCATTTTACTGTTTATATTGTATATTTTATCTTACCTTCATGTTGAATGTGGCATGATTGCAGGAATGCAAGTGTCCACAGAAGGTTTGAGCACACAGGCCCTGCAAAAGTAAAGAAAGTCACAATAATCAGAACAGCAAATCTGATACATGTATAAACTGCAAAACATCTATATAAACCTGGAGACTTCTTTTTCTTCCATCTGGTTTAGGTGAGAGCAAAGTGAGACCCTTCAGATGTTGACAGACTGCAACTGCCAGCACTCCTTACTTGTCAGACTGTAATTTCCATCAGCCCTAGCCAGCACAGTCAATCTGAAGGAACATGTTTGTTCACCCAGCTCTAGAAGATCAAGTTACTAGCCACATGCCCTGGTTTTAGTTTTAGCTTTGGATAGCAGGGCTGACCAAGACTGTTTGCTTATGTATTTGCACTAAGTGCGGCAAGGCCACTACTGCATCTGCAGGCTCTCCCTAGCACAAAGCCCATAGAGCCATGGATAATGCTGGCTCTTCCTAGCAGAGCAAATAATACACTTGGAGCCAACAGCATAGAAGAAGAAGAGCTTAATGGCATTTTCTCTACTGGCACTTATATAAAGCCCTTTTGTCGATTTCCTCCCTCTCTGCCTGAGGAGAGGGAAGGACACAATAACCTGGCGCCTCTGGGATAGCCTTCTAGGGACTTCAAGATTGTACCCTTACAAGAGACTCATGGACTGCTGAAAGCATAAGGAATATGAATGCCAGGTAACAACTAAGGATCCAGTTTATGCTGGGTTACTTATTGCACTTAAGTCCCTTCGACACATGATTTATGAATTAAGTCCATTGATTTTCATATGAACTAACTTCAACTATGAATTCAACTTTATGTGCTGATTATTTTTAAAGGATCCTTACAGCCAAAGCCATAGATTTTCTTTGAACATAGAACTGGGTCAGAGCAATGATGAAGAATATGAAAGTACTTAAGCAAAGCTAAGGTGAAGTATATATCATTAAAGAGAAAATAACTATTATTTTATGAGGAGTATATCACTATAAATCTTTATTTAGCAACTAGGTAGAAATAATTATGGAATTTATGGAGTAAAGTTAATCTTTTTAATTGAAGTGAAGTGGATAGCCAAGATAGTATAGCAGCTCATTTATCTTATTGCTATTAACTCTTACTTCCTATCATGATTTCTAACACACACACACACACACTTTCTTGATTAAATTAAGAAACAGATTAAGGAAGCTTTGAACAAGGGATATATGAACGCGGAGGACTACAGTCCTTCTTATTCAGATGCTTAAAGAGCCCCAAGCAGGTGTTTAATCTCACACACAATCAGAATCACAACAGAGGAGTGCAGGAACCTGGTAAGGTCTGAAAGTATGTTGAGACCAGACTGGAATCACAAGTACACATTATTACTTAACTTGAAGGAATTCTGATCTTCCAATACCGCAGGTATTCAGTTTTGCACACTGGCATATCTGTAGTTCCTCTAACAAATACTCAGAAAACTGCTGGAAAGTACAGCCATGAACGATAGAGCAAGGCTGTATGGATTCTATCATTTTTGGAAGGTTCCTATCTAATCAACTAACCGATTAATTAAAAGCTGTTCAGGCCACTATTAGTCCTCGGTCAGAATATGCTTTCAGAAAATTTACAAAGCCACCCTTTTGCTTCAGGGTTTACATATGAAAGGAAACAAATTTCTCATAACTTGGAATATTTTTTGATGATTGGCAGAGCTAGTAATCTATGTAAATTTTGTCATTCCATTGTCTTAATTCATCTCTCAGTAGATCCATGTCTCAACTGAATGTGAAAATTGAATTTAGTCCTACGATTTCCAATGTATCTCTAAATATACCTATATTTCATGAGTAATAATACATCATCTGAGACCAAATCTGTAACTAATGATATTATAGTGATTATTTGGGTTGTTACTGTGTTCATTCAAACATGATCCTAAAGATGATTAGATATGGAAATTAAATAGTAACCTTCCATTTAGCCTGAAGAAATGAAAATATAAATAAAAATCCAGATTTTAGAATTAGATCCACATGATCCTAGGGATCTAGGAGGACCCAGGACAGCAGATAGCATTTAATCCATGTGGCACCAGGAGGAGAAAGGTACATGGTACAGTGGTCACATCCACCAATGATAGTTTAAAAGATGAGAATCTGATGGATGTTCTATTCCTTTTCTGCCAGGCAGACCTATTAAGGTGTTTTTGGTGGCCAAATTCATGTCAGATTTTTATATGCAAGATGGCGGTTCCTGTGTAATATGGAAGTAAGTCATCCAGAAATGGTGCCAATGGCATCTTAAAGGGAGAGCCTCTCAAGCAAGTGTTTCTTCATTATGGTTCAGAAGGCTAAGGAGAATGAAGTTTTAAACACTGAAAGCTATGGGGAATTAAATACATTGAAGGCTATGTGGGATGGTAGGTGGGAAGTTTGACAGTGGGTGACTCAGAAAATAAGCTGAGTCATTTTCCTTTTCTTTTCTTTTTTTTTTTGGTAGCAACAAAGAAATTGTCCATATCTATTCATAAAACAATAGCTAAGATAAATAATTATAATTCATCAAGTGTAACCTTGTATATATGAAGGACTGTTGCTCTGATAGTGCAACCTTTTAAATTTAATCAAATTACAATGAGAATATCCTGATAAGAATTAAACAATCATTATCTAGAAGTTAATAGGAAAGAAATGTGATTGTATAAGCACTTCAGGGTAGATCCTGGTAGATATATTTAATTGAGTATGAAAATATTATGAGAAGATCTGTAGCATGTTACTGAATACTTATCTGATGTCTGATGACTAACAGTTCTTCTGAGCATAGATCTTGTGCTAACAAGTAGTCAACCTGAGTCTTCTAGCATACCTAGCATTTTCAAAGTAGCACTTTGAATAGGTTTAGGAAGATCCTTTTGTTTCACTGCAGTTGAACAAAATATCACTGTAAATGACATATGCTTCTGAACTATTCTGCTTGGATGCAAGTAATCTCTTATGTCCACCATGATAGAAGTAGAACAGTAGAAGACCTAATACCTCACTACCCCAAAAAAAACTCTGAAAATGATTCTGTCCCTGGATTAAATACAATTTAGTGATTAATCAAAGAACTTAGTTTAAATATTTAATTTGACATGGGCCCAACAAACCCTCTTAACCTGAAGCACAGTCTGCTACAAGAGCCTTTTCAAAGACATGTACTTAGTTCGGTGATAACTGGGTGGAATAGATGTTTAATACATTCCTCTGTCAATGAACAGCATGGTAACTGTTGAACAACAGTAAAGTAGTTGCAAAGAAGAGATGCTCCAACCCTCTCTCTTTTCATGATGAAACTGAATTGGGTTCTGCTTATGAAAATGGCCAGTACATGTAAAAGAACCCTTATCAGCTTCTTCTGAATGAGCCATTTGTCCATTGGTATATCTCCCTTTGAAAACTGGAAAATTATTTTTCAGTCATCAGTCTATTAGCATACCAGTATCTATTTACTAGCAAAGAAGATTTAAGATATAGTATATTCTGCTTAAGTACAAATGATACTAAAGCAAATACATATTAACACAGTGCCCTGCAATTCACAGACCATTCATTGGCATATTGACCTGAGAAACTGGATACCTTTGTACGCAAACAGGTAATCAAGCACTGTCAAAGATGTCCATGCCAAGCAGGTTTTGGGGAATGGGAATGCAAAACCATTTCAGCAAAGATCACAGAACATGAACCCTTGGCTCCCAACTGTGGGACTGTACAGGACAGGACTATGTCTTGCATCATATCCCCAAGGACTTTTGGATTTGAACTCAAAACATTTTCCCCCATTCTTCAGGACAAGCTGGACTTAAAAGTAAGGGAAGTAGAAGACACAAAACTGGAGAGCATCTAATGGAATCTACAAGAAACAAAAAGGAGACACATCTCCAAGTGCTCAGTGGTTGGCTGTTTTTATTTTGGAAAAAGCTCAACACATTTCAGCCTATATATATTCCATTGGCCCTGCCTAGGGGCTGTATAAAAACAACAAAAAGTAAACATAGATGTAAATTTAGAATTAAAAGGACAACATGTAATTATATAATTATATAATAATACAGACATAACAAATTGTAATACATATCATTCTAATCTTTCTATATTGCTTATGTGCCTTCAAGTCTCCTGTCAACTTCTGGTAACCCTATGAATTCTACAGAGTTTTCTTAGACAAGGAATACTCAGAGGTGGTTTTCTCAGTTCATTCCTTTGAAATATAGCCTACATCACCTAGTCTTCATTGCCAATCTCCCATCCAAGTACTAACCAGGGCTGACTCTGTTTAGCTTCCAAGATCAGATATGTCTTTACCTACCCTAACATGAAGCCTGTGTATCAACATGAAATTTAATTGCAGGAACTTCTGGACCAAGATTCTCATTCCATTTGCTGGACAGAAAAGAAACACTTGAACTAGATTCAAGGGTTTTTTTTATGTTTGCAGATGGTTAGGAAAAAAGTGGTGGGAGAAGGGGGAATGAGACTGCCTTCAAGGACATATCATGCAACTGGGCTAGAAAAAGTTCTGAGTCAATTTACAAAAGTGTGAAGAGATCAAATTCTTCATTTAGTCCTCCAGGAACCAAAGATTTTAACTTCAAAATCCACTCTGCTTCTTTTTTAAAAATACAATCTTCTCATTATTACTATTTACTTTTTCTATAGCCCAGAATCTGAGGTGTGTTGCTCCTTACTAGCAAGGTGCTCCTTACCTGTTTTATTGTTTGTTATATTTCAAAGGTATTCTATATGTTTTCTGAGAGGTCTTGTGATCCTTCCCACATAAATCTTTAGATACTTGATAGTAAAGATGACAAAACCGCTATTGCAAGTGATAAGGGGACATCCCCTCACCAACAATTTTAATACAGCACGTCAAGTTCTCAAATGACATAAATAAAAAATTACATTAATCCCAATTTGGTTGATGATTTTCATATTGAAAAAATCAAAGTACATGTTCTGTGAAAAAATAAGTGAAGAATGTGAAAAGCAAGAATAATGAGGCATTGCTTCTTTGTTTTTAAAAGAGTAACAGGGAACTGTTTGTTTGTTTTACCAGTTTGCCACTTACTTCTGGCTGTTAGGTCTGTTACATATGTCAACTTCCTACCTTTCAAAATATTTTTTCCCTTACAAAGATGTGTTTTGTATTCAGTAATTTCTTCAAAATGATATAGTACTATGTGATATAATATTAATTTCTAATATGATAACATTTTCAGACTCTTAAAAATCATGACTCCTTTCTCTAGTTCTTATTTATTACTTTGGGAAGATCATCCTTTAAAACTCAAAGATACGTATTTTATTTTTTTCTAAAGTTAAGAGGAAAAGCAGTAATATAAAAGGCAACACATTAATTAACTAACTAATTAATGTGTTGCCTTTTATATTACTGCTTTCCCCACATTAATTAATTAATTAATTAATGCATTAATTAATTAATGTGGGCCTGTCTTTGGAATTGGAAACTGCAGTGGGCTCCAAAATGCTACACTCAGACTGCTAACTTGGGCTGGTTACAGAGAAGATGTAATTTCTCTGTCAGAACAGTTTCACTGGCTACCAGTTTGTTTTTGGGGCACAGTTTAGGTGCAGACTATCTGAAAGCTTGTATCCTCCCTATAAGATTGCCTAAGTCTTACTATCTTTAGGGTTAAGTTTTTTTCTTCACCTTATCACCCTCCCACACCTGTTTGGTGAGGACACAGGAAAGAGCCTTCTTCGTAGCTGCTCCCAGACTCCCTGGCCCTTTCCGCAGCGCCGGCGCTCGCGCGACGGAGGAGGGTGGCTCGCGCAAGAAGCCTTCTCCGGGAGGCTGCTGCTCTCCCCTCCTTCCTTCCGCAGGCGAAGGAACGAGCGGGGAAGTGGCAGCCTCCCGGAGGCGGCAGTGGCGGCTCGCGCGTCCGTCCATCCCCCCGCGCACGCGAGAAAGGTGCTTGTCGCGTCCGCCCCCCACCGCGCGCGCGCGCAAAGCAGGACGTGTCGCGTCCGTCGCGCTAGCGCCCCGCCCCGTCCCTTCCTTCCGCAGGGGCAGAGGGAAGGAAGCGTGACCTGGCCGGCTCCCCGACGCTCTGCACAAGAGGTAAGTGCGCGCGGGCGCCAGGAGCGTTGCGCGAGCGCGGGTGATTTTCGCTTCGAAGTGAAGTGGGAGTGCGACGTTCCCACTCCCGCGAGGCTCACGGGGCTGTCGCGCGAGAAAAGGCCCGTGCGAAAAGGGCCCCTACCCTGGGAAGCTAAGTTGGCTCCTTCTCTATTACATTTTTGCTGGCAGACAAAAACCTTTCTGTTTACTCTGGATCTTAAGTATTATGCAGGTCTTTTAATTGGAGTGTGTGCGGTATCTTTCAACATTTTGAGAGCCATTTAAAACAGTTTTAAAATAGTATTTTTTAATATGATTGTTCTCTAAATATTGTAAATTTGGTTGTTTCAATTGTGTTTTGTTTTCAACTTATATTATAAGCCAGCTTGGATCCTATATTGGGATAAAGGTGTGACATTCATTCATTCATTCATTCATTTATAGGCGATAACCAGAGGTTTGAATTGTGCCCCCAAAACAAATTGGTAGCCAGTGAAGCTGTTCCGAAAGAGACCTTATTGCTTCCTTTAAATAGCTGTTTAGCAGTGTAGCATGTTGGACCTATTGCAGTTTCCAGTTTCCAAAGGTGGCTTCACAGTAATTACAGTAATTTAAAGAATTTCCCATTATATATAAATTAACAATTTAGTAAAAAAAATTTTTTTTAAATAAAACAACCTTGTGAATCATAAGACAGCATCTCTTCTCAATATACTCTTTCAATTAAATGGACTGTGCTTAATATAATTGTAGAAGCTAGGATATCAAAGTTCAGTGTCAATGAATGATAAATTGCAGTTAGTTGGAAATGAACTGAGGTACATGGGTGGCTGAGTTATCAAGACGGGACATCATGACTAACATACTTTCTAAGATTATGCCATTTAAAACAAACAGTGGCTCATTACAAAGAACATGCATATATACCAAAGTCAGTTTTCAGTTGTGTTTCAGTACACTCAGGCTCTTTCTGCACGAGGCTGGTGAATCGGTTCATGCCGTTTTTTACTGGATTTTCTGGGCTCGAAACAAGGCGGACTTTCCCTCATTTCCTTCTGCACAGCTACTGTGTACGTTCCATTCTGATTCGGAGGACTGTGAGTTCATGAATCCACACTGCCCCACCGTGGCCACTCCCGCTACTCCCCTCACCCCGCCTGTCGGCTGTGATTGGCCCTTTTCTTTTTGCATGGTTTAGTACGTCATTGCGTACGTGTGCATGTGCGTACATGTGTAAGTCCATACTATCTGACTGGCCTCTGCCACGTTTTTATCCCCATTCTTCTTTCTGGGTGTATATAAAGGACTGTGCATTCATCTGGTTTGTCCAAAACTACATTTACTTTTAATCACAAAGTGCATCCATTACTATTGTATTTCAATGTTTAATTCATAGTGTGAAGACAAGAAAACACAATTACTTTATTGTTCATTTTGCTGCACAAGTAACTGACAAAATTTAATCTCCTCATTAGTTGGTACTGTCAGGGTTGTTATAACTCTCTCTAAATATTCACATGTTTCTTCCACCCCACAGATCTTCTCAGTGGCTACCACTTTTGCCCAGGTCCCATTTCAAACTTTTAGTCTTTGTATTTAGAGCTCTGTGCTAATCACCCCCAGTACATGGCACCCCTGCTAGCATGGTATGCACCATCTAGGAATTTAAGATTACATGCAAAGGATTATTGTCTTTTCCACCAATGCACACAGCTCAGATCATCTGTATCAAATCCATGAGCATTTCAAGATCTGGATACACATCTGTGGAACAATTTTCCTTTGGACCTCCAGATAGATGAGGATCTCTTCTGTTTGTGTAGGGAGTTGAAGACCTTCCTCTTTGATTCACTGGATTAAGCTGTCGAATTGTGCCTGAGGTCACTGGAGTCAGTGGCAGGATGTTGGATATTTTATATACATTTATAGTATTACTTTTATTGTTTCTGATTATATATGTTTGATGTTCTGCCATTTGGTGGAAAGGGCATTATAAATAAATGTTGCTGTTGTTCTTACACTTACTTGTCATTTACAGTTTTAATGATTATTACCATTATAGCTAATCATTCATTTAGCTTAATCCATTATGAGGTATCTCTGCAGCATTAATTCAAACACCTACAGTGCCCCTAGACTGATTTGCTTTCCCTTCCAGCAAGAATTATAAGGGACAGAAGCTTTGATGGTCTACTTCTACTATCAGGAGGGCTCTGAGCCTAAAGATCAGAGGCTGGCAGCACAAAGCAACAGTAGTTGCAGCATGACACAGGAGGTTCCTGATATGGAAGGCATGTGGTCTAAACTACCAGAGTACTGAAGGAGAGTCCAGCACTGCTATTGGCTTTCATCATAGGCAGCAAATAACTAAGGATAAACTGTCATGGATTTATAGCATCAGCAATCTGCTTAAGTACTTTTAGAAGCAGGACCAAGCAGTCTTCTTCAGAAGACAGGAAAAAAAAATCTCAACAGCCAATGGGAAGGGGCAAGATCCACATGACAAGAACAGACACTGTTGAATGCCCTGGTGGCAGCAACTTGCAGCAGCTGACAGGCTGTCCTCTTCCCCAATAGATTTTAAGAAGGCAGCTATGGAACATGTGGACATGTACGGCTGTGAAATGGAAGTTCCCAGTGTCAGTGCAGACTTTCAAATGCTTTAATTGGTGTAGGGGGGAGGTTCATACAAAGTATCTCACCTACTGGACTGATGATAAAACATCTTCTCTTCACAACTCCCCCACTTCTTTATGCTCTATCATTTAATCTTACCAATTGGACTGCTGGTGGAATAAAGCAAAACCAAGCTCTCCTCAAGTAAGTTATCAGTTCAGTATCATAACTGATCCTTAGTTAATCTTTAACTAATGTACTGATGCTTCACCCTTTCTGTCCTGATTCAAGAAGCAAAAACCTCTCAGTCCACCCTCTTCTATCAAATCCTGCTACCTTCCTACCTTGTCCTATACTGTCCAATACCGGGGGACAGTGCCAGTAAAAAAAATAGCAAAAAATGGTTAAGACTATGTCAATAGCCTTTAAATACCATATTTCTTTTTTGTAATTAGCAAGCTTTCCACATGTGTAGCGCCAGAACCCCTGAAGCTGCATATATGAAATTATTTCCCTTCTTAGGATAAACCTTATCTCTAAATGTTAAGTAGATGTGCAAATGTGCATTTTTGTTTCCCAATAAAATCAATGGGGGTGCAAGGGTGATCTGTATTTCTAGATCTTGATTTGGGCTCTAGATAATCCTAGGTCTGATCAATCTGGATGGAATTGGGCTGAGCTCTGAGTTGTCATTTTGCACCCTGTACCATACTGAAGGCTTTCTGCACAGCTGGACTAATCAAAAAATAATTCCCTCTTTCCCTGTATATAGGATGTGTAACAACCCATAAACTATTCTCCAATCTCTATAAATGGTACTATTTATGCTAGATCTAATTGGGTTCTCAGTTGTATACTGGTTTGGCCTTTGAACTCTCACTGAACACAGCATGCACAGAGTTATTACTTTTCATACTCCACCAAACCAAAAAGATCCCAACTGTTCGTTCTTTAATTAGGAAGAGGGAAAACAAACCATGTTCTTAAGCTGAGATACTGACTGTACGTGAAAGTAATTTAAGTGAGCCTTTAAGGTTCTCATTTAAAGCCTTAAAAACAAGGGTATATAAGAGGAATGCTGACAGGCCACATCTGTGGTATTATAATATAACCTGACGCCTAGATAAATGTTTCATGAATTAGGAAGTTGAAAAGGCATCTCAGTTCAGCTTTGTTCTCCAGATAAAAGTGAATTATGTTTTTCTCTTCTATCAACAGTTGCATTTTAACTACTGTGGTTTCTAAATTCTTTAGAAAAATTGGTATTTGACTAGACAGAGGGATCTTTCCTCTATTTGGTCCTGCAGGACTCATCAACTTCTAATTCAGAAGAAAAACTTAACCAAAACCAAGAAGAGTGGGAAGCAAAGCACTCAAGTTAACTCTGAAATGGGTCTAGCAAGGATCAAAATAGGGCAGAGAGGAGAATACATGTTGGATGTGACAGCAGAGTCTCCTTTAACCCCAGCATGTTTCTGAGAGGAGCTGAGAAGTAGGGAAACTGTATTTTGCATAATTCCTATCTCTAGACTTTGCTGCTCCTATTTTCTTACATTTAAAGAAGGAGTAAGGAAAACATGGTCCATGGGCTCCATATGACTTACTAAAGCTCCCAAACTCAGAGGAAAGAATATTTTCTGATCAATCCTCACTCCTTTTTGGAAAAAAAAGAGGCACTCATACCCCCTAGAGGATGCAGAGGGCATTCTGAGGTTTAAAATAATCTGTGCGAGGTTGCTGCCCTTTGCGGTCCAGTGAGGGACTGACTCTCAATTTCAGAAACATCTTAGGGGCTGTATTCTAGCACTGGACAGGGCCACAGGCAATAAGGTGAGGCCAAAACCCCAAGTATATCATAGGAGTAGAGTTACTGGTTGGCAGCTTCCCATTCACTGAGATTTCAGAGTCAAAACCTCAAAGAGCTGTACATCAGATATATAATCAACCTCTATTTGAGATGACTTAGAAACTGCCTAGTGTAATTGGTATAGCATCTATTCATGTGTGTTACTAGTTAATCTGACAGAACAGTTTATCTGCGCAGAAAAAACTGAATTTCAAAATATATAAGCCCTATTCTATGCATCGCTTATAGATATGGAATGACAAATTAAATTTTGGACACTGTTTCCCCTGGAATATCTTTGATAACAAGTAGCCCAGAGATGTCACCAATATATTTCATAAAATTAAAAGCTTTCACAAGCATTTTTCCACTTTAAATATGTTTTATACGTAATAACCCTGAGGAAGACCTTGTCCTTAAAAAAAAAAATTAAAAACTTCTCTAGAAAGCAGAGTATGCATGAATGCACATGGATGCATGTGAAAGCATTTGTGGGTTCATATTGGAAATTTCAGATTAGTTCTCTCCAATTAGTGATCAAATAAACCACAATTTGGTGATTATGACTTTCCAAAGGTTCCCATTTTGTAGAGGTGTAGTGGCTAGAGTACTGGTTGGGGACTTGGAAAATCCAGTTTCCAGTCCTGATGGGGTCCTGAACCTCTTTGGATGACCTTGGGCCACTCACTCATTCTCGCCCTGTCTTAACTCACATGGTTACTGTGAAGATAACCAGGGAAGAAGGAGAGCTATGTAAGCTATCTTGAGTTCAACGGAAGAATGATATATACAAATATAACTAATTCCTTAAAAGCCTCTTTGAAAAGCCACCACAGTAAATGTCACATATCTGGGCTTGGGTTTTATTCCCAACCAGTTATTGCAGCTACTTCATTTGTGTAAATTCGCCTACAAACTCCCTCCCAGAGATCAGCATATTCAGATCTTCTCATTACCATGTTGGATCTAGATCTTACAGTAATTTTTCTCTTGCCAATTACTCTTGTGTTGTTGTTGTTGTTGTTGTTGTTGTTGTTGTTGTTGTTTTAATTTCTCCAAAGAAAGGCAAGTCACTATGAAATTATTTCTTCATGGTGATGAAGAAAGCAAGGGCTGTCTGCAGAGAACAGCCTTTCACAGAATCTGCCTGGTATTTCCTCAACACAATGAAAAAATTCATGGTTGTAATGTGATGTATAAGGGGAACAGAGAGAGGAGGCAGAAAGACTAGCTGTTACAGGGATCTCTGAAATCCTATTGAGACAAGACATTATTCTATTTGGAGCCAGAATCCTATCGGGACAAGACATTTAAAATAGCTGAGCGAGCAGTTGCAATTTCTTAGAAGTCATAACTGTGGTCTGTGGTGGAGCGAGGTGCAAGCACACAGCTCTCTCTCTTCTCACTTTTCACTAGGGGGTGCAGAGCTAATTGACCATTGTACAACAAAACAGCATAAGGCCATGGCATTCACTGACCAAAAGCTTGCACAGCTATAGGACCCAATGTAACTATGCTGCTATATACTTACAGTACATTAAAATACATACCATCATTGGTAGGATTTCCGGTATTGTATGTGTAAAGCACCAGGATATCTACAGTTCTGCAAGTGTTTGTGTTTTGGACAGAATTTCCATGGTCCATCAGTGTATTTAACGTTAAAGATCACTTCTCTTTATATACACCTGCCCAAGAACTTAACTTGGCCTCCTGCATCCTACAAGTGGGGGCAACACGGCAGGTGCGGGAGAGAGCCTTGTCTGCTACAGAACTCCGGTTCTGGAACTCTTAGGGCTGCCAGAATGAAAAACTAGAGATGATTTTTGTACCTTTTAAGGTTCAGAAGAAGAGAGAATTTCAGCAATTGTTGCCTTTTGCTTGGTTGCATGATAAGAAACAGCTGGGGAAAAAATTCTCTTCTACAGAACCAGTAAAGGTAAATGAGCCCTTTCCAGCTTTCAATCTAGCAACTCAGCTCCCCTTAGAGACAGAACTTTTCCCAACACGGGTGTCATTTTAACCCAAAGTAACAGCATGCCTTCTTAGGAAAGTGTCTGGAGCTTGACTCATTCATACCAATTTGAATATGTGTATTGTTTTAACTTATCTTAAACAGTTGTCAGATTGTCAAATGTGTGTTTAGTCTTTTAAAACTATTTTTATTGCTTTAACTTGTTTTAAGCTGGTTAAGTTGATGGGCTATAAATCAATCAATAAATCAATTACTATTGCTTGAACAAATAAACCTATTATTTTTGTTTATACAGCACCATCAAAACCAGTGATCCTTTACCAAGTCAAGATGACACATCTCTGCCTCCAAAAGGCTTACATCTAAAGTGTGTCCAAGAGGGAACAACAGAAAAAAACAACTCCCTCTGGACTCCTGTTCCGCAGCAACTGATATATATACTGCCACTAGCACTGGGAAGAATATAAATCACTGGTGGGGCTTGTGCTTTAGCTACTTTCGACTGTTGATCGATCTAACTTTTATAGAGTTAAGAACCCAATGTATAAATATGTTCTCTTTTCTTGCATTCCACTAGTCTCAAGGAAAAACAAAAGTACTTTTCATTAACTTAGCCAGCCTGATGCAACTTCCTCTCCCCAACTCTCTAGCATCCTCCTTAATGGAAACATATAAAATACCATTTATTTATCTTGGTCTTACAAGCACAGCAGGTCAAAGTAGCAAGCAAAAAGGAAACAGTGCTCAGAGGCAAAGATGTATTTTATGCCTATCTTCTAAAGAGAAGCAAAACAAAGGACGGAAGGAGGAAGGAGAGCAAGGAGCAAGCAGGAAAGGAAGCGAGCAGGAACTTCTTCCAGACCAGCCAATTATTGAACAGGCATGGGAGTGGGAGAATCTGGGTAAATAGGGGTAGAGTCCAGGTGAATAAATATGGCAACTCTAACCCAGAATGAGGCGGGGGGGAAATCCTTTCTCTGATGGACAGTTCTGACCTGCAGTTGCAAAGATTGCTGCAATTCCCACTTAATAAGCTCACACCTTGCATGGCCTTATCTGTAACTACACACAAAACTGGGAGAACTCCTCTGGTCCAGTGCTGATGCAGGAGCTTGCAGAAGACTCACCACCTGCCCATTAAGAGTCCTCCCCAGGCTCTGTGCCATGGCACAAACATATTTGTCTTAGATGTCGTTTCTCATACCCCAAGGGTAGAAAACATGTAGCCCTCCAAGTACTGATGAACACCAGCTCATATATATTGACATTGGCTGGCTAAGGCTGACAAGAATTGGAATTCAACAATATCTAAAACGCTTACATGAAAGTCCTAATGAGCTCAGTGGGACTTACTCCTAGTTATGTGGGTACAGCAGGGATGTAAAGATATATCATTCAATATTAAGGTCAGGTTTGTCCATGCCATGGTATTTCTGATTTCTGCATATGGTTCTGAAAGCTGAACAGTGAAGAAAGCCAATAGGACAAAAGACAGATAAACAAGTCCAAGAGCAAATCGAACCTGCACTCTCCCTAAAAGCCAAAATGACAAAGCTGAGACTTTTGTACATAAGAAGACATTATACACCAGAAAAGACAATAATGCTTGGCAAGGAAAAAGGCAGTAGGAAAAGAGGAAGACCACGTTAAAAGTGGACAGACATAATAAAGGAAGCCATGGCCTTGAATCTGCAAGGCCTACACAGGGCTACTGCTGATAGAGTGACTGGAATATCTCTCATTCATATAGTTACCATAATTCAAAGTCTAGTTGATGACAATTAAGAACAACAACAAAGGTAAACATATGTAGAGTGGTGGGCAGTGGTTTTACATACTCTTCTTAGTTTTCTGCCAACCCCTCTGGAGGCCTTCTGAATGATTAATAGTAAGCCATCAGTATTATATAATGATTAAATTAATGTGCATCCAGAATCTTATTCACAGGTTGAAAGTTAACTGCATGATTCAGCCTGTGATCTGAACGGAAGCTGCACTGGCTGAACACTGTCATCAGTATTTTTACTTGTAAATACATATTTAGGAATTAATTATTAATAGTCTGGTACAGCACACAGTCGGATTGTTGGCCCAGATTCATATAATTCATCAAAACTGCTATTAGAAAGTAAAAATTTAAAAAAAAATCCAGTAAATTAAGATTTTAAAAATTTTAATTATGAATGTAGCTGAAATATTTGCTAGAGGTCTACATCATTCCTCTGAAATTATCTCCCTTCCCATTTTCATTACTGGAATATTCTGCTTAACAAAGTTGTGGTCACAATTAGCATCATACAGAGCCAATGGGGTAGCTAAGGATCTATCTACACTAAGAAAAACTCAGAGCTCCAACTATGTCAGCAGATTGCGTGTCACGTGAGTAGACTTCCACTCATGCAATGGAATTTCTTCTCTCGCTCCCCAGTTATAACTCAGACCTTCTCTTCAAGCACCTCTTCTAGTAGATGGACATGAATGGATAAAATCCAATGCAAAGTCCTCCCTCCATATTTGTAGGGCTGACCTTCACAAATTTGACTATTCGTGAGGTGTGTGTGTGATCCCCCTCATCTCTTCCTCCCATTCCCTTGCATTTTGCCAGGCACAGAGAAGGAAGGCAAGCTTCCAAACAAAAGGCATGGAAATGGGGGAGGCCCTCCTTCTGCCCTCTAGAGCTCCCCCTCTCATTCCCTTGCCTCTGGCCCTGGCCCTGAGAACGTGCACTGAGGCAAAAGGCAAGGGAATTGGGGGAAGTCTTCCATGAGCCTTCTTTCTCCCTTCCAGAGCTCTCTCTCCCATCCTCTTGCCTCTGGTCATGCAAAAGGCAAGAGAATAGGAGGTGGATTGTGGGGAAAAATTGTTCATGTTTTTTCCACTTTTCTGACAGTTCTGCATCTAGAACCCTCGTGAAAGTGGAGGGGCCACTGTAATTTGGTAAGTTACATGAGATGAGACTGCTTTAGGAATATGATTACCAGTTTTTCCCATAGTTCTCTGTTAACAAAGTAAACATGTCTGGCTTTTTGAATGTCAGCCAAATAGGATTATGAGAAAATAATTTTATGATGAAATAATTTTATATAAATATATTCTTGTATATATATAAAACTTTCATTTTTTATTATTTTTTATTATATACTATGAAAATATATGACATCATATAGTAAATGTATAGAGTTATTTGCAGACATTACAACTTGGAAAAAACATTCATAACTATATATCTCCCTTCTAATCCTTTGTGTCCCTATTAGTCCAATGCTATGTATTGTATATTATACATTCACCATATATGTGTAACCTTCTTGTTAATTAAATTGACATTACTATTATGTTGAATTGTATTTCTGTCTTCCAGTTTCAAATTTATCTGCTTTCTCATGTTCCATGAGTTAAATAACTCTCATCGTTCATGGAATAGTTTCTCTAATTTTACTTCCAGCCTTCCTTTTTTAGTTTTATTCCATGAAAAGTAAAATATACTTCTATTATTCCATAAACATTTTATACAATTTCTTCTAGCTTAACATAACAGATTATGTTCTAGCTTAACATAACAGATCATTAACAGATAAGTTAATGATACATATTCCACACTACTCCATCTAATCTCAGAGTAGATACATTCTGCTTCTGCAAAAGTTCGTATCGATTTCAATCTTTGTTGATTTTAAAATATATTGTCTCCAAATTTCTTTTCTAAATATGATATAATTGGATTCCATTCTGTTTCATTTTCATTCTTTGCAATCCCTGTGAGAGTTTTTGACAGTTTATCATAGTCTTTCATTTCCACAAGCTTCAAAAGCCATTCGTCAGGTTCTCGTGTTTGGCCACTTTTCCAATATCTTGCATAGACAATCCTGGCTGAGGTAGTCATATATAGTACTATTTTCCATCACTTTTTCTTATTGAGTTGATCTATGTCAGGAATGATGTTTAATAAGAAAAGTTCAGGGGACACTGGAATGTTAATTTCCAGCATATCTGACATGCTTTGTTTTATGTTCTTCCAAAATCTTTTTGCTTTTGGGCATGTCCACCACATATGAAAGAATGATCCTTGCTTACACTTCCATCAGCCCTTCAGCCCCATTTTATACATCTTGTTCAATTTAGATGGGCTTAAGTACCATCTATAAAACATTTTTAGATGGTTTTATTTTAGATTTTGGGATAGCGTAAATTTTTGTGTCCTTCTCTAGCTTTTTCCCAATCTTCCAGCTGTATCGTTTTGCCAGTGTTCTGAGCCCATTTGACTATCACCTCTCTTATCATTTCTGTTTCCAGTTCACTGTTTAATAAGAATTTGTAAATTTGTGATGTCACATGTGTTTGTTTCTTTTTTTAAAATATTTTTATTAACATTTCAACAATATATATATATTAAATATATTTCATTTCAACAATATATATATATTAAATAAAGTACAATTATATATTAAATAAAGTACAATTATGTAATCAATTGTAGCTTATTTGATGAATGGGTTTGTTTCTCAAAGATAGCTATTTCAAATTCATTCTTCTCTGATTTAGGTAGGAAACCCTCTAATTTCAAATCCATTTTAAATCTTTCTTTAATGTGCAAATATAAAAACCATTGACTGGGAAACCCTTCCTCTTCTAGTTCATTCCTTGTTTTTAATCTGTAGTTTTTTTCCTCAATTATTATGTCTTTTTAATGGATCCATCTTCCCTGAGTAGCTTTCCACTCCCAAAAAGTGCTACATGTGGAGAAACCCACTGTGGAATTTTCTTACAGATTTTGTTCTTGAATTTTTTTCCAGATATTCAGTAATGATATGTAATGATTGAAGAATTCTTTGTCTGCTTTTTCTTTTCCATACCAAAGGTATGCACATCAATCAAATTTAATGCCTAAGACCTTCTAATTTTAAAATTCATTCACTTTTTAGGGTTATCCAGTCTGTGATCCATGATAGCCTATTTGCATAGTAATATAATTTCAGATCTGGAAGGCCACAACCTCCTTTTTCTTTCTTCTCGGTTAGCAATTTCAATTTAATCCTTGGCTTCTTTCCTTCCCAAATAAATTTGGAAAGCTCCTTTTGAGGTGATTTAAAGCATTTATCATTTCTGATTATTGGGAGGTTTTGAAAAAGAAAATTTATCTTTGGGAGAACATTCATTTTTATGGCTGTCATTCGGCCTAATAGTGACAATTTCAGTTTATTCCAATTTTGCATTTCTTTCTTCATCTCTTTCCAAACTTTCATATATTTATTTTCATAAAGCTCTGTGTTATGTTTTGTTTCCCATATACTTGATTTTCTTATCAGATTTGAAGCCAGATTGTTATCACGGTTATGATATGTCGGGTGAGAGCGCTAGATATCCTTTTGATATCAAATAATTTGGCCTTTACTTGACCTTTCTCTGCCACCCTACTCCATGTGTTTGCAGAGGTCCACCAGACAAGCACTTATTGGGCATGGCCGTTAATGGTTGTACATTCCAAACCTCATTCAGGCAGGCAACTTAAGCGTCTCCATTGCTTTAGGGAAAAATCTCCCTGCAAACCGGCTTTGCTCAGTGCAAATCTACACAAAGCCGCATGGCCAAGAGCTGAGCCATTCCTTTATGTTGGGCCATCAGCGTCCTGGCCATACTATTGTAATCCAGCGCTAAGCTCATCATGCAAAACCTGACCATTTCCAACTTCTTTGTCCAGCTACAAATCTCCTTTGTTCTCACCGAGCATAGCATAGCCTGTAGGTAAAATCCACCCTGTAAAAGGTCCCCACTTTTGGGACTTCCTCGGACTACTTTGGACTTCCATCCCGCCTTGCTGCCGGTTGTCTAAGGGAACTCCCCTCAGCGAGCCATGCTGAGCTTTCTCTCCTGGAACCCTGTCTTTCTCTCCAGGACTACAAGACTAGGTGTTGTATTACCCACTCCCTTGAAATCCTCCGTTTCTATTTCTAAGTCAGCTAGTATTTGTCGTGTCTTCCGTGTTGTTTGTTCTTAATAAAAATTACTATTTGTTACTTTAAACTTGTCTAACTCCTCTCTGACCGACGCTGTATACATTGGGTAAAAGATCCTAGCTGAAGTTACCCTGCCTCTCGTTAGCTTAAGAGAGTGCTCAAGCTTAATTTTCCCAACTTGTGCTTTTATTTGGTTATTTGGGCGCCCCTCTCAGGACCCCCAACATACAGGGTAACAAGATAATTCTAATAATTCTTTTTCTTCTTTCTCTCTAAGATTTTTCATAAGTACTTCTGTTTTTTTCTTTGTTTATTTTTAGGTTGACAGCCTCTTCAAATGTTTCCAATTTTTCTTTTAGTTTTTCAATGCTTAGTTTGGGGTCTTCCAGAAAAATTACTAAATTGTCTGCATAGGCTTTGAGTTTATATTCTTGTCCTTTTATTTTCACTCCTCTTATCTGTGGATCTTTTCTAATTTCTATAGCTAACACTTCTAGGACAAGTATAAATAGTCCTTTTCTTTATTCTAAAAGGTTTTGTTTCCTCTCAGTTCATAATCAGACCTGCACTTTGGTCTTATATTTCTTGAACCCATGTGATAAATTTCTACCAGAGGTCCATCTTTTTTAATATTTCAAGCATAAAGTCCCAATTTACATTATCAAATGCTTTTTCAAAGTCAATGAAAATCATTGCCAATTTCCTTTTGTTATGTTATTCAAAATATTCCACCATGTTTACAACAGATCTGATGTTGTTTCTTAATAATTTTTTCAGCAGGAAACCATTTTGGTCATCGTGAATTAGTGATTGCAAAACTTTTTTTAATCTTTCTGCAATGATTGAAGTAAATATTTTATAGTCAATATTTAGTAATGAAATGGGGCTGTAGCTTCCAGGATCTTTTGGATCTCTCCTTTCTTTGGGGATTAGAGCTATGTTGGCTTCATTGCACATTTGCGGTTTACCATTTGTTAATACTTTGTTGAATGTAGCTTGCAAAGGTATAGAATCATAGAATCATAGAAATGTAGAGTTGGAAGAGACCACACGGGCCATTCAGTCCAACCCCCTGCCATGCAGGAACACCCTCAAAGCACTCCTGACAGATGGCCATCTAGCCTCTGCTTAAAAACCTCCAAGGAAGGAGACTCCACTACACTCCGAGGCAGCATATTCCACTGCCGGACAGCCCTGACTGTCAGGAAGTTCTTCTTGAGGTTCAGGTGGAATCTCCTTTCTTGCAGCTTGAATCCATTGCTCCTTGTCCTGGTTTCTGGAGCAGCAGAAAACAAGCCTACTCCCTCCTCTACATGGCATCCCTTCAAATATTTAAACATGGCTATCATGTCCCCTCTTAACTTTCTCTTCTTCACACTAAACATACCCAGCTCTCTACGTCTATCCTCATAGGGCATGGCTTCCAGGCCTCTCACTATTTTGGTCGCCCTCCTCTGGACTTGCTCTTGCTTGACCATGTCCTTCTTGAATTGGAGTGCCCAGAACTGGACACAGTATTCAAGATGAGGTCTAACCAAAGCAGAGTAGAGTGATACCAATACCTCCCTCGACCTAGACACCATACTCCTATTGATGCAGCTGAGAATTGCATTGGCTTTCTTGGCTGCTGCATCACACTGCTGACTCATGTTCAGCTTGTGATCTATTAAGACTCCTAGATCCCTTTCACACGTACTGCTATCCAGCCACAAGTCCCCCATCCTATATTTCTGTATTCCATTTTTTCTACCTAAGTGTAGGACCTTACACCTCTCTCTGTTGAATTTCATTTTGTTAGCCTTGGCCCAGCTTTCCAATCTGTCCAGGTCATTTTGAATTTTGATCCTGTCCTCTGGCGTATTAGCAACCCCTCCCAATTTGGTATCATCTGCAAATTTGATGAACATGCCCTCTATTCCTTCATCCAAGTCGTTGATGAAGATATTGAACAGCACTGGGCCCAGGACAGAACCCTGTGGCACCCCACTAGTCATTTCTCTCCAGGTAATAACAGTTCTTCTTCAAGAAGTTTATAGTATGCTGCTGAGAAGCCGTCTTGTCCTGGAGCTTTCATAGTCTTAAGTTTTTGTATTGCAGAGGAGATTTTCTTTACTGTGAAGGGTGTGTTTAACATGTATCTCTGATCTTCTGAAAGTTTTAGTCTTTTTTGTCTATCCAAGTAGTCTTTTATACATTCTGTTCTGTTTTCTAGGATATTTTGGAGATCATACAATTAGGAGTAGTATCTGTTGAATATCTTTTTTATGGACACTTGGTCGGCAAATATTTTCTCTCCTTTCCTTACTTCGGTTACATGACTTTGTTCAGCCTCCTTTCTTAATTTGTAAGCCAACCACCTTCCTGGTTTGTTCGCTCTTTCAAACGGATTCTTTTTAATTTTTTTAAGTTTTTTCTCTAATTGTGTAACATTCTCAGACTTGAGTTGTTCTTGTAAGAGCTTAATTTCTTTTTGCAGGGTTTCATTTGCTTTGTCATTTCTTAATGTGTCTTACGTCTTATTTTATTCTGAATTTCTAGACACTTCTGTCGTTTTTTCCTTCCATTCAGATCCCCACTTTATTAATTAATCTCTTATTACAGCCTTACTGGCATCCCATATAGTCTTCATCAATGTGTCCTTTGTGTTATTTTCTGTAAGGTAATATTTTAATATTTCTTTAGCCTGTGACAGATATTTGTTTTTCTGGAGTAATGAATCATTTAATTTTCATTTCCAACTCTTTCATTTTCTCTTTCTTTCCAATTCCAGACTTTCATGTTGGGAAACAACAAAAAACAGATCATTCTTCTTCATTTTCCATATTCAGTGTTCAAGGATTATTCTGTATTGAGGGGCCATCCATTATGTGAAGCCCTACCTCCATTTTGAAGTGGTGCAGCACAGCCAACAGGCTAACCATTTCTGTGTCTTCTAAGCCATACTGATTGTCTTCATATACTGTCTTCACATTCTTACCTCTATTTGTTATTTTTTAAAAAGATATTTTACATATTATGGCTGGCATCCTGGTATTTAGTCCCAGCTAAAATTGTTGCTGTTATGTGCCTTCCAGTCATTTCTGACTTGTGATCCTTAAGCAAATCTATCACAGAGTTTTCTGGGGCTGTGTGTGATGCACCCAAGGTCATCCAGTGAATTTCATGGCTGAGTGGGGAACTGAACCCTGATCTCCAGAGTTACAGTCCAACACTCAAATCTATGCAAGGCTGTAGATCAATTCAATCAATTATTGAAAGATATAATGATTTCAGTTGCATGATCCACTAAGTTCCCAGGCCAACTTAAGTTCAAGGGTCTGTCAAAATGAAATGTAGTCATAGGTGCAACAAAACCACAGTTTATCAAATAGGATGCAGCAATAAAACCCACTGCAAATGCAGAGTTAGCTCATGTGGTTCAGGTGATCAAACCTACCACTGGTGTCCCCACAAAGAATGGAAATTCACCCAAGTGGATTGTTTATCTGGGCTGGATTATGGCCAAATACATACCCTCTGAATGAAACCAACTGTCTGATCTTTCCCAATATTTAAATATCCTTTCTCCCTAGTTGTAAAAGATGATAACACTTTCACAGGTCTATGTGGTGGGAGATCACCCTATCATAACTAACAAAGGAACAATCTGCCAGTTCATATCTATCACTTCCGCAGAGGCTGACCTTGTTCAGCCTGCTAGAGAATTTGCAACTAGTACAAGCTGTATTATTTGTTTTGTCCCCTCCCCCTTATTTTGCTGTGGACCTGCTCAGTTAACTAGCAAATGCCAAGATACCATGTTATGTGATAGATAAGTATCACTCCTCAAGAATTCTTCCAGAAATCCCAAATTCCCTACAAATGGTGAGTCAAAACATGGGTAAATCCAACTGATTCAATCGGCCAACCCTAGTCAAGACTGATGACAGTCTATATATTTCAGGAAAAACATGCATTTCAAAAATATCATCCATAGCTTTACAGGTGATTACAACAATACTATGTTCAATCATTGTTAGCAAAATAATCTCACTGACACAGATTAAGGAACAGTAGTCTCATTAACAATAGGAAGTGCTTTTGTCGGATCATATAAACAACGAAGCCAGCCAGCAAATCGATCACAGCTTCTAAAACATTTGCAAGATCTGTGTTCAATTAAAATCATTTTACTATGCAAATGAGCCCTAATCATTGTCATTTTTTAATGTTAGTTTGCCTGTGGGGGCTCTAAATAGCCCTAAATAGTTTCAGCTGTGGATATGTTTGACAGAAACACATTTGCTATTACATTTTTTTCCCAGAGGTAACTGCATACGAAACAGTTCAGCTATGGATATGCTAAAGCCTTCGCATCTACAAAGTGGCCATGAAGGTCAAAAAAAGTGTTCAGTGAAGCATAAATCCAGCTGTGATATTGTGTGTTCCTTCATACATTTTTATATAGAGTACTAATTAAAGCACATATCAATGCAAGCAAAACCTCTGGGAACTTCTGATTAAAAACCTTCCTTTGTTCAGTATTGAGATTGAATAGATGGGTCTACAAAACACAACTATCAATTAGAAATGGATCCCAGTTGGACCTATTAGAGTTACTTGTGATCTTTAAAAAGAAGCCTATTGGGTCCTTATGGTACATTTGCCAGTATGGAATTTGGAGATATTGTTTTACAGTGGTTCTGGTCCTATATGGTGGGAAGATCTCAGAAAGTGATGCTCGAAATTCTTGCTCTGCACCTTGGCCCATGCATTATGGGGTGTCTTGGGACTCTATTTTATTCCCTATGAACTTCAATACCTTCAGGTAAGCCTCCTGGAGTTTGGGGATTGGATCTTACCAATATGCAGATGATATCAAATTCTCTCTTTTTCAACTAATGTCAAGGAGACTATAGAAGTTTTGAATTGTCCCCTGTATTAATTGGGTGTGGGCTAAGTAGTTGAAACAGACAAAACAGAAATACTGTTGGTCAGTACGAACACTAATCTGGGATGGGACTCTAGCAGACAGGTTGTGCTTCCTCTGAAAAATCAAATTTGCAACTTGGAAGCCTGCCTGGAGCTACCATTGTTCCTGTGTGCTCAGAAAGCTGCAGTAGCCAGGAGTGCTTTTGGCCAATTCTGGCTGATGTACCAGTCATGCTCCTTCCTGAAAATGGCAGATTTGATTACAATGTTCTGGTCCTGATTAGTTACTGCAATGTGTTCTACATGTGGGTCCTGGCACTGAGATAGGTGGGGGAGGTCCCTCTCAGTATCCATATGGGAGCAACAAATTTTCTCAGACATTTTTTTTTTTTTTTGCAAATCTATGTATATTAGCTATAGATTTTAGGATAGAGACAGATAAAAGCAAGAGTTTTTATAATACATTTTAGCATAATGTACCTAGACTAATAGGAATTCTTATACACAATTATTAAAGAGCAAGTCCTATTGGACTCAGTAGAATTTACTACTGACAAAGGATGTGTAGAATTCTGTTGATTGCCTGATCTTCAGAAAGATTACTTGAAAGCAGGGATGGACACATTAGTATTTTTTGGTGTGGAGAAGTCTTTCCTATCTTCAATCATGTCTATTCCACTCAATTTGCTGCAACTCTTCTAATTTTAAAGTGTGGAAAATCACATTCAATTTTCATACTATATACATTTTCCCACATATTTCCTCGTAAAATACAATAAAATTGTATCTCAAATTTGTAGAAAAAGATATAAGGGGATCCTTTAACACCTTTGAGACTAAACAAACAAAAGGGTAGGTGGGAAGGAAAAGGAAAGGAAGGAAGGAAGGAAGGAAGGAAGGAATTTCTAGCATACTTTGTTGGATTCCAGTCCATTCCATCAGATGCATGGAGTGAAGCCTCTGTGGAATTATACACCAATGGTGTGTGTATTTGTGTGTGTGAGTGGAATGTGCACTGTAATAAAAATGCAAACCTTGTGTATGAGAGTTCAGTCTCAATGATGGTTGTAAAGGAACAAAGTGGGAGACAGACTTTACATGTAAGCCAAGATGAACAGATAAACATATGATCAGTGAAGGACGTTCTTGGTCTAGTGTACTGATATGGGTGCAGGATCAGTAAAGTGTTGCGATAAAGCCGGCATAAGAACTCTGCTTAGTTGCTGAGATCATTACCTCTCGTCCTATTAGTACATAGGTCTGCCCACAGTGGCTTCATCTGATGAAGTGGACTGCAGCCCATGAAATCTTCTGTTAGAAATTTCTTTTTCTTAGTCTCACTGGTACTACTGGTTTCCCTTACATCTTTTTATACTAAAGCAGACTAACATGGCTATGTTTTTGAATGCTACTAAAATATGGAGAAGTATGCAGCATTAACAATAACTACATTTTAATCAGTGTGGGAGGTTTCAGCTACAATGGTTCACTTAAAAATACGAGTTAAACACAATTCTGCAAGATATTAACGCATCGCTGAATTCACATAGTTTTACTTCCTGATCAGTACCTTTGGCCTACCGCCTTAAAGTTACCACATGTTTTTCCCAGACCAAACAAACAAATGAACTCTATCTGAGGCTTTATCAAATTTCCAGTTTCTGAACTCTAGCAGGGGGTGAGGGTGGGGAGACTGCAGAACAGGAATTGGAAGAAGGACTGCTCAGATCCCAGTCTTAATCACCTCATCTTCCATCTCTAGAAACAGACTTCTGCCTTTCAAAATACCGTTGTCACATGCAGAAGCACACATGATTTAGTCTGGCCTGTGAGGTACATATGTGTACTGCTTATAAAATATTGGTGAGTTAACTATATTTTGCTCAAAAATAAATCTAGGAGGATAATTGTGTGCACGATCTTTACATGGTAATACGGGAGTACTGTCTACAGGGTCTGCACTCAAGCACCAAAAACTACAGTAGTTCTTTAGTGGAGATCTGGATGAAGAAATTTTAAACTGAGGGAAAGGGGATTTCTATCAATGCAACCAGCTGTTCTCCTTAGCTTTGCCCTTGGAACTGTTACCCCCTTGCCTAACCCTGTCCCAAGGTTTACAACTTTGATATAAAATTAATCTAACCTACCAGAGAGGTCACTCGAATGTGCATGTAGGCAATCAACGGTCGTACCATCTAAAAAGACCAGGCCAGTAAATATCCCTAGTCACGTAGCAACAGAAGACTTCATGTTATTGCCCTGGTGGACAAATGGTTCTTAAACCTTTTAAGGAGTCCACTTGAAGGGAGTCAATGTGTTGGGCACTGGAAGTAATAAACCTTATCAGAGCCATCTCCAGAAAGAAGAAATTTTAAACTGAGGGAAAGGGGATTTCTATCAATGCAACCAGCTGTTCTCCTTAGCTTTGCCCTTGGAACTGTTACACACCATGACCTCAAAGCGGAGGAAAATCCTGTTATTTAGATGATCTTCCAATATCAGAGAAATGCCAGGTGTGGAGATGTTTTGCTTTCTGCCCTGTTTGTTTCCCCTCGGAAAGGATTTGCCTTCAAAGTAAATTTTTCCTACAAATAGTCCATATTTTAAGGCTAGAGGACACAGAAAACAAAAGGACATATGAGGGATTGCAAAGAAGAAAAGGCGATGCAATGTTGTGATCCCTGCCTCTCTAACAGAAGACTTCAGGAGAGGTGCAGTATAATCTCTTACTTTCACTCTGTAAGTCTATTAGCCCTTGAATGAGTATGGGGGTGTGTGCGCTTAAGTACAAACTATTGTTATTCAATAAAGCTATTCATTGAATCTCTGTGTGATTTCTGACTGAGCCGGACCCCGTAAACATTGGGTTAAAAGGATCCTAATTACCCTGCCCTCTTTGCATTGCTAAAGCAGTGCTCAGAGCTAATTTTTCCCCGCAAGAGACCATTTTGACAGCTTTTGGGAGTCCCCTTAAGGAAGTCCCAAGCAAGCAGGGTAACAGAACCCCTTGTTTTCATGTAACTGTTCCAAACTGAGTTCAAAGTGCAAAGGTGTTCTGTTCTCATTTAACTCAGAAGTGGGGAGAGGATTGGGTAAATACTGCCATTCCCAATAGATTCAGGGGGGGGGGAATGCTGCTGCCTCTCCTAGCTTATGCATTCTTCCTCATTAATAACTTTTGTCATGTTGACCACTTTCTGAAGTTGCTTATCCCACATTTGGCTGTGAAATGTCGTAGGGCAGTCATCTGTTTCCCACAGATCAGCTTGGCAGGAGGAGAAGGCCATGAGAGAGGCAGCCACTTCCATTAGCTATAAGCCATTCCTCACGATTGTTCAGATGTCCCCTATGAAACAGATGTGCAGCTTCAAAGAGTGTATCGCAGTTTGATACTACTCCAACTGTCACAGCTAAACGCTATGGAATCCTGGGATTTGTAGTGAGGTGAAGTCTGGTGAGGTCTCTTTAGAAGTCTCTGTTGAAAGAGTTCCAGTGTGCATGGAGTGGTGAATTGTGTAAGGACACCAATTGCACAATTACAAGTATACATGAAATAGGTGTGCAGTCTTGACTGATCCATTCAGTAATCTGAAAGAACGGATAACAGTTTTTGTACCTCTACTAGGAAAAATCTTGTCCCCCCCCTCGCTTCTGAAAATTGATCCTGCATTCTCAGTCACAACATCTTAATAAGTTCTACACAAACACAGAGTGTAATATTCAGCTTGCTCAGAATTAGTAGCTAATAGATATTATCTGCCATTTTATGTGACTCTTAACACAACCAGCTGATTACCTACAGTGATCTTTGCTCTTTCGCAGACATAGCATATGATTCTTTCCACAGGAAGGTCACAGGTCGAAGAATTAGATATTGCCAAATACACAAACAAAATACTGAAGTCAACCCACAAAGATTACACTTGAGTACACTTTTTCTTCCACCACACTATAAATAATACCCTCATTAAAATTCTGCCTTGGACCAAAGGCAGGTCCATTAGTCTGGGAGCTAATTTTTACTGGCTCCGGAGATGTATGCATATTAAAAATGCAGCTTTTGTAATTGCCAGACATCAACCACCTAGTCAATGCTCCTCTTGGAGTTTTTAATTATTTACTTCATTTGCATAGACATTCCAATTTATGATCAACTGTTTAGTTATCAAGGGACAGTTTTTGTAATTCCTGTTCTGCATTTTATTTAGCTCTTTATCATCTTTGGCAAATGGTCTGAGACTGTTTTAACCCCAGTACTGAATAAACATTGGCCAATATATGCTATTCACCTCTACTTTTTTTTTCTTTTTCATATTTTGATATGGATGCTATGCAGCTTTTAGTTGTAGCAAGCTCAGGATAAGTCAAGAAATCTCCTCCATATTTATCTGCCAGCCTTCCCTACCACCTTCAAACAACACCTACATGTACTCCAACAGTCCACCAATCCTTCCTCTTTTCCCTCCAGCTTTATTGCATTATGAAAATAGAACTATACAAAGTTGCTATTTAATTTCTGGAGTAAATTCAAATTGTCCTGTTTGGGCCCATCCCCCCCACTCCCCACCGCCTCTCTGTGCCTTCAGGTTGTCTGTTGAATTATAGTGATCGATGAATTTCATAGGGTTTTCTTGGGCAAGGAATATTCAGAGATGATTTTACAGTTCCTTCCTCTAAAATACAGCCTACAGTACCTGGTATTCATTAGTGGTCTCCCATCCAAGTACTAACTCATTGAAGATCAGACTTGATCTAGTTCCTTTAGGCTATTTAGGTAACAACAGAAATGCTAAAGGAGATTCAAGGAGCTGCTATTTTAAGGAGAAATGCTAAAAAGTAATGTTTATATTCATAGCAAGTGAATATGCTTCAATAGGTATGAAATGAAATCCTCATACTTGTCCTCTAATTATATAAATGTCTGGGAAACTACTGTTATGGGATGGAGTTAGTCAAAATGACTCCAAGAGATCCCTTTCAGCTCTGTAAATCTAGAGTTATTCATATGACTGTTCTGAGGTAGTATCTGTTGGGCTATAACAAAAGATAGTTGATGGATCCTAGCATTCTGAGATGGCGGGAGTTAGGATAGCACAAGAAAGCAGAGGTGATTGAAGAGATATTTAACTTTTCTTCTGTACTAATAGGTAAGGAAAGGGTAAATGAGTTAAGTTTGTTTGTAGCAGAAAATTAGACTATAGTGGAGCTGAGGGCATTTCTACATTGCACTGTTATAGTGTTATTATTCTACTTTCAACATCCTATGGAATCCAGGGGGTTGCAGTTTGGGGAGGGGCATTTAGAATTCTTGGCCGGAGAGCTCTTTGGCCTCAGTAAACTACAAACCCCAGAATCCCACAGGATGTTGAAAGTAGAGTAACAGCACTTTAACAGTGTAGTCTAGAAATGCCCTGGGTCTTAAAAAATGGAAGCAGAAAATTGACCTGGATTTCCTAAGAAAATCTTACTGATGAACAGCAGGAATCTGAGTTTTATTGCAGTGAATCATCAGCTCATACTCAATTTGTACCTGAGTAAATAAACAGGAATGCCATAAATGTCTAGTGACCTGTTTCTAGGAACACTGAGTTTGAAGCACTAGAGCCATCATTCACACTTCATTCAGAAGTGTAATACACATGCATTTACAGTAGTCCTCATTTTTACTGCGCACCCATGTTTACCCTATCCTTTTAACCTGAGAATTAAATTAGTATTTAATGAGATATGGTACACATCTGAGTACAGCTTCCAATTTATACATCAGTTATGTTTCTACAATGGGTGAGATTGATCTTCCTCTTCTGATTGACCAACTGTTCCTAAGCGGCAGAAATTGTTAAATCTTGCAGCCCCCAGAAAGATTTTTCCATAGCTGTGTGTCATCCCAGCAGAAAAAGATATCAATGCATCTTGAAAAAATAATTCCAAAGTCTTTCCCCTCTGCTTGTTAAAAAAGAGCTACAGTCTTCAACAAAGACTTTCTTGGCCTATCATTGACATTCAGCTCCCAGTTTTAACAACAATGGAAGAAATTGATTTGTAAACCCCATTATCTTTGTGTTCCCTCCCCTTGGTACTTTTCAGGACTTACTGCAGGAAAAAGACTGAAGAGTAAATGTGGACAGAGCAAAAGCATCTTGCCTGGCAGGGAGAAAATTGATTACCAATTCCCATCTCAGCCAGAGAGAACATCTCTGCACAACTCAAATGTCCCCAGGGATTTCTCTAGACAGCCCCCAGCTGGAAGTCTGAGTAGATGGTATGATGAGGGCAGTACACCAGAGATCATAAATCAATCATGGTTATAAAATTTGTAATTAGGTAGCAGTTTTAACAGCTCCTACACAAATACAGTCCTTCCTTTTCTTTAAAAGTTTGTTGTATACTGAGAACATTCCCCTGACTTTGCTTATGAAGGACGAACAAATAAAGAAATAAGAAGCTGGGCTGGTTATACACAAAAAAGTGTCTCGGAACATATTTCAACAAATGGCAAGCCAATTTTTAAAAGCATATTGCTGAGACTGAGCTTTTTTCTATAATAATCAGTTAATTTTAAAACCTTGATAACGATACTTTAATAGGCAGACTAATAATGCTGTGATTTGCTTTCATTCTTTCACTCTTTGAAAATGTTTGATCAAGCATACAACTGAATGTGGGGAGAAGGAGTTTGGGATAGCATCCTTCATAAAATCAGGATCTCATTACATAGGGGTTTACAGAAATTTAAACCGAAATGTATAATAAACACACCACAAAAACAGAAGGATTTAACATCATGGTTGGGAAGCTTGCTCATATTTGGGCATACATTTATGGGTCCTTTAAACTGCACATTGAACAGGGGTGGGCCACATATTCCATTATGTTCTGAATCATCTGCAAAGGCTTTTTGATATATTTTAGTACAGTCCAGGATTTCCTTGTTTCCAGAAGACCAGGAGGTATGAAGCAGGATAGCCGAGAATAGTAGGGATTTCTCCCTAAAATCAACAAAGGAAATTCTGCATTTATATCCCCATGGTAAGAAGGTCTTGACACTGGATTTCATGGAGAAACCTAATCACATTGGAGCTGTGGGTTCACATTACAGGACAGAGAACTGTGTGGTTATGTTACATAAATATTGTCTTATGATCAGCTACAGGACTATTTCACCATGTCAAAAAGTTTCAAAAAGCTAAATATTTTATATCTGAATCCAGAGTGTTCCTAGAGATGCTTCAATATTTTTCTCATCCAAATTTGTTCCCAGATTTTAGAATTCCAAAGTTTGCCTGATTTCCAAAGTGAGATAGATTTGTTAGGGATGTTCCTTTCTTTCATTTTGAAACCCACCAATTCTGTACTGAGTGCTACACACAGAGAATTGGTGCGTTGTACAGTGGGCCTCTTCAGAAAAAAAGCAGTATTATAGATTGGAATGGTAGGTAGAGCTGAAGAAATGTGGATTACTTCTATTCTACCACAGGATCCACTTCCAGCTCTATAAGAGGAATGGCCCTTCAGATGTTTTGGCTTACAATTCCCATCAGCCTAGCCAGTGGCAAGGGGTTTTGGAAGAGGCAATCAAAAATTAAATAAACCTAGAGAGCAACAGTTACCCATCTCTGCTCTATACACAAGAAAGCTCACAGCTGGAGCAATGAAAGCATAGTAATGATTGACTATTTATTTATTTGGCAAATATGCCACAAGCAAGTGTGAGATAATGCCACATTTGCACATGTTTTAAGAGATATATAGCCCATCACTCCATATTTTGGTTCTTTTTTGCCTCCTGAGCAAGGAATGAGGCAGTGATACAGAGGCAGTTTGTGATAGATGATGATGCGGTGATTGAGGAGCAACTGATTGTGCAGCGGGCCGAGCCAGTGGCTGAGCAAGTCAACCTGCAAACATCCCCTGTACTGGAAGGTCAAACAGAGACTGAGTTGCCGCAGCCAGCTCATGACAGAGAGGGAACCAGAAGTGATGCAGAGCAGTTGCAGCCAGGTGTGTGACGGGCAGACTGAGAAGGTAAATGCTGTTCTTGAGCAGTACCTCCGCTGTTATGTTAACTTCCATCAGGATGACTGGATGGCTCTCCTGCCCTTGGCTGAGTTTGCCTATAACAGCGCCCACCATGTGTCTACCCAGATGTCTCCTTTTTTTTTTTTGCCAACTATGGTTTCCATCCACATTTCTCTTCCAGTGTTCCCCCCTGTTCTTCTGTACCGGCTGCAGATCGGTTCCTGCAGGAGCTGCAGGCGATCCATCAAGTCCTCCATGATCAACTGCAGGAAGCTAAGGACCGGTATAAGCACTTTGCAATCAACATCGGAGACCTGGTCCTACCTTGTCTGTGGGGAACCTTGTCTGGATTTCTACCCAGCATCTCCCAACCCAGTGCCCGGTGAAGAAACTGGATCATCGCTTTGTTGGTCCCCTCCCAGTGGAGGTAGTGATTAATCCGGTTGCCTACAGGGTTAAGCTCCCTGCCTCTTTCAAGGTCCACCCGGTCTTACATTTCTCCATGTTCTCCCCTGACGCCCCTGGCAGTCCATACCGGACTGCAGCCCTGCCTCCCCCGCCTGTCATGGTGGATGGGGAGCCTGAGTTTGAGGTTACACAGATCCTAGATTCCCAGTGGCATCGGCGGCGTCTGCAATATCTGCTGGATTGGAAGGGGTATGGTCCAGAGGAACGATCCTGCGAGGATGCCCATCATGTCCATGCTCCACAGTTGGTTTGCAGTTCTCATCCAGCCCCTCCTGTTCGGGATGGGGAGGGTCCTGGAGGAGGGGATAGTGTGATAGATGATGCTGTGATTGAGGAGCAACTGATTGTGCAGGGGGCTGAGCCAGTGACTGAGCAAGTCAACCTGCAAACACCCCCTGTACTGGAAGGTCAAACAGAGACTGAGTTGCCCCAGGCAGCTCATGACGGAGAGGGAACCAGCAGTGATGCAGATTAGTTGCAGCCAGCTGTGCCCATCAGCCCTCAATCACACAGAAGGCTGAAACAGGCTGAGGAGAGGGAGGCTGCTTGGACTAGGCTGAGGAAACAATAACAAGCAGCACCTGCTCACAGGGGCTATTTAAGTCTGCTGGCATGGCTGCTCCTTGCTTGCAGCAAATTATTAGCAAGCCTTCATAACCTTTATGTCTCCTGCTCCATGAAACCCTCCAGATGGATCTCTGCCTCCTGAACTTTTGGACTGGACCTTGACCTGGCTTGGCTTGTTTTCCTGCTGTTTGGTATATTCAGACTCCCCAAGTGTTCCTGGCCTCTCTCCTCCCTTGCTGGCTGTGGCCCGGCAGGGAGAGATTTCTGACACAGTTCTATAGACTTGTCTTCCACAACTTGCTCCCCTCCAGATGTTTGAACTTCAATTCCCAACCTCCCCATCAGGAATACAGGGAATTGTAGTACAAAACACATGGAAAGCAGCTACAGAGCCTTCCTATGCCTGTATATCTTTCCCACAAATGCCAGACATGTGTCTTTTATGGTGTCCCTATTAAACTGTATCCCTCCCCCAGAATCCAATTCATGTTTGTGCTCACCTTATTACATTACAGTAACTTTAATTTTGTGCTTTCATGTCATGTGGGAGTTGTATAGCTAAAATTTGACAATTGTTTCCAATGTCAAATTTAGTCCAGTGTAATCCAACTAGAGAGGATCAAATGACTGGGACTTAACTCTTTGAGGTTTTCTACCTTCATCATAGGTAAAACTTTTTCATTGGACTAACAGAGGTGGATTTTTCATGACCTTTTCACTGTTAAAAGATTGATACTTCATTACTGGAAAGACAATTTTTCTCCACCTGTGATCCAATAGACGGAAGATCTAGCAAAGTTTGCAATATCTAAAAGAACAATGTACAGATGGAATTTACAAATGTACTTACATCTGGACACTTAGATAGCTGTTATAGAAACTTATGATTAATATGGTTATTTTTCTTTCTTTTGTGTTTTTATTTTTTAGTTGCAGTGGAATATTAGTGAATGTAACTGAAATCTCTTTTGAATATAAATAAAAAATGAATAACAGCGCAAAAAAACCATCTCCATACATTAACAGCACATATCACTACTCACACTAGCAACAGTATATTCATATAAAATGGCAGTTCATCATAGTATAACTGACAGTTCAATGGTTCATTAGCAATTCACTTAAAGTACATCAAAATATATAGAAACATACAAATACATCAATAAAAATATCTGATAACAAGAATACTAACATTGGAACCACCTTAAGCAATCCATTTGGTAATTCAGATCAAGAGACATAACAAGAAATTCACGAGCTGCAAAAACAATAAAAAATATAAATAACAAAATGTAACTACTCTTATCAGAATTCCCCAACCAAACCAGTTGAACTACACTATATTTCTACACAGAAGCACAGCCAAAACATCCAGTTAGTAGTGTTACTTTTGCTCAAAATGAGATCTCTCCCTTGTGTAGGGTTCCAAAAGTGAAGGCACATTCACCATGGAGCAGAAGAAATGGGACGAAAAACCAGAAGCTAGAGGCAAATACAGCAGAGGCTCAGGGTACATGCAACAGCTAATGAGTCAAGTAAATCTTCCTTGCATGATGGTTTCTCAGCCTGAGCAAAGTTTAGATTTTTGGCCTGAACAAAGTTTAGGTCTTGCTGAAACCATACAGAGTCAGTGCAAGCAGCAAGGAGAAAGATCCTATGTCCAGTAGCATTTAAAGGAATGGAAAGCACTGTGGTTCTACCTTTTCAGAATTAGTTTAGAAAAAAAAAAAGTAGAGGTATTGGTGTGTGAAATTATTATGGTCCCATTAAATGAATTGGTTTCCCACCCAGTAATTAGGATAGAAGGCCCTTGTGATACATGGAACCATTTAATTTGTAATCCTCCCTACCCCTCAGGGATATACCTAATTATGCTCAATATAGTTCCTGTATAATCTAGCATCACTCTAAAATTCTGTGGGATTCTCAGGATTCTTTGCAATCTGAAGCAGCAATACACATTTTCAAATTAATTCCTTCTAAACTAGATTGGGTTCAATTCTGTGGTAGTTAGCCTCTTAATAAGGATATACAACTCAAGCACAATTTGTGCTTTCCAATAAGGGCCTTGCAAAATAAATGAGAAAGAGTAAAGTAAAAAGAGGTGCAGAGAAGCAAAGAGACAAGCCTGATGAGGCTCATAAATGTTAGAAACTAATGGATATGCTAAGCAGCAAAAGCTAATGAAAGTGGGGGAGAAAAAGAAAAAGAAAAAAAAGACATGATTTACTTCATCACTGGATATGGAATAACCAATATTATACAACAACCAATACTGGCTGGTCACGTCCACATTAGCTGTGTGAAGCTTTAAAAGCATTTTAAAAGATGTATCATTGATGCAGGAGTCATCAGGCACCACTGATTCAGACAAGATGAAGAAGGAATCATGTACTTACACAGAAAAGAACCTTCAAAAGAAGGAAAGGAGGAAAGAAAGAAAGAGAGAGAGAGAGAGAAGGAAGGAAAGATTCTCTTCTCAGGAGTGTATGCATCTTGTTTAAAGTCAAACCAAGTTCCTGGACACCTAACAGATGAGTTATTGCTTGAAAAACAAGGTGCATGCTCCTCATACATCTTCCTTTAAAGAGAAATAGTGGCGTTTTTATTTGTTTGTTTATGCTGGTGGCACTGTGATAGTAAATAAAGTTTTTCTCACCAGCCTGTCCAGACTTCTTTCTCATTTTAAAAACATTTAAATTGTCAATGCAGATCAACTATGTAAAATTGTTCAGGCTTTTTCAAGCCTCAATACAGTCAACAAAAGTTAGGAGATCACTTACCTAATATGGCTCTGTTATTTTAACCCAAATCCTTGCTTTTGCACTCAACGTTTAAACAAAGCATAATGTGTAACGAGGATAGAAAGAAAAAAAAAACACTAGTAATTTTGGTTATATTTTATTGCACTGTTTCCAGTTCTGTCTCAGTATCTGAAGTCTACTAATTATGGTTTTGACACTTCTGGACAAAAGATAAAATGACAGATAATTGTTAAGTCATTACAACGGAGAGATGAAACAAAATATGTAAAGATATGGAATTAGTATAAAAATTGCTTCAACTGATATGTAACATTTATTTCCACCAGACTTTTTAGCAAATGCAGCAGTATCAAGCACATGTGTAAGTTACAGATAAAACTGGAAGATAGGAGGGGAGCAGAGAGGCAAGTAAACATGAAAAGACTGGGGCCGCTCATGCAGTCTGCTAGTAATATGTAAACCAAGATAAAGCATCACAAAAAGGTGATGGTGGGGGATCCAAAAAGGTGATGGTGGGTGACTAAGTCAATTTACGCACATGCACAGTTAGAAAGGCAGTCATCAATATATAGTGTAAGAGAGTCTAGCCACAGAGAATGAGAGGTTGGGATCAGTGCCACGGTTTCTTGGGCAGCTGCCAATAATAAAGAATCCTGCCACAGCCCAGGGCTGTTACCTTCCCTGGGCTCCCCACTCCAAGTACGGTATGGGATGGGGGTTCTAGCTACCCTTTATCTTTTCCACAGTGCCTCTGATCTTGTGTTGTCCTAGGAAATTTTGGGAAATTAAAGGAATGGGTAGACTCAGAAGTCTAGCCCTTCCTGAAGCATTGCCACTAAGGTTAACTGCCAGGGCCCACTGGTCAAGGGAGAGGATCATCAGAAGATCCTTTGCCTATGGTCCTCCTCAAACGTGAGAAAATTTTAGACACGTATGGTCTTGGGTTTGCACATCCTAAAAATGGCCAAGTGGAGAGAGAAAAAATTAGCTGACTTTGAAGAATGCAGAGTTTGCAGAGGGCAAATGGGGTCCTTAGCTTGGGGTGCCCAAATTGCCAAGGTTGAGGAAGTCAGGAGATCTCTTTCCTTGTACCTGATTGGCTCTTCAGCATCACCTAATTTCCAAGGTCAGAAGGATGGGTTGCTGTGTGAGTCTGCCCTATGCCAACTGAAATACAATTTACAAACTAGCTCTAATTCTGGCTACATCAATCAATGGACATTAATTTGTTGAAGGCCCCATAAATTCAATGTTGAGCTGAGATCTAGACATTGTTTCTTATATTCAAGTCCAGTACTCTGTCCATTGGGTCACACTAATAGTTTCCATGGTGATTAAAATAACCTTAATCTTGGTCCAGAATAAAAAGAGGCAGAAAGGTAATATACAGTGATATAGGCAGCAGAGCTTTATACTAATTGTGAATCAGGCTCTAGATATTTATTTACTTATTAATTTAATAAATTCACAAAGCTGCTTTTTCACAATGTGAAATACTGTCACCTTTTATTCCAGTGATATTTTTTGTCCTGATTCATAGACTGGCTCTTCACAATAAAAGACTGCGTCACAGGGACAGGGCTCTTAATCACCAGAGTAAGAAGACTGATATCTAAAGCACGCTCATTAGCAAAATACGCTTATGAATTTTCTATGCAGACATAAATGCTGGACTCAGGCCACAGGATAAGTTAAAACAGAAACCATATATACATATATACATATCCATATATTCTGGAGGGAGTAGGGATGAAAGGCAAGACAAATTAGCCAAGTACTGTTTACCAGTACATATTTGTTGTAACTGAAAGCCGCAGCCCAATGTGAAGGAACAGCCAGTTCTCGGTGGATCACCCAGCCAATGGCACCTTCTTGGCAGCTCTTAGTTCCTTCTGCGCTTTGTGCCAGTGCACACCATGCTCTGCAACAATTAATTTCAAAAAGGCCTGCAGCAAGCTATTGCCAGAGAATTGGGAATTTGAGCCATCAAGCTCCATATAAAGCTTGGCATTGTTTTCAGCACAAAATGACTTTTCAGGCATGCAGTGATGAGGAATTCCAGAAACCACTGTAGAACCTGAATCTCAATAGCTGGCAAGCAAGTAGATGTGTGTGTGTGTGTGTGAGAGAGAGAGAGAGAGATAGAACATAGCTGGGATTTGAGCTTTTAAAAGTCTAGCATTTGGATAGGTCAAAATTTGGGCAGCTTAAGCAAGTCAGAGGGTGAAGCCTGTTGACTTAACAAGGAGTTAAACAGCCCTCAAGAGCCTTCTGCCTTTTCCTACAGCCAGCAGATAAGGCAGTTTGAGCTTATGCTTGTGTTCCAGTGCTGATTGAGGATGCTGTTTAAGTACATGAGGAATCCCCACAGCTTCTTCCACCAATTTAGAGTTTTGTTGACACCACCAATTCTTCAATTCAAAAGGGCCCAGGCAGAATGGATCCAGAAGGAGCACACACAGACACCCTACCCCCAATCTCTTCTAAAGCAGCAGTAGAAACTGTTCACTAAGGCTAAAGCTAGCACCCCTTAACACCACATATATAAGCCACCACAGTTGTTGCAAAGAAGTTAACTTTGGTTGACAATGATTTTGTTTACAATATAACTGTCACTGCTAATACCTTCTGTACCCAGTTATGCTCCAGTTTCTACCCCACAACCATGTATGTTGTACTGAATTGCTCAGATTCTACTCTATGTGATCTTACAAGGTGGCTTGCAACGCACAACTCATGCTCAAATTAATTAGTGATAAAAGTATTCCACAACTCTTTAATGTTTTCACTCTGGTTTCTTGCTGCACATGCAATTTTACTCCAGCATGAGCATCAAGCAGAAAGAAGATTCTGCCCATGGTTAATAGAGCTCCAGTTTTTTGAAAAAGAAAAAAAAATCAATCTGTTCATTAGCTGTATGCTCTGGCTTTTCCATAGAATAGAATAGAAAAGAATAGAATAGATCAATCAATTACTGTGGAAATTGATCCAAAACCAACAAAGCATCAGCTGGTGCCATTTCCCACTAGTCCACTGGCAACCTGAACTGTAATTCAAAAGTAAAACACAAGAAGGATTAGTCCTGGACTCCCGGTTTGAGCGTAAGCTAGGAAGACACGGTCTCTGAACGCTCCCCTCGGAGGTTGCCACCGCTGCAGACTACTGACCAGCCTAGGCACCAGTCAGTTCATCTGCACCCCCAAATAACTGAGGGGTGCAGTAAGATTGAGGTCTGCAACATCACTCAAGCCGTTTCTCCCTAGGTGCCAGTATCAGTGCCGCAGACGAAGTGGCTGGATGATTGGTCACCACTTTTACTTTTCCCTGCATAGGTGTGAAACGGGGGGGGGGGACCGTTGAGATTCCTGCCGCCAAATTTCTTTCCAAGTCAGGGATAGGATTTGAAAGCAACAAGGGCACAGTACTATCTCACACACTGTGGTAGGCCCCTTGGGAATCTAAGCAAGGAAAGAATGCTGAAAGAGCCCAGAAACTTCTACCTGCAGCAAGTAGGTTTCACAGTGTGACACTGGCCATTTCCGCACTACACTTTTATAGCGCGATGATTCTACTTTCAACATCTTCTGGAGTCCTGGGGCTTGCAGTTTCGGGAGGGGCCGGCTGGCCCCTCCCGAAACTGCAAGCCCCAGGTTCCAGAGGATGTTGAAAGTGGAATCATCGCGCTATAAGAGTGTAGCGCGGAAATGGCCAGTGTTTCTTTTCCTATCTCCTGCAATGTTGAAGTGAGACTGTTATAACTTAGACCTAACATGGTCTCTCTCTTTTTTTCTTTCTTTTTTTTTTCTTTTTGGTGATTTTTACTTTTATGACACACTGTGCTTGTTAAAAGATGGAGCTTAATCCTTCCCCCCCTCATTTCTTGAAGGCGTGAAGGTATAAAGGTGTATGGAGACTCAAGTGTGAAGTCTTTCAAGTTCTTTTTTTTTTTGTCTCTCTTCCCCCCCCCCGCTCATTTGTCAGCTCTCTCAGAGAACTGTAGTGTGTCAGAGTAACTGAATTTGGAGGTCCTCTGTTGATGAATTACTTTAAAATCCAAAAGACGTTGAGAAAGAAGAATTAAAGGACTATATGAACAGATGGAGCTGAGGCCCTATTTCCCATGCTCTCCAGTATATTATTTACCGCATTGTGCAGGTGGATATCTATCTATTGACCAGTGCAGGAGTTTAAAAATCAAAGAAGATCATATAAAGATATTTTGCTATAGCACCTGATGAATTATGACAGCAAAATATTGGATACTGGTTATGTAATCTTATACATTCAATTTAATTGATTTTGGTTTAACAATTAATTGATAATTAGTGATTATTGTCTACTGAGTCATGGATGCGCTGATTTATTAATTAATTACCAATCAATTTGACTCACTCCTTGACTACTTGATTAAATGTTATAACTTTAGTCAATGCTTCATAAATAGTAGGGTTAAAATTGGGTGGGTTTAATCAATTTATACAAATTATTGTTTAATGTAGAATTTATTTCAACTTAATGAACTTATGAACGAACTTACGAACTGTTGACCACATGTGATAATACTATAAATATATAAGATTATTTAAGTTATATAAGAAGGTTAATAGAAGACAATATAAGTAAGATAAGCAATTGATTTGAATATTGATTACTGGTACTGAATAGTGATTACTGATTATTGATTACTGCATATTGAATATTGATTATTGAATACTGATTACTGAATACTACTGAATACTAGTACTAAATACTGAATATTGGATACTGGTTACTGATTTTTGAATACTGATTATTGAATACTGAACACTGATTGCTGATTACTGATTGCTGAATACTGAATACTGAATACTGATTTAAAAGAGTGCAATTGTTGATAAATTTACCAAATTCAACTATAGTGCTATAACCAATATTGATAAAAGCTGACAATAGTATAAAAAGTGGGCTGTAGTTAAAAAGTCAACAAGGTAATTTGAGTTGGCACAATATCTTATTGTACAGTATTCTTTTCAAAGTCAGTCATATGATTTACACTTAAATTTGAGAATACTCTCTATATGATGTCCAAGATGAAGTCAAGGAAAATAAGAGATGGGGACTCCCAAAACAGAAGGGACTCTATTGATGTTCCACCAGAATACCATAAGAAATTTATGGATGAAATGAGAGACTTTATGAAAGAAATTAAGCAAGACTTGTTTGACCTAAAATCACAAGTGACTGAAATTCAAAATTCATTTGACCAAGTCAAGAAAGATGTGGTTATAAATAGGAAGGATACTGAAATAAATAAGAAAGCAATTCAAGAAATACGACAGAAATCAGATACATCCTCTGTAATGATAGAAAAACAGCTAGAAAGATTAGCACCTATAGAAAAGAAGCAAATGGACTCGTGGATTCGTGTCAGGGGTCTGGAAGAAGAGAGTAATGACAATATTAGAGAAAGAATGGTGAACATAATAGCTGAGTTTATGGATTTAAATGAAGATATTGTTGATAACGAAATTGATTCAGCTTACAGAGTCCAGTCAGCCTTGGCAAAAAAACAGAAAACTTCCCAGAGATGTTGTAGTACAGTTCACCAAGAAATCTATAAAGGATAAGAGCATGGAAGAACATAAAAAATTTCCCCTAACTAACCAAAGTAAACAGCTTTCTGTTACGAATATTAAAGAAATATTAATACTAGAATATTAAAGAAAAGGAAGGACGATGAATTTCTAGCCTCTAAATTGAAAGATAACCAAATTTCAATTTGGTGGAACTGTCTGGAGGGAGTGATATTTAACTACCAACAACAACGTTTCCATCTAAACTTGATAGAAAAAGCACAAGACTTCCTTAGACAACATGGATACAACCTGAGTAGACCCAGCGCCACATCTAGCAAAGAAGATCAACATGCTAAAGGGAAAGATAATGAAACACCAGCTAAAAGATGAGATGACTCAGAACATGTGGTAGCTGTAGAGAAAAAGAAGATGTTTGACAAGGACCCAAAATTAGACCCAGAAGACTAAAAAAATGGAGCAGATGTGAGTCTGATTGATTTGGAAATTGATGACCTGGCCATTGAAAAAGACAAGGGAAAATGAATCATAAAATTCTATCCTGGAATGTGAACGGACTGAACTCTGTGGTGAAACAAAAGAAAATTTTCCACTATTTGAAAAAAATTACAACCAGCTATTTTCAGTTTACAAGAGACCCACAGAAAAAAGAAGGATGAAAAAGTGCTACAGTTTCGAGGTTTGGGTGAAACATTTGTCTCAGCCACAACAGTCAAAAGTAGAGGCATAGTTCTGTATGTTAAACCATATTTCCTTCCCAAATTAATTTTCAAGAATGAAAAAGGAAGATTTCTCAGTGTAGAGATCAAGTTAAATGGGTCTTCTATCTTGCTTGTTGGTGTTTATGCTCCCTGCAAAGAAAACAGGAAATTCTATGAAGATTGCAATAACACTTAAGTAATTTCTCCTACGAACATGTTTGTCTTCTGGGTGACTTCAACGGTGTTGTAGACCTGGCACAGGACAGGAACACTGTGGCTAGATCTCATAGCTATGGAAAACTCCTGAGTGATTGTTTCCAATTGCTAGAAGAATTCCAGCTAAATGATGTGTGGAGATCTAAGCACCCTAGACAGAAGGATTACACTTTTTTTTTCTGACCGATATCAATCTTGGTCTAGGATAGATATGGTATGGATCTCAAAAATTTTACTTGATTAAAACAGCTGATATTCTACCTGAAAGGTTTACTGATCATAATCCAATTCAAATTCAATTGGAATCAATTCCCAATTGTAGAAGCTGGAGACTGAATGAGAATTTACTTTTGCAAGAAGATGTCATCTTCTATTGTGAGCTGAGAGAATTTTTCAAGCATAATTTAGACAAACGTGTGAGTATTCTGGTGGTATGGGACACTTCAAAGGCAGTGATTAGAGGAATTTTCATTCAAAAGTCAATTGAATGGCGGGGGGGAGACTAAGGCCATGGGAGAGCCAATGGATAAAATCGGCAATTTGGAGAAGAAACTTAAACAAGATCCAGGAAACAAAGATCCTCAGGAGAAGATAAAGATACTACAGAAACAACTGTCTCTAAACACTACCGAAGAGATGGAGAAGAAGCTTAGATTTGTTAAGCAAATCCATTTTGAACATGCAAATAAACTGGGCTGGTGGCTGGCATATAAAATTTGTAAAGAAAGGAAAAAGTATGTAATTAACTGAATTAAAGAAGCAGAACATCTGTCTCTGACAGCAGAGAAATTCAAAAAATCTTATGTAACTATTTTCAGAATTTATATTGCCTTCAAAACTCTGAAGAGATTAATAAGACCGAGGTATACCTCAAAGCAAAAGCATTTCCGCAACTGCATCAAAACCAAAGAGAGCTCTTAGATAAACCAGTATCAATTGTAGAAATTGACGAATCCATTGATAGATTAAAAATAAATAAATTGCCTGGCCCGGACGGTCTTTTTTTCAAATATTATAAATGTTTCAAAGATCAAAGATAGTAAAACCATTACAAAAATTGTTCAACATAATCAAAGATAATGGAGTAATTCCAAACACATGGAAGGAAGCAAGTATCATACTTATTCCAAAGACCGACTCAGAGAATCCTACTTCTAATGAATTCAGACCCATACCCCTGCTAAATGAAGACTACAAAATCTTTGCCTCAATTTTGGCTCAGCGATTGAAGATATTCTTGCTGACATATATAGGCGAAGATCAAACTGGCTTTGCCGCCCAACCCACGAAATAACGAGATCGCAGACAGAGCTTGGGTTGAACTAGGGCAATTTATTAATATGCCTAATTAACATAAAGGGGTGAACTTAAGCTTGAACTTGAACTTGACCTTGAACTTGTATTTTATGACCTGAGAAAGGGGGGGTCAACCGTATCTTCGGACTAGGGTCAAGAGGCAGCTCCCAACCATCTCCCCTAGCCCGTTGAGCGAGATACCGGGCCCCAAAGTCAACTGCTGAAGTTGCATGATGACTTTTGGCCAGCCCTTGTCTGGGAGGTGAACCCCAAGCCCCACCCCCCGCTGCATAGCAAGTGGGGTGATCCCAGGGCCCTCCTCAAGGATAGGATTTATCCTACACCCCGAAAAGGGGGTGCCATAGGTACACGCCGAACCTTAAGACCCCCCCATACCAGCCACGGATAAGGGCAAGCGTCTGCTTAGTCCTTATCCCCCCATCCCCTCAAGATCAAGTCCAGCCCCCTTTGCAAATCATTTTGTAATATCTTATAGGCGGTGTAAGGAATGTAGTAACCCAAGCCCCATCTCGAGGCACAGCGAAGCTCTTGGATGAACCACACATCGTGGATGGCCTGTATACACAAGGCCTTTTCCTTCAACAGACCAAGGTCATTACCACCCCGGTGAATGACCATCACCTCACATCATGGATGGCCTGTATAACCAAGGCCTTTCCTTTCACCAACCAAGGTCATTACCACCCCGGTGAATGACCGTCACATCCGGGGGAGGCCCACCGCACTCCCCGAACAACAGAGGTAGCACGCTATGCCACAGCAGTCCCCCCTTTCCAAGCCAACGTATGAATGCCCGCGCACCCAGTCACAGGTTCGGGCCCATATAACCACTACGAGCCTTCCGGTCAGCCCAGAGGATAATGTCAGATGGTGTTTTCTTTTTAAAATCTTGGAGAAGATGAAGTTTGGTAAGGCATTCATATCATGGATTAAAGCGATTTATTCAGGAGAACGAGCTCAACTGATTATAAATGCTGGAAGATCAAAAAGTTTCTCAATAGAAAAGGGTACAAGACAAGGTTGCTCTCTTTCCCCGTTGGTGTTTATTTTGATCCTCGAGGTTTTGCTCAGGGAAATTCAGCAGAGCTCTATTCTTGGTGTTAAAATTGGTAAGGAACGCTATAAATGCAGAGCATTTGCAGATGATACGGTTATTTTTCTGAACAATCCTCTGTCACAAATGGTTAAGTTAAATGAAATTCTAAACAGATTTGGCTTTCTGGTGGGATTTAAGATTAACAAATCAAAAACAAAGATTTTGACCCAAAACATGAGGAAAGCGGATAAAGAAAAGCTGGAATTAATATCTGGAATAAAGCGTGTAGACAAAGTAAAATACCTAGGGATCTCAATAACTAGCAATAATAACCAGTTGTTTAGCGATAGTTATACCCCTGTTTGGAAGCAGATTCACCAAGAAATTAGCATTTGGAAGAATTTGACCTTATCCCTTATGGGAAGAATGTCTTTAATTAAAATGAGTATTCTTCCAAAAGTGCCTTTTTTGTTTCAAATGATTCCAATTGTGGTTCCTGCAAAGTGGTTTAAAGATTGTACTAAAGAACTGTCAGATTTTTTGTGGCTGGGTAAAAAACCAAGGATCAAACTAAAACCAGTGACAGATCTTAGAAAAAAAGGGGGATTTGCCATGCTAAATATGAAAATCTATTATGCAGCAAGCTGCTTAGTATGGATAAAACCACAGGTTTGTCTAAATGAGCCGAGGCTCTTAGTGTTAGAAGGCCATGAACTTTTTTTTGGATGGCACTCCTACCTGTGGTACCAGAAAGTTAATGTTCGAAAAGTGTTTAACAACCATGCAATCTGAAGATCTCTGTATAAAACATAGGTATTAATGTCCAAAATTCCCACCTTGCCTATCTCCCACTGAAGCTCTTTTGATTAAAGGCCTTAGAGGTGATGTAGACTGGATTACGTATAAAGAACTAACATATTTATCAGGTGGCGTGATGCTATAAAAAAGTCACCAGAGATTACAACCAGGAAGATCTGAAAGAAGGGGGAATTGATACGAACCAAATGGAATTTGAACTAGAGCTAAAGAAAGGAAACCAGCATCTGTTATCAAGGATATACCAACTGTTGCTTAGATTTGACCTTGAGGAGGAAGTAATTAAAGAATATATGGTAAAATGGGCAACTGACATAGGCCAATGTGCCTTGCAGAATGGGAAAAAGCTTGGAATAGAGCTACTAGATTGATAAGATCATATAGTTTACAAGAGAATACTCTGAAGGTCATGTTCAGATGGTATCTCCCCCTTCAAGGATAGTTAAGATGTTTAAAAATACAAATGATAAATGCTGGAGATGTCATAAAGAAAACAGTACTTTTTTCATCAATGGTGGGGATAAACAGAGTGCAGAAATTTTTATTTTAGAAATTTTGATTTGGTTCAAGCAGTCATCCAAAAGGTAATAGAGACAAAGCTTGATTTGGATCCTAAATTCTTCCTGTTAGGAATAATCAGTTTAAATCTGGAAGGGGATGAGTGCAAAAAGAGGTTAATATGGCATATGGTTATAACAGCCAGAACCACTGTGCCCTGGTGGTGCAGTGGTTAAATGCCAGTACTGCAAGCCATAAGGTTGTGAGTTCGATCCTGCCGGGCTCCAAGGTTGACTCAGCCTTCCATCCTTTCGCAGGTCGGTAAAATGAGTACCCAGCTTGTTGGGGTCATGTATAGAAATGTATCGAAATACATGCTATTTGTAAGTTGTTTGCCGCCTCGATCCATGTGGAGAGGCGGGCTACAAATAAATAATAATAAAAAATAAAATAAAATATTTGCTAGGCACTGGCACAAGGTCTCCATCTTGTCTAAAGGGGAGTGGTTGGAGAACCTCATAGAGGTGACAGAAATGGACAAATTAACGTATTTGTTAGATAACAAACCAGGTCACAAATTCCTCCAAACATGGCAGCCATTCACAAATTATTTGCAGAGGGTAATGTAAAATAATGTGTATGTACTAAGCATGTATAAATTGTGTAAACTGTGCTTTCATAAAAAAAAAAAATAACTAGGAAAAACTCATCACTGGAGAAAAGGAACAGAAAGTGTGAAAATAGAATGTACTGTGGCAATGGAACTTACTTATGTATGGTATTATTATAGGTAGTTTTGATTAGAATATGATTTAACTTAGGGTTAATATATAATTTGTTTGAAGAGATAGATGAATGATAATGAATAATTACTAATGAATAGCAAACAATGAAGAATTAACAAGTAATTAACCCTAGAGTGTTTCAAGAACAAAATGACATGATAACTAAACAGAAGTCTTTATGGGAAATAAGATTTGAAACATCTGAATATCCTTACCATGATATGCTTCTGAGCATGTTTGAACAGCAATTTCGATATGTGTTACTATGTTAAATTATATTACAATTTAAATGAAAACAATAAAAATAAGTTTGGGGAAAAAAGTAAAACACAAGGAGAAGGCAGTAACTCGCTTATCTATGTCTCCAGGCAACCAGTTAGCACACTGAATCATTTCAGCTTCTGGAGGAAGTATGTCAACTTGAACATCAGTGGCCAAAAGAGCATTTTTTGTAGGGGGAATAGGCCAGTCAAGTGGAAGGTAGGATTTCAACAGTTTCTGAAAGGCATAATTATTCTGTTCTTTCTCTTCCTCTCCGTCCTCCTTTCCCTTCTTTGTTATACTTTTACCCCATTTGTTTGCTTTTTAATCCAAGAATGAACGAATTCTGCTGGCTTGGGAGCCACTTTTCCACCTACTGGGACCAAGAAAGAAAAATGAAAAAGAAAAAAAAACCCAACAAAAATCTAAATAAAACCTACATTTCCAGTTTTGTTAGGGAGGACACAAAAGAGAGCCTATTTCAATGTTTTTAATGCAAAATTGCAGTTCTTAAAAGGTTTCCTGTGGTGCAAATAAGCCTTCTCTCCATTTTTTGGGTGGAAGCATTGGGGGTTCTGTGCCCCCTGCACAGAAAGGCCTTTAGGTTGTAAACAGTCTACATTTTGCCCACCCATGTTTTTTTGTGCTGCTCTTTTCTTTTTGCCTGGCCATGGGGCCTGGGTAGCTGCTGGGGTCGCTTTTTACCTAAATCTTGCACCAGGAAACTTTTCTTTCAGTGACTCTCAGGGCATCTGATGAACACATGTACTGGTATAGTGAAGAGAGTGGGCGAAGGGGGACTGACTCACCCCACTTGTTCATTGATTGCTTCCTCCAAAAGATAGGTTCTGATTGGCTTAATTTACTGCCATCTCCCACACTGGAAGAAATGCTTCTGGCTACAGCAATTCTGAATGGATAGGTGCTACATTCTTCTTTGCAGCACATGCCAGCAAGCCACTGCCACTAGTGTATATACCTGGCGCTGCCCGGGATTTATTTTCTCATAGGTAATACATGTTAGAAATACCTTAGGATTTACCTTACTTTACCTTAGGGATTAGATGTGGTTGAAATACACAGGTTTGAGATCCTATGTCTCTAATTCCCCAAACTGTATTGACCAGTGCCTGTAACTTTTCCACATATTCCCCAATCCAATCTGTATTCAGAGTTATTAACATGCAGAGGTTGGTTTCCTGAGGAAACACTCTGCCCTCCTGCTTGCTGCTAGGCCTCATCTCCATAGCAACCGGCTTATTCAAGACAGGCCCAAGAGCTCTCTGGATGAGAATTCTAAAGGCCCCTCCCTAAACTGTGCAAACCCCATGATTCCGCAGAATCTTCTTAGGCAGCCAATCATATGAGGTCTTCTTGCCTGACACAGCCAATCATATTAGGTCTTCTCTGCCTGACATGGACAAACAAGCTTTGACTTTTATGTATTAGATGTATATGGGGGAATAGCAGTCCACATGATCCTGCAACATGGCCTGTTATCAGTGCCACTGGAAGTTGCTCTGGAGAAATAGGAGGAGACAGCTGTTGATGTCAAGCCCCACTTGACAACTTCTTAGAGACAACTGGGTGGCCAATTTAGGAAGAAGAATTCTAGCTGGACCTTTGGTCTGACTAGGAATATATACTCAGAATTAGGTTTCTTCAGTGTTTGATAATACTAACAAGGAAAATTTTGTTGTGATGAGAACCTTTGCAGTTCAAGACTTCCACACAAAATTTGCACTTTTTGTACTGAAAACAGAATTTTCTCTAGAGGAAACAGCATTTCTGTGCTAAGAATTTTTTACATGCGTAATATGTCCTGAAATGTAAGAAGTCTTTGAAAAATGCACAGTTTTTAGGATGTTTTTGCAGCAGGAAGAAACATGCTAAAATTACTTCTTGCTTCCCTAGAGAACAAAATTACATTCCTAGGTCTCACAGCAAGTTTCTTGCTTATATTGTAACTCCAAATGTGTATTGGTGTCTGTGAAAGGAACCTCTGCCTAGAATGTGCAACAGAAGAGCAGTGCTCATTTAGTGGTCAGCTTTTTTCTCCTGGTATTTTCTTTCCTGGTATTTTCCTCAGGAAGAGAGTGGGAGACAGAGTACACAGGTTTGAAGTCTGCTGCTTGTGGGCATCCCAGGTTGTGGTGCCAAAACAAGGCACTCACCCGCCCCTTTTATATTTCAGGGCAGGAAAGCCCAGCAAGTAGGATTTTTATTTTATTTTACTTTTGGTTTGTTTTAACTGTAGGCATCCTTTCAACTCTGGGAATACGGAAGGGTATGTGGACCCTCACATAAGTACCAAGTCAAAGACTGCCCACCTCAGCACCTTCAGAATTGGACCTAAACCCGGTTCCTGGTTACACTTGTCAGAGGATAGAACCTCACTTACTATGGAAAGCTGAAGTGCTCATTTACTGAAACCCATTTAAGTGAGTGGATTTTAAAGACAAATGTCAAATTCTGAAACAAAATTTCTTTGCTACACTTTCTCTCTTCTGACTGACTCAAAACTGTTTGGAACATGTTTTTAAATGTCAAATTTAAACTTAATTTCCAGCCTATGATGGTAAAGAAGAGCAAGCAAAAATATTAAGTTTCATGTTTCTTGTGCATCACTATAGCTCACGTCTCTGTTTTAAGCCAGGGATAGGCTTAAAACCAGAAAGGGTCATACCCTGGTAACTTCCTGATGAGGTTACTATAATGCACACTATGTAGGACTGCACCTGAAGATGAGCCAAAAGCTGCAAAGCATAAGAGGCAGGAGCTAGACTGCTGACAGAAACAACTTAAGAGAAACCATATGGCATTTGTTTTAAAGGAATTCAATGGCTGCCAATATAATTCCAGTTCAATTCAAATCAATTTAAGGTACTCTTTGAAGCCCTGGACAGACTTGGACCCCAGTAACTGCAGGAGTCCCTTTCCCTTTATATCCCTGTTTGAGGCCTGAAATCTGCTAGTAGGATTTCCCCCTGTGTCTCAGCAATGGGACCAATAGAAACATGGGAGAGAGCCTTTGCTGCTGTAGCTGTATAATGTCCTGTTGAGGTCCCATTTGGGCCAAATTCTAGTTTTGCCTCTGGGTCTAATGATTTTATTCAAATTTGTGCAGGCTCAGATTTTCTTAGACAAGTACTACTCAGAGGTGGTTTTCCCAGTTTTTTCCCCTTTCAAATATAGCCTATAGCACCTGGTATTCATTGGTGGTTCCCCATCCAAGTATTAACCTGGGCTGACCCCGCTTAGCTTCCAAGATCAGGCCAGATCTAGTGCCTCTAGGGAAGTGAGACTTTAAATTATCTTAACTGGTTTAAATTTTAAATCATGCCAAGTGATTTTATTGTATGTCACCTTGTGGTCTTACAATACTGGATGGGATAGAAATAATGCTTAAATAAGCCTGGACAACTTCCACGTGGAGACAGGTACTCTAACATCTAATCCACCACATGGCTGACATCCTGTTGGTTAGGCCCAACAAGAATAGACCAATTCAATCAATTCTTTAATGGTAAGTCAAGTCATAGGTAAATCCCATTGATTGAATGGGTCCACTCTAATCAGACCTAATAACAGGATATAAACCATGTGACCCCTCCCCTTTACTATTGCTTTTTCCTTTATAGATAATCACACTGTCAAATTCAGGTCACAACTACATCCCTGCAGCTGAACAGGAACCTTGAAAAATTATAAATTGGCACTGGGATATTCTCAGAGACCCATAAAGCAAATATTCCAGGCCATTTTCCTTAGAAATAATGATGAGAAATCAAACATTCTCATTTAGTTTCAGGTAACTGCTGAAGCAGAGCATTGGTGTTTACCCAACCTGGAAGCCATTTATGGTTTTGTATGCAATATTTTTCAACCCTAAAACTATTGCTTAAGTAAAAAGTAATTTTGTCTAGATTACATATCCTTTTGGAATATGCCACTTTACACACTTTCTTGTTCACAGATCATTGACATAATAGAAATGAAAATATTATGTGTTGATAGAAACAGCTTGATCTGAAAAACAAGCAGTTCTTTCTTTCAAGCTAGAAAAAAAGATTCCAGTTATTATCATACACATTCAAAGAATTCAAAGGGGGTAGTATTTACTGTATTTCTGTTTCAGATGTGAAAGCGTATCAGATATCTGGCATAACTAGGTTTGTGCAAAGACAGGCGCTATACCTTGTAATACCACAGGAACTTGATGCTTCCTTTTCATTGCTGGATTCAGCACAATTTTTCTCTCAAATTGCTTCCCCTTTAGTTTTTTTCTTTCCCCTTTAGTTTCCTGTGCTAACATCTCAGTGGTCTTCCCCATGCTCCTCCTATTTGTTGTTGTTGTATGCCTTTAAGTTGTTTCCAACCTATGACTACCTTAAAGTGAACATGGGCTTTTTGGGGGCTGAGAGTGTGTAGTGTAGTGAAGATCACTTAGTGGGTTCCCACAGCTGAGCAGGGGATCAAACCCTGGTCTCCGTGGTCACAATCCAACACCACGCAGGCTCTCCACCCTATTTAGGAGCCTTTTTACACCTTACCTTCATCGCGGTGGGGGGGCGCTCACTCAAGCAGCCGTTTGCGCAAGCCGCTTATGGCAGCCTTTCTGCCTCCCGCAGCTGTTTGCCGGTCATGCGAGAATCGTGCGAACGCCCCTTCCTTCCTTCCGCAGCACAGCCTGGAAGCTGTAGGCTGCGCCGGGGGCGGAAGCGCGACCAGCCCGCTCATCTGATGCACCGCATGCAGGTAAGTGTGCGAGGGCCCTGGGAGCATTGAACGACCGCACAGTATTTTCGGCTTAGAGCCGAAAATAAGAAAATGCGCGTGCATCTTGCTTTAGGCTCATGAGCGTTGCATGAATGGGACTGCGTCGTATGGACCGATGCTCCCATTCACACAACGCTCAAAGGGCCCTTGCGCTACAGAAACTGCGTGCAAAAAGGGGTTTTCTTCATGTTTTCTACTTATTCACAGCATTTTGAAGCACAAATTCATATGGCTCCATTTCCATGTCTGTTAGCAATATTTTTGACATTCATATGCAAAATTGATATAACTTCTTGTATCCATAAATTTGGCAGAATATGCATTTTTGTGCATTTGTGACCTGAAGCACAAATATTGTAGTATAGGAACTGAGGTATAATTTCATTCCAGTTTGCGTGTTAGTTCTGTGTCATCAGAATTACATCAGTTAGTATTAAAATAGAATTCCTCTATCATCTCTGCTATGGCTCCCTTGATGGCTGCATTTTGTTTCTCACTTGCTGCTATTTATGTCGGGAAATCCCTTCCAGTGTGTCTACCACACAACTTGTTTCTCTTCCCTTTCAAATTCTTCCTCAGAATCTTTCCCATGAATCCTTTGACAAATGCCACTTAATACTTATCTCCAATTAAAACTAATTACCTAGTTGCTTTGGGTCTCAATCTAGGAGAAAAAGGGTGGGTATAAATAAAGTATAAACAGCTGTGGTAGTAGTAGTATAGTTAAAGCTCAACTGAAAGTCCATTAAGCCTTTCTTTTTTCTTTCTTCCCACCTTCTGTTGCCTGAGTTGAATTTTAGACTGCAATCTACTCAAACCTGGGACCTTTAATCTTCTTGTAGCTGTAAAGATTCTCCACTCTTCAAGATGTTGGTGATATAGAGGACAGATTCTGCCAGGATTGGTGAGCAATGTCCAAAAGCAAAGGCAGGATTGGAAGAGACACTGGAGGAGTTGATTTTGATTGAACTCTTTGGACAACTGGATCTGTAGTTGTGGCCATTGTTGTTTTCATTTTCAGGCCTAGTGCCAAAGTAACTTATCCACATAGAATTGGATGTCTTCAGATGGAGACAATAGATATATTTCACCTACAGAGATATCCAGTGAAGTTTAAGCTTGTCTAGAATGTGGAGTGCATTTAGATAAACAGGTTTGCTTCTTCAGTATGGGATCCATACTCGTAGTCAGTGTAGATACAGGCAACACAATAGCATTCACTTTGGGGATCTGATCAGATGATGGAGTTGGATTTAGGTTTGAGTCCTCCAATGTGGATTTGGACACCATAGCAGAAAGTGCTTCTCATTGAGATGTGTGGGCAGGGGCCTCCGGAGACTGCCCTTAAAAGTTTAAGGAATAATTTCCTATAAGGCATATACATGATCAAAGGGCCCCCTTTGTGCTGGTGGGAGAGCTCCTCAAGGATATTCCAAAGGCAAGGCATGAGGTGGGAATCAGTATGGATCTCAGTAATGCCAGCTGTGACATTCAGGGGAGTGAAACTGAAGATTCAGCAAATATATCCATTGAAGTTAGAAAGTGGAATGTTTATGATGATTTTAGAAACAGAAAAGTATGACGACTCAGAAATCTATCTTGTCATGTGCATCAAGGGGAACAACAAGAGAATCTATGTCTTTGAGATCTGGACTCAATTCTACTCCTAGAACTGCATCTGAGGAGAGGACAGGATCCCTCTGAATGCTGAAGAGAGTTCATGTCTCCATATCAGAATAAGTTGTCATGATTGTCTTAATTAGAAGAAAAAAAGAGCTCTCTGAATCTCAGAACAAGTTCTGCCCCCATAATGTCCACCGGATGACATGGCATTACTTCTGGTATTTTGAATCCAACAATGATTCATGAACAGAACCCAAAGCTGAGGAGTGAGCCAGACACTCAGATTCAATGACAGTCAGCTCCAAATCTGAGTAATGGGACTTGTCTTGTTTGCGTTTCTTCTTCTTTTTCATAACTGAACCTTTGGGCTTTCCCAACACCAACAAAGTCAAGGAGCATAGTAGAAACAGCAGAGGGATTAGAATTTTAAGTAGAGGAATCCTGGATGTTTGTGAAGCCAGAATAGAAAGAACCTTGCAGATTTTGTTGGATTTGAGGTGCTGGCCTGAAGAATCTTCTCCATTTCAGAGACCTTCAGGTGGTACAGTTGATATTTCATAGCTTGCCGGTCTCTACAACATGAGACTGTCCAAAGTCCAACAGGTAGCAAGAATATTCATTAGTTTGTGGGATTTTACTGCCACACTAGACATGCTTCTTAAATGTTGACTTCCAGGCCATGAACAATAAACAACATGGGCTTGAAAGTCCGTGAAGCTCAAAATAATAATAATAATAATAATAATAATAATAATAATAATAATAATAATAATAATATGCTGAGAAAATGAAAAAGAAATCGTAAGGACGAACACACAAAAAGCAAAAGGATTAATTAGAGTCTCAGAAAAATGAGTAATGTAAAAGTGCAGAGAAGTTCCCTCACACTGCTGATGCTGTAGCAGAAAACGAGGCAGAGAGTGGTAACGCTGCCACCTATGTGATTCGACTGGGGCAGGATTATCATTAAAATTACTCTGCTTTAGCTACAGGATTCTCCAAGCTACTTTGTGCAAGCACAGATCAGAAGAAGAAGGGGATTTGCCTGGTAGCTGTTACTTGAAGCCAGTCAAGTTAATACACATTCCTCTCACCCTACCCCTTCTCAAAGAAAAGTTTGGTTTGGACTAGCCATGAGAGGGGGCCAGAAAGGGGCAGAAAGGCCAGGCAAAACTCATAGGCCTTTGAGTGGTGCTTAGACATAAATCAAAAGAAGTAAGAGCAATAATCCTCAAAAGTCCCACAAAGACTGCCTATAAACTATAAACTAACATTTTCATAATATTTCTGACCCTGAAGTTCTAATTAAATTATTGATTGTGAACTTGGCTGCTTTCCTGGTAGTTTTTAATGTAACAATTAAAGCAAAGGTAAGTAACTAATGCTACAAAAGAAGCTACAAATACGATCTGTAAAAGGTCATCCTCAACATAAATTCCTCACTAGAAAGAAGAAAGACCATCAAAATTAAAGTTTTGCATTGAGGGAAGAAGCTAATTCAATTGCCATTTGAACAGTACTTAATATACTTTAACTACTTTAATACATGCCAAACTACAAACAAAAACAGAAGTGCTATTATCTGCTTTATCTACTACTATATAAAAGTCAAAGTTTGTCTGTTTGTCTGTGTCAGGCGAAGGCCTCATATCATTGGCTGCCTATGAAGATTCTATGGAATCCTGGGGTTTACAGTTTAGAGAGAGGCCTTTAGAATTTTCAGCCAGAGAGTTCTTGGGCCTGTCTTGAATAGACCGGTTGCTATGGAGATCAGGCCTAGCAGCAAGGAGGAGGGCAGTGTATTCCCTCAAGAATCCAACCTCTCTGGGAAATATGGGGGAAAGTTACAGGTACTAGACAAGACAGTTTGGAGAATTAGAGACAGCGGATCTCTAATTTTTCTAAAAAAGGATTACCTATGAGAAAATACAATCCCAGGCAACGCTAGGTATATATGCTAGTATTTTATATGACGTAAACTTTTAGCTCTGTTTTAACCTTTATTAACTGCCTTGAATCTCAGGACTGGGAAAATGGTCATTGTCGTCAACATCATCATCATCATCATCAATCATCATCAAACTATTAAATCCTATACCCAGATCCAATTGTTAGTCCCACACTGAGTGGAATGATGATGATAAAATACAATTAAGCTATTAATAGAATTATATAAGTTAAAAAGCACACTCATAAAAAAAGAAAAAAAGAAACACAATAAAGACAATTTAGCACATAAGGCCCCTTCCCCATAAGCAGTCTTCGAAGTCACTGAAACAAAAAGTCATCATTTTCTGAAGAAGAATTCCATGGACAAGGCCAGTCTAAATTCCCAAGGAAGGGAGTTCTGAAGCCTGGGAGAAGCCACCAAGAATGCCCTTTCCTATGTCCTCCCACCAATGTACCTGTGAAGGTGGTAGGACAGAGAAAAGAGCCTCACCGAAGATCTCAAAAATCAGTGGCAGATCTTCTGTTAAAACAATGAGAACTTGGTAAGTCAATATTTACATAAATATTATGTATGGACTGGGTCTACTCTAGCTATAATTAAAAACTGCATTTAGCTCTTAATGTTTGAATCTATAAAAGCAGGATTTGATTTTAAGATGAAATTCTGGTTTTCTTGTAGTTGCTGCTTTTTAATGTGTGCAAAACAAGGAGAAAGGTCCATAAGTGGAATTTAAGCATAGATCTCAATCTTCAGAATTTACAATCTTAATGAAAGAAATATGCACTTACAAAATGCAGTGTCGTCCTAAACGAATTTTCTCAGAAATAAGTCTCACTTAAGTGAGTGTGATCTACTCCTGACAGTATTTGGGGTTACAACCACATTTCAAACTCCACTGAAATTAAATTTCTGGTGTAGCTTTATCATACTTTTCCCACTGCAAAATATTGATTCTTCTGCATCCAATGGAATTCCATGGGCATGGTCAAACCTCCATCTTATTTTTTAGAAGGCTATATCTTACTGACAGAATGCTAAAACATACAACACTTAAGTTTGCTTTTAGAAGAAATGTATAAAAGTGTGGGGTTGAAGAGCCAGAATATGACTCTATACCAGGGAGGGTCAAAGTAAGGTCCTCAAGATGGTAATGGACTCTGTGTCCCAGCTTTCCTAGCCATTGGCTAGACTGGTTAGAGTTGCAGTTAAAAAAAAAAAATCCTGAAAGAAAGCACTTTGTTCAATTCTACTGAAATAAAAGCAAAATCATAATGGACATTTGATGCTTTTGTTAAAGTTGTCTAATTTCAATAATTCCAGGCTCTGCAGTGATCCTAAAGGGTATTTCATATGGCTGGGGGATAACATGCCTATTCCAAACTGCATGGATGGCTTTCCACAGTGATTAGGCTGGATGCTCCAACATGCAAGAGTACCTGCCCTTTCTCATCACTTGGTATGCTATTATCTTGATGACAAAACAGAACTGTGACTGATTAAAAACTTTAATTTTATATTTTAGTCTTTCTATAAGCTATGCAAATGTGGGTTCAAGCAAACTAAGAGCAAATGGGTACAAGCTGGGGAAATGAACTGAAGATCTGGGTGAGAGTTCAAATACAGATTAAATCCCACTTAAGCTTAGTTTAAATCTCTTTTGATTGCAACATGTCTACTCTAAGCGTGATTAGGTCTGGATCCAACTCATTTTAATCAGACCCATAAACACATGCATGCACAACACATGAGTTAATCAGATGGAGTATGTCCACAGTAAACACTAGAGATGGAAAGAATATTTGAAATTATTTGACAAATGGTTGGAAAAAAGTGTTTGAGAAACCTTGACGGGAAGCACCCTGGAATGATGAGAAGCTCTGTAGTTCAGGACTTATACATGATATATCCCTGGAGACCAGGGCCCTTTCTGCACGGCATTTTCCATGTGAAGGAGTGCCTGGAGCGTCACGCGATTGTGAGGAGCGATCTTCACGATGCACTCACAATCATGCGATGCTCCAGGGGCCGGCAGACGCCAATTGCGCACCTTTTCATTTTTGGCTAGAAGCCACAAATGGTGTGTGACTGTGCATTGCTCCTAGGCCCTGCGTGCACTTACCTGGTGTGCGGAGCCTCTGGAGCCGCACCAGTCGCACTTCCTGCCCCAGCACAGACTGGGAAACTCCCAGGCTGTGCTGCGGAAGGAAGAGGTGGGACTCTCGCGCGAGCAGGCAGGTTGTGCGGAGCTGAAGCAGCAGGGACACGAGAGCCTCTTGCCGGAGGCTGCTTGCGTGATCTCCGCACCCCAGCACCAGAAGAAGGTAAGGTGCAGAAAGGGTCCAGGGTTTGATTCCCTCCTCAGTGTCCATTGGTGAGCTTGGGCACCCACTCTCAGCTCCAGAAAACTCTGTAATATTGTCACCTTAGGGTCACCATAAGTCAGAAACAACTTGATGGCACACATCAACAACAATTTTTGCACACAAAACAGCATTTTCTGTGTGGAAAAGGCTATTTTGTTGTTGGATGCCTTCAAGGTCATTTCTGCCTTATGACAAACCTAAGGCTACCCTATTATTCAGTTTTATGGCAAGATTTATTCACAGAAGGTATGGCATTGCTTTTACCTAAAGCTGAGTGAGAGTGTGACTTGCCCAAGGTTACCCAGTCAGTTTCCACAGCTGTGCAGGTATCTGAACCCTGGTCTCCCAGAGCCCTAACCCAAAACTCAAACCACTATATCATAGTGGCTTTTTAAAATGCTATTACTTGAGCAGAAAACACTGTTTTCTGCACAAAAAAACCACATGAAAGTTTAGCCTATAATAAGTCTCAAATTGTGAACAGGCTTCAAAAACTGCACAGTTTTTAAAGATTTTCTCACGGTAAGAAGAAAAATATTAAAATTACCCGTTGCTTCATTCAGGAAGAATATTAGTGACAAATAACACCCTCAGTCCACACTAACTATTCCCACTGCCCAGGATATTGTCCCAGGAACAGTTGCTGGCATTCATGTTTCATCACTGTAGAAGTCACTGTTATGATTTATTTGGAGGGACAGGTTTGAGTACTCTTTGCAAGGCATTCTCATGTAGAACATCTGTCATAATGCAATTCAGATAGATGCTTGCACCTTCCTAGATTAAAGGTGCAACCCTCCTTTGACAGCAGCACTATTGGAAAAAGTATCTCTGCCTGCAATCTACTGGGAAGCAAGCTCTTAATTTCTCAAACAGAACTGGAGTAACATATGGAAGAACATTGAGCTTTCTCTCCCCACGTGAGGTCACTATCAGCATCAGATGTCACTGAAGCAATATGCATTGTTCTGCATACTGCATTTTAAGAAAGAGAGATTAAAATTTAGGCAGTTGAGAAAAGAGGCAATTCTAACGGTTTAAAGTAAATGTCTGATTGGATGACATGACTTTCTCCTCCTCTCCTCCCAACAACAGCCTCCTTCTCTTAGACCACCAAAATCTGCTTCAGCTGGTCTCCCAGTCCTCTGGAATATATATTGGCAGTGTCTGAAAAACTATGGGGTGAAGGGAAATTGCCACTCAGTATTCTGCTGATAGACGCTATTCTATTAGTGGAATGAGATAATTAAGGTTTACTTTTAGAAACCATGTTTTAGGAAGAAAGTTGAGCTTACATATACTTGTCCTTGAAAATAAGATTAGAAGCATGGGAATATGATCACTAATATTTTAGTTAGTGGGATATTAAAATATCAAAAGCAAAAAAATAAAAATAAAAATAAAAATTGACTGCCATTGATAAAAAAGCAAGAACCAACTTATGCTGGAAGTAACATTTTTGATCACAGCATTTTCTTTATATCAGTATCATAGAATCATAGAGTTGGGAGAGACTACAATGGCCATTGAGTCCAACCCCCTGCCATGCAGGAACACACACTCAAAACACACTCAGCAAATGGCCATCCAGCCTCTGTTTACAAACCTCCAAAGAAGGTGACTCTACCACACTCCGAGGTAGCATATTCCACTGTTGAATAGCTCTTACTATCAGGAAGTTTTTCCTGATGTTTAAGTGAAAGCTCTTTTCCTGTAGTTTGAATCCACTGCTCTGTGTCCTTGTCTCTGGAGCAGCAGAGAACAACCTTGTTCCATCTTCAACATGACACCCCTTCAAATATTTAAACATGGTTACCATGTCACCTCTGAAACTTCTTTTCATCAGGCTAAACAGACCTAGCTCCCTAAGCCGCTTGTGACAGGGCATGGTTTCCAGACCCTTCACAATTTTGGTTGCCCTTCTCTGGACATGTTCTAGCTTGTTAATATACTTCTTGAACTGGGCCCCCCAGAACTGGACACAGTATTCTTGGTGAGGTTTAACCAAAGCAGCACAGAGTGGTATTATTACTTCCCTTGATCTTGACAGTATTGATACAACCTAGAATCTCATTGGCTTTTTTAGCTGCCACATCACATTGTGGGCTCGTGTTGAGCTTGTGGTCCACTAAGCCTTTTAGATCCCTTTCACACATACAGCTTTCAAGCCATGTGTCACCTATTTCTATACCTGTGCATTTCATTCTTTCTTCCTAAATGTAGTACCCTACATTTCTCCCTGTCAATATTCATTTTGTTAGTTTTAGTCCAGCTCTCCAATTTGTCAAGGTAATTTTGAATTCTGATCCCGTCTTCTATCCCTCCTAGTTTAGTGTCATCTGCAGATTTGATGGGTATGCCCTATATTCCATCGTTCAAGTCACTGATAAAGATGCTGAATAACAGAGGGCGCAGGACAGTGCCCTGTGGCACTGCACTAGTCACTTCATAACAGAAGCCGGAAACATTTTAAATGCAGGAAGTTGTAGGATTTAATCTTTGGATTTTAAAGAAAGCGTTGGGCAAACATGATGGACTTTTTCTAAATCATCCAAACAGTGCAAAGAGTTAGGCTTATAAAATAGCCTTTGGTTACCAGTGGAATCTTAGAGCTATAGGGTGATAACTGAATTGTTGCAGATGCCTGTGCTGTAGACTTGATCTTTTTAAACACAAGATCAAAATGTATCTTGCCTTTTTTTGGCTTACTGACAATATTTGAACACATTCTATAACACTTCTGGAGGCTTTTCAGGTTAACTCTTGGGGAATTAGAGTCTTAAATCAATAACATAATTTTAGACTTTGTCTGTTCAAACACCTTGCTTTAATAGCCATGTTGGTTCGCCACTGAACGGGAAACCTGTGTTTGGTAATCAGTTAATTTTTATATCTGAAGAGGAGACAAATTCTAAACATAACGTTTCATCTTGCAAACATTTCCTGTTACTTGAAAGATGTAAAATAATGAATTTTGCATAGTTGAGTGAGTTTATCAAAAATATTGACTTCTGAATATCTCTGTTATCTACTGCTCAAGCATTTATATTATCTGCCAGATCCTTCATTATACATTCTCAAAGATCTAAGAGATTAAGAAATTAATTATGGCATTTTGTGAAAAGTAATCCATTAACTTTAATTTTGGAATACCATAATTCATATTGATTTCAGATTGCATCTCATAAAGCAATTAACAGCATAATTCTAAATATATCTGCTAAGAAGTATGCCTGAATTCCTCTACACACTACCTCGGTGTAAACCCAGCTGAACAAACTGGACCTACATCTAAATAAACATGTACAGAACTGCGCCATAAATCTCACTAAACCCAATGGAACCAATTTATAACCCACTGACATTAGAGGGGTCCAACTGACTTAAATACTAGCACATTCAGATCTGAAGTCTCAAACTGATTTTACGACTAGGGGAATATTCATATGGCAGACTCCCTCGTCCCTCTCATAATGGTATATCCTCAAATTATGGCTACTATCTCAAATTACAAGATTTACCATGCCCTTGTGATTCACAAGCAGGTGGCATTTAATTTATATACAGCAAATATACCTGCCATTGTATTTGACCTTGGTTTGGATCAGGTTTTAAAGCCACCTGTTTTACTTGCCACAGCAGCCTCAATATTTGTATCATTTTGTTCATTCTCGACTTGCATATCTGCTCTCTTTTCACAAAAGATTCAGCTCGTTGTCTCTGAAGCTATGGTCCACATCCTGCTAGACTTTTCCCCCTCATTTTCAAGGATTCTACACATAATTATTTTTACATCAGCTACCTATCATCTGCATCAAATTCTTACTGCCCAGATGGCACTATTAGACTGCTCTCGGGGAACAACAAAGATAGAGTCCTTGTTCAACCAGCTGAAAAAAGTGACACGCTGAAAGCATAATGTACTGGAGGCATGGGTATGCTGTTGTTTCTTTTTCTGTGAAGAAATTCCCAATTTATTCTGTAGCGTGTTTTAGAAAGCCGCAGGAACATGAACAGCATGACAAACTTGTAGCTCTCCTGTCTAAGCCTATATTCATATTTTTAAAGAGTGAGTGAAGGCAAGGAAAAGTGTGGGAAAAGGATTCACTTGTTTAGTAAAGACCAATGATGATATATTCCCCTCCAGGGTGAAATGACTCCTAACTTATTAGAGACAACAATGAGTTATGAATGCTGTTCTGTTAAAGGAAAACCAGACAAGCAAACTGAAAATTACAAATCTTTGCTGTTTTGTTTTATTTCCTGGCTTTCTTTCAGCATTTCATTCTTTTTTAAAATGTTAATGTTTAAGAAAAGTTACTGAGAAAGTTTATGAATCAATGCAGATATCTCATATATAGTCTAAATATAGACAGCAAGTGAAACAATACTTAAGGAAATTACTTATGGTATAAATCCTCATCTGAATTGGCAAACTAGGCTTGTGGTAGGCTAGAAACCGTACTTTGACCATGGTTTGATACACTGTCTGAAATAACAAGCTATGGTCACAGACTTAGAGATACAGAAGTGAAATTAATGAGGCATGGAAGTGAGTGCTTATAGAACAGAATATATATTTAAAAAAGAACACCCAGAAGCATCTCTAACCATGAAAATTGAAACAGGTGGCAGCAGTTGCACTTGATACCAGCACTCAGGAAATTGTGTCATCTAGGCTGCTATACAGCCCCCACTGCCAGAGAACTAATAGAGAACTTGGTCAAGTTAGGATATTCCAAACCATAGAGGCTAAGAATATTAATGTGTGAACTGGACTACTAAAGAGTATTGAGTAGAGAGAAAAATGATGGTAGGAAATGGCCAAGCCATTCAAAAAGAAGGCATTTTGACAAGGACAACTTGTCTTCTTCTCAACTGAAAGACAGTGCATCACTGACAGGTCCTGAAGTATAAAAGACTTCTATGTGAAAGACCTCTATATGATGGAGACAGCACCCGTGGGTTTGTTCCAAATAATTTCAGTCCCACTTAGTCAGCTGGTCACATACTGACCCTTGTGTTGTGCTGGATGTGAAGAATACAGAAATTATCTTAACCTTTCTCATGGACGGATCAGTACCTAGTAAGATTTAGACTCACTGGACATCTTAGTAATACCGCAGGAGCCTTAGTGGATTCAGATGGCTCTCTGATGTCTCATGGAGATTCTCCTTTTAGTGTTGTTGGAGATTATATCAGATCCCCAGTTTCTCTGGAAACAGTTTTCTTAAGAAAATAGGCCTTTATTTTAAAGCAAACAGCTATGGCTAGAACTGGAAGTTCCAAAGCAAGGATGAACCCCTGCCACAATAATTCAAAACATGGTCACAGTGATGGGCCTTCACTCTACGTTAAGTTCTACCTTAAATCAATATTACAGCAATAATACTGTTTGATATTGAATTGTAATGGTCCACCATATTTAGGGTAGATTTTCAAGAGGAATCAAAGATTATGAATGCACCTATATTTAGAATTTGCTGAGGGAGTGATACATTTTCCAAATTTCCTTGCAAATACAGTTTGACAATCTTAACCCTGCTTTAAAACAGAGGGGGATTTTTTTCACTTCAGGAAATCAAATAATAGAGCACACTTCTTATTACTTGGGTGGAAGTTAGTATTCAAGAAAAGTTGGTCAATGGGCACAATATTTTAAATTAGCAATGGGGGTTGTTGACCTGGGCCAAAATGTGCTTGTCTAAGGAGGAGGCTGTAGCTCCATCTATAATGTTTCAGTTTAAAGTGATGAGTACCCCCACACACATTTGGAGTTTTGTCCCTTTTTTTGAAACTGAGGAGGAAACAATAACTGTATAATGGCTAGAGCCAGTAACAATAAATAAATAAGTATTCAACAGGAACAAAATAGCTTAGATTTGGTGGACAAAGCAGATCCCTTCCTTGAAATCAATTGTTGCTGGAATTCATAGAATCATAGAAATCTAGAGTTGGAAGAGACCACACAGGCCATCCAGTCCAACCCCCTGCCATGTAGGAACACCCTCAAATCAATCCCGACAGATGGCCATCCAGCCTCTGCTTAAAAACCTCCAAGGAAGGAGACTCCATTACACTCTGGGGCAGCATATTCCACTGCCAGACAGCCCTGACTGTCAGGAAGTTCTTCTAAGCAGTCCTATTCAAAAATGGAGAGTGAGTTGACATACTGGCATTTAAGTCTGTCATTCAGATGCTGATCACATGAAGCTGTTGGACTGTTAAAGTGGTAGATTAATCCTACCTTTGCCTCAATCTTATTGCATGATGTTATGGCTGTCCTGGAGCTATTGTGCTGTAGATTAATTGGGAATTTGGCTTTCATGCTGGAAATAATTCATTAATGACCCCCTTTCTTGCTGTGGTTCAGTAACCCGCTTGAGTGCAAATGTCTAATTTTGCTTCACTGTGAAAATGATTGAATAGTGGGGTGCAGTGTGGTGTGGTCTGGTTGTCCATCCCCTGGAAATTCCCAAGTAAATCTCCAGCAAGGGAGCCTCAGATTACTTCTGATGCTCAAGCAGGGAGGACAAGACTTCTTGTGTAGTAGTGCTGTGATATAATAGTTTAATTGCATTATTAAAGCTATTTTTTTAAAGGGATGCCAATCATGATGGCAGGAGGCAGTGCAAACAAGGTAGTGTGAACAGCATTGTTGGTAGTAAAGAACTTTGATAACAGAAAAGAAAACAGTGGACATTACATTATTAAAGTTCAAATGCGGTGAGGGTGTGGTACACAGCATCGGTATTCAGATATCTTTGCAATGTTGGAACACGACAACTTGAATCAACTAACTAGTGTGAGAAGCACCTTAAACAGAGAGGTCCTCAAAACTGAAAGATGTTACTCATAAACTGAATTTCCACAGAGTACTGATGTCCAAGCCCCTAATGTTTTTCTCTGGAAAATACATTTGAGAATCAGAAAAGAGAAAGCACCCAAAAGCTAGCCCTATACAGGAACAGAGGTTAGAAAAATCATAATGTTTACCTGATGATTCCCATTCTACATTGTCTACATGAGTAAAAGGAAGAAAGGGAACCTTCAAGTTTTCAGGAAGTGTAAAGACTGAGAGTCATTAATAAAAATAGCAATAAATAAATGTGTGGCTAAAAATGGGGAGGAAGAACATAATTGATTTTGTGAGCAACTTAACACAGGGGAAGCCTGTCATTGGCCCTGACTATGTAGTATCTGTAGCCTTTGTATACGTTTCTCTTGATCTGGTAAATGTGGCACTTCCTCAACATCTTTCCTTTGTTAGAAGTAAAACATGTTGGTTCGGATTCTACACTAGAGTGTTGCTTCGTCCATGCAGTTCCACATTCTTGCCCCTCCTTCTCCTTCTGTTGATTACAGATTAGGAGGGCCAAGAGGGGGAGGTAATTCAAATAATGAAAAAGCAGCTGGAGTCAGCTTGGGGTCTGGGGAGAAATGAGAGTATACTCACAACTGCAGTGTGCCATCATTTCCTTCCTCTGACTGCCCAGAGCAGCAATATTTTCATTGCCTGAATCACTTCCCCCAAAGCAGCAACCCTTCCTGGGTTTGAAAGTTGCTGGTGGCGGAGTTTTGGGGCAAAGCGATAAACCTTTTCACACCATATTATGTATGCATAAGACACATTTATGCGTTCACATGTCATTAACAGAATTCTAGCCATTGCTTCCTTAATAATCTTCTGGTGCCTCAGCTGATAAAACAGGAGAGAAGAATAACACAATCACAGAATACTAACACAGGATTCAACAATGATAAATCCAACCAAACAGCCATTCTTACTTTATTTATGCTTTATTATTATGCTTTATTATGTATGCTGTCCTGGGGATATTTGGCAGTGCTGAAAACTTGTTTTAAAAGGACTTTTATAAAGGAAATGATGTATAATTATTTTTAACAAAAATGTATACTTTATATTGTATGAAGAAATAAGTAATGCAAGTATTTTTACATAAGCAAATGTGCTATATATTTGCAGAAAATATATTTCAGGTTCTAAAGCTTCTGTTATGAACCTTGGTGAGAACAATCCATACTTTATTGTGATGTCTCACCTGAAACATTGTCCATCATTATCTCTGTCTCTGGGAGACACCTTTTTAGGCATGGCATCCTATCAGGCTGTGACAAAGTTCTGGGATTTTGGCATGTAGTGACAGCAGGTTTTTAAGCAACCAGAATAGCACCTTAGAAGAGAAACTCAGCCCAGTAATCTGTGGGAGAGGCTTATGGCTGAGAGAAAAATCTATATAAAGCTAAGTACATGTGGGTATTTTTATTCCTTCTGGGAGAGGCTAGCAAGGAGCTAGGGAGTAGAGTCCGTTAGTCAGCCAGAGAGTGTGGCTGTTTTGGGAGATTTAGTGGAAGTGTTACCCTGTATCTCAGGGGTCCTGGATGGGACACCCAAATATCCAAATATTAACACAAATGGGGAAATTAACTAGAGCACACTTGCTGGCTAACGAGAGGCAGGGTAACTTTAGCGGGGGTCTTTCGCCCAATGTCTACAGAGGCAGGTCAGTGAGCTAGGCAGTTTTCAAATAAACCAGTTAATGTTTTTATTGAAAAGCAACATATAAGACAAACATACACACTGCTAACTTAAAAATAATAAAAGGAACAGAAAAAGGAGATCTTAAGGGTAGGCAATACGACACCTTAATCTTGTAGTCCTGGAAAGCTGAAGAAACAGACAGCTGTTTGTTGAGGGGAACTTGCCACACAAACCGACAGCAAGGCGGGATGAAATTCGAAAATCAGACAGTGAACTCTCAAAATCAGCAAAAATTATACAGCAAAAATTGTGCCTGAGCCAGACCATGAAACATTGAGAACAAAGCAAATTTCAGGCTGGACAAAGGCTTGGAAATGTGTCTGAACTGCTGCTATCGGATTAGCACCGGCAGATCAATAGTGTGGCCAATGTGCAGATTGGAGGGCACTTAACATGGCCTTGTTAGTCATTGGTGCAAATCCGGCATCATTGTAAAACAAAATGCATCTGCAAGCCAGGACCCAGAGCAATTGACCAAGGCTTTTGAAATGCCCGCCTAAGAGGGGAAGTTTGGGAATCCCTGTCATTATCGGCTGCTTCCTTGTGTACGTGCATTCTGGGGACCCTTGCAAATACATGAGCCAGGGTGCCAGTAAAAGATCAAATTATTTGATATCAAAAGAGATATCTAGTGCTATCAACACCCAGGTCTGAACCACAGTAACAGAAGTCTAAGGAGAGGCAGAAATGTTATTGAGTATTAGTAAGATCTGGTCAGAGAGTGTGACCTAGATTGGGGGTTAAGCCTTTGATAGGAGTTTAGCCAAAGTACTGTTGTACTATCGTGCCTTTTGTGAAAGTCTAAAGCCATGATTGAACTGTTTCTGAAAAGGGTGTTAACTTTAATACTGTCTGAAGAGTGCAATGAAATAATGCATCAACATTGAACTGCACATGAACTCTAATACACTACTCTATTCTTATTGTTATCTTAACAAATGTTACAGTTTATATTTGTAAATACTGACTCGGCCTGAGTTGTCTACAATGATAAGTAACACAGAAAACACACTACCATAAAAGTATTAACTGGTTCTAAATAAACATCTTCTATGTGAAGATGGTGTGGCGGGGAGGCAGAGCTGTGTGGTAAAGACAGGGTGCCTTATCAGATTGGGAACTGTCACACCAATCTGGGAGAAGCAAGGGCTTGTCAGAGAGGCATACTATTGTGTTAGTTCAGACTACAGTTGAACACTGAGAAGGATGGACAACATTATTCTCACTGAATCTACGTTTCCATTATTTACATTAACAGTTGGAAAAAGTGCACTACAGCTATGGATTTCAGTAAGTTACTATCACATAAAACAAGAAAGGAATATGACAGTGTAGCATTATGTAAGAACTTGCCTGGCCAGTCCAAGGAAACGAAATATAACAATCAATAATGGCAACAAATTTTGTGTAAGGCACTACAATTAGCATTGAGAATAACAAAGGGGTTTTGGCTCTTTTCAAAATTAAAATATTTACTATAGCTTACAAAGTCATGGGCTAGAGTCATTTCACCAGATAAATGTGCATTAGTTAAGTATAGTGACCAATATGCAATAGCAATAATTGGTGAAAATATTTGCTTTTAATCTACATTACATTAAATCATTGTATGTGAAAGAAACTCATGATGGCTGCACTAAAAAAACAAACCAAAAGAGGGGTACCTGAGGAATTTTATCTTTTCAAATTCCTCTGTGGTCACTTGACTGACTTCTCCTGGGTAAATGTTCAGATCCAGATACAGATTTGGGGTATATTTTTTAACAAGTTATTTTAAAAAAATCACAAAGTAGAAACAAGACAGAACTGATATATGGATCAAAATGCAAAGAAATGGCTTTGATCAGAAATAGATAAGCTTATCTCCCCACCTTAAAGTATCCTAATTCATAAATGGTATTGCCATTTAGGTGTATCTGAAAGCAGAAGGCTTGTTTGATGTGCCACAATAAAAACTGCAGAAGAGACCCAAAATTTAATTGATGTGTGTTTATACCCTATTCTTTCAGGAAAGTGACCTCTGGCAGCAAGGAGGCTACAGCATTCTTGCTGTGGCTGATCAATGGTGATCACACAAGCTCCTGGGTGTCAGGCAAACCATCTCAACACATTTTAGTTAGCCCTGCCCTGTTCCTTCCCCATTTCCATGGTAAGATTGCGGGGGGGGGGTGTACTTTCTTTTCCATCTCTTGTACCTTCTCTCTCCCTGTCCCAAACCTTTAGGACTATGAAACATTGTCAGGAACAAATACCTCCAAAAATGCTCTTGATATAGTCTTTATCCTTTTTAGGTGAATCATTAAGCATGCCACCATTGCAAAAAGCAGGAATGTAGAGTGTCATCATCCAGTTTCAAAGCAAAGAGGAAGACATCCCTATTGATTCCAGATACTGACTCAAACAGTCACAAGTATTCCACTGCTGCCAAGGGGTTTTCTATATCCCAAGGGCTTCCACCTACTCCATGCAGAAAAGTGCTTCTCAGTTTATCTGATGTTGGGGACTGGCAATTACTTTTTTTCCAGTGTGCAAGGGACTAGCACTATATTTGTTCCTAGTGAGTACAATTCTTTCCTTCCCCCCACCCTAAAAACTTGCCAAAGATCAGTGCTATGCTAGGAACAGCTACGTTGCATAGCACTGATGTAAAACACACAGAGGGATGCATCACTGTGTCAGAAGCCAAGCAGTCTACGTTAATTTCTCTGCTTGGCCAGCAGGCTTCAAACACTGGCTTACATCATATACTCAGCAATACTACTAGACAATATGTGAAAGTGGCCACAGCAAACATTTATGTGATATGATCTAGCACTAGCTCCCTTTTCACATGGCATTTCCGAAGCGAAAGAGCCCCTTGAGCGTTGCGTAAATGTGAGGAGAAGTCCACCCAACGCACTCACATTTGTGCGATGCTCAAGGGCCTAACACAGACTGCGCATGCATTTTTTCATTTTCAGCTTAAAGCTGAAAATGCTGCACGGCCGCACATTGCTCTGGGGCTCCGCGCACACTTACCTGGCATGCGGAGTCGTGTTTTCTCTGCAGTGCAGCCAGGGAAAGGTCCAAGGCTGTACTGCGAAAGGAAGAGGCGGGGTGCTCGTGTGGCAAGCAAGCAGCTGTGGAGCTGAAGCAGCAGGGACGCAAGAGCCTTCCTCCCCAGGCTTCTCGCGCTAGCCCCGCACCCCAGCTCTGTGAAAGGGTAAGGTGTGAAAAGGGCCTAAGTATAGCGGTCAAGAAGATGTACTTGGAACTGAGAAATATTATATCTTGTATAACATTATCCTATACAGTTGCTGTTAACACAAGGCCCAGCAAGCTCTAAAGGCTTATAACATCTACACATTTCTTCATTTTGCTCTTACTTTCTCTCTGAAAGTCAAGTGTTGATCTCATCCACTTCACTGATCTATAACTGCAGCAAATTACACTATTTGCTCAACTTCCATCAATTAACCTGGATCACAAGGAAAATAAACTTGCTTACTGTTCTGGCATCCCAAAGAGAGAGGGTCTTGTCTGCAGAGCTGGTGAGAATGATGTTGGAGAAAGGAAGAAACTCAATGCTGTTAACTGAATCCTTATGACCACGCAAGGTATATCTACACCTTTCACTGCAAAAGAATACATTGATATATCCTAAGCAACTGTTGTGGAATAAATAAGAAACATAAAAAAATAACATAGAGTACAATAGGTCAATCAGCTATGACTTCACATCCACTGTATGTGAACAACAAAATATATATTTCCAGTATTTATACCCTATCTTTCTAAAGAAAAAGAAAAATCAAGTCAGTTAATTAAGCCAGTTACCCTGGATTGAGACGACTAGTTCCAGTTCTTTGCCTTATATACTATGACTTTTATTTTATATGCTTAGTAATTTGTTTATGCACATTCTACAACTGCAGTTAAAATAAATGAACGTGACAAAAAGGCATGATGTCTCTTTGGGATACTTTAGAAATATCACAGCTTGTTATCCGTACAGCTTTTCTGCTAAGAGCAACCAGTGTTTTCAAGACTTCAGATTGCCTAAAAAGTTGTAAAAGGTTAAACTTATTTTATTTATTTATTTATTTATTTATTTATTTATTTATTTATTTATTAAATGCATATCTCATCTGCCTACAAAGAATGTTGCTCAGGGTAGCAACTTTAAGATAAGTCCATCTGGATCAGACCACGAGTCTAAAGTTCAATGGATTAGTCTCATTCTGGTCCATATCAGTTTTACACGTGTTTGTTAGTCCATTCCTTCCTATTTTCTCAGGGTGGGGGGAAATATGACAGATGTAAGCATCTTTCTCCTACACTGTATACATTTGCTTAAACTTTCCCTCCTCAAATATATTTTTGGCACTCACCTCTGAGTCAAGAACTAACTGCAAAATTTGAAAAAGTGCAAAATCTTTACAATGTTCTAATCTGTGTCTTATTTCAGAAAGCAAGAATTACGTTAGTTTGCTTAAAATGAAAATGAAACAAAACTCATCTGCTTCCATACGAAGTGCTTTCTAGCGCTTTACACTATTTCCAACAGTGGTTACTCCAAAAAGGTACATGCATATACTCCAACGGTTCCAATTTGGCAAGGACTGTCTCAGTACAATTGTTCCTTCACATTAGTAGGCTTAAGGGCACAAGACCCCCCAAAAAGTGGAAAAACTGCAAATATCTCAAGTCCTCCCAAATCATATTTAACATGCACACAAAGATATGATCCATGGATTCAAACACCACAGATTCAAATGTACAGCACACAATGTCTTTTAATCCATAGTGGGGAGCATGCCAGCCACCTGGTTTGGTCTTCAAGGCAGCAGGATCCTTTGCAAGGCAAAAACAGGCAGCTGCTGGGGCTTGCTACTGTCTCAGCTGCCCTACATAATTTTTAATAGGGAATTATAAGTCTTGCCACATATTTGCAGTTTTTCTCAGGCCCTTTTCACACGTGGCGAGGGAAACGCTCCCTGGGTCTGGGCGAGTCCGTTGGGATGAGGAGCAGTGCGAGCTCTTAAAAGAGGTTTTTAAAAAGCACGCTGCGCGACCAGGGCCCTTTTCGCATTGAGGCGGCTCGCGCGAGGCAGCAGGCTGGCGCGTCCGTCCTCCCCGCTCGCGTGAGGCAGCAGGCTGGCGTGTCCATTGCGCTAGCGCCCCGCCCCTTTCTTCCGCAGGGGTGGAGGGAAGGAAGCGCGACCCGGCCACCTCCCGGATGCTCCGCACAGCAGGTAAGGGTGCATGGGTGCCGGGAGCGTTGCGCGAGCGCGGGTGATTTTCGCTTCGAAGCGAAAATAAAAAAAACTGCGATCGCGCCACTGCAGCCCCGTGAGCGTGGCGGAAGTGGGACTGCGTTGTGCAGAGCGACGCTCCCACTCCCGCAAGGCTCACGGGGCTATTTCGCGAGAGAAAGCCTGTGCGAAAAGGGCCCAGTTCTGGTTGCTCCGGAGCGGACTGAGGTAGTAGTCTGCCCCAGTCCGCTCCACGGACCTCCGTTGGAGGTCACTCTGCACCGTTTTAATAGGCCGGTGCGGAAAGGGCCTTAGTCTCACAGAGACTGCGAATGGCAGGTGTGACTTATGTCTCTATTAAAAATGGCATGAGGCAGCAGCAAATAATCTACAAATAATCAAATGCACAAAAATGAAACCCAGGAATGTGGAAGGCCAACTGTAAATCTTCCTGGTGTCTCATTTTTTCAGCTGCTTTGAAAATGATCCAGTTTGTTTCTCCTCCTTGTGCTTTCTCCCTTTGTCCTCAGCTTATTTCAATTGATGAAAATGGAATTCAAAGTGTAAAATTAACTCAGTGGGGGAACAGGAGAGGAGGAGGAGGACACAGAGACTTGCCCTTCCCAGTAGGCTCAGAGAAAAAGCAAACTGCTACAGCCTCTCCTAGGCCATTTCTGCACTACACTTTTATAGTGCTATTATATTTTTTAACATCCTTTGGAATTCTTTGGAATTCTGGGATTTTTTAGTTTGTCGTTTACTGAGGCCCAAGAGCATTCTGGCTGAGAATTCTAAATGCCCCTCCCTAAACTGCAACCTCCAGGATTCCATAAGATGTTGAAAGTGGAGTAATAGCACTATCACAGCGTAGTGCGGAAATGGCCTTAGTCTTCCTCATTAATAACCTTTTCTAATTTGACTTTACTCTGATGTTGCTTGGCCAGATATGTCCAGGTTTCTGTCTGTGAGATGTGGGAGGGTGGATATGCATGTGCTATCCTTTGACCACTGTGTTCATGCCTGCCACAATAACTCAGAATTATAATGTCAACTAGTTATTTTTGTAAAAGCAAAAATACAAGCCCCGAAGATTAGCACCTCTCTGTCTCTCTGTCTTTCGCTCTCCCTCTCCCTCCCTCTGCCTTTCCCTTTCCTTTTGCAAGGAATGTGACACACTGTAAAGATAAGCAGTGGTCAGGTCTGCAGCTGTCTCCTATATTTTCCCCAAATTGTTTCTGAGCCCTGAACTAGCAAGGTCTCAGAGGCATCTTGGGATAAGAAGATGGCAGTTGGCAGGTGCTTTGGCTGACATTTCACTTCATAGCATGCCAAAGAATATGCTTTTAAAAAAAAAAGTGGGGTGAAGGGAACCCTGCTGCTAGTCCTGTGGAGGTGTGTATGCTGGGCAAAATGGGCCTTACTGTTTTCTTAAACAATTATCATATCACACTTCAACAGACATGAGGAGGGGGAGGAAGGCAAGCTAGGCGGAGGATATATTCTTGCAGGGTAGAAGAAGAACATATTGATTTATACGAGACAGCTCCCAATAGAGAAATTGAAAGCTGCATCTTGAGGGAAAGAGACAGCTCAAGAAAGGAATATATATTATGAGTAACTCAGATACGATGAAGGGAATTGCAGACAGACAGGCTGCAAGACTAGACTTGTGAGAGATTAATTAGGTGTCAGAGCAGAGAGGCCCATTCAGAATCCCTTAGCAAGGTGAAAATGGACTTAAAGTGATGGACCCACCAGTGGTAGGAAGAAAGGAAATGATTTGTGTGTTTCCATCAGGAACCTAAACACTTGGGCCTATTTCTGCTCTCTCGCTCTTTGCAGCTTCTATATCAAAGTGATCAGCAAGCTCCCTTCACTCTCTCCCGATTTAATTTACCATTCTGGTAACTCACTGACTGATATTGTTCGGAACCTCTGACTGCTACATAAAACAAACTCATCTTCTTCCAGCTGAGACATAATTTAAAGCGTGCAGTCATACTCAGCGCAACTGCTGAAAAGAAGACAAAAGCTTGGTGATGCTCTACAAAGAATAACATAAGATTTGAAGGATCTTTCTGTCACCCACACGTTCTCACTACCCTTTCTTCCTTCTGTATTTCTTCTTGGACAGAAGAACAGTTCTGTAGCTAATGGACAAAATTCTGCACCCGGCAATATGCAATTACATGGCTATTCTCTGATTCTAATCTAAATACAATTTCTCATACTTCACAATAATCGGAAAAAAGATAAGATCAGGAACTTGTCCAGTCTGTGAACCTTGGTTATTATATCGCAATAAAACAATGAATGCAGTGCCTGTTTTCTGTATTACTTGTTGGGACTCCTTGCAAGATTTTTGGCAGTAGCATTTGTCTACTTTGGAACAGAAAACTTTTTCACATGCTTCATTCAGTTGCATACAATTAGAAAGGGATAACATAATACAATAATGTACAATAAAAGAAAAGGAAAGGGCTTTTAAGATGAGGCTAGTTTTTCTTGATTTAATCATTGTTTACATAAATCTGCGATGTAGACTTTATTTTTATCATTCTGTGATAAAAATGTCTCTACCTTCATATATGTTAATTCTGAGCAGGTACTTGATCAGGCATCTGATATAAGCAGGAAAAAGAGCACTGATATCACATCTTGTGGCTCTATCTCCCTGTTACAGGGCCTTACTTCTCCCAGATTACTGTGGCAATTCCCAAACTGATAAGGCACCCAGTCTTTACCACACAGCTCTGCCTCCCCTGTTATCACACCAACTTTGTGTAAAAGGGGATAAGGTTTTCAATGTTTATTTAGAACCACTTAATAATTTTATGGTTGTGTATTAGAGTTCATATATAGATCAAGGCTGATACATTTCCTGAATACACTTTTTAGACAGTATAACAGGTAACTCTCTGCTCAGAAACATTTCAATTATATCTTCAGATTTTATAAAAGACACAATGATCATATAACAGTACTTTGGTTAGACTTCTACCAAAGGCTCAACCCCACATCTAGGTCACACACTCTGACCAGATCCTACTAGGGCTTAATTACTCTTCTGCCTCTCACTTGGCTTCCACTGAGAACTAAACCTCCCAAAAAAGTCAACCTGACTGACTAAGGGACTGTACAGCCTTGCTTCTTGCTAGGTTCTCACTGAAGGAATCCCAATACCTGCAGGTACTTGGTTTTATATAGCTTTTCCTCTCAGCCACAAGCCCCTCCTCACACATTACTGGGCTGGCTTTATCTCCTGAGGTGCTATTCTGATTGCCTAGCAACCTGCTTCCAGGCTGCATTGGCTCTTCAGATAGCTGCACACCCAGAACTCTGTCACACTCCCCAACACAACTGACCTCTTATGGAATTACAACACAATGTATGTGCCAATATATTTTATGTAATGTGGGCCTTGAGATATGAAGAACAGATGCTGGCTGAACAGAGGGACTGATACTACAAGGACAAGATTGTGATCATTCCCATCATAAGTACCTTCTACTTCTAATCAAACCTCCTGCACAGGGCTTAAGTTTATGTCCCAGCTACTACATATAAGGCCAAAACCATTGCTGTCATCCATTGTTGTTATCCATATTTTGAGAACTGTCTCAAAATAAAGCGTGTCTCCAGAGTATCCTATGCATTAATCATAGCAGTATAGTGTAGTGGATGGTATTAAACTTGACTAAGGAGATCAAAGTCCAAGTCTTCCCCAAGATCTGAGGCATGCTGTAGATCTTCAGTCAGTTTCCTTTATCTTAAGCTATGTTTTAGCATTGACATGTCAGTATGAATTATTTACCCCTGATACTGGGCCAGATCTATGCCTCCAGTGCTTGCTTCTGACCTTTATGATTTTTCAAAAAAGTGCTTTGCCAGTGATCAGGTCCCATTCTATGGCCGTGTATCTACAATCATTTTTTATAAAGCATTCTTGAAACTAACCATTCTCTAACAAGTTAAATGCCAGTTTTCACTTCCTTCATTTCTCTTCACCCTCTGACTGCATATATGACTGTATAAATAAACAAGAGGTGGATACAACATGAAGGGTCCTCATCTCAGGTAAATGAGCCAACACTCAGGATGTCCAGTTTAAAAGACAAATGCATTCATTTATTAGAGTTGGCTGCACTTGTTGCATTTATACAAAATGTAAGGTATCCCTCCAATCTTTTCCATGCATTAAACACAAGGTTTAATCCCTTCTGGAGCAATCCCAGATCTTTTTCTTGCTTGAGGATGATAACTCTGGACACTTCTAACAGTTTTATCCTGATACTTTTTCAACTGTGTGTGTTCCATTCCCCCAGTGAGAACAGGGATCAAACAGCCATTTACTTACAAACACTTGCATTACTGCAGAATTACTGCACATGTATATGGCTTTGTTTGCTTCCTCCTCTTTCTGGAGGGCAAAACTACTAATTAATGGCCAGTGCTTCAGAAGGAACAGAAAGAAGTATACAGCTGGAAGAAGGTAACTGTAGACACCATCTCCATCTTGGGCAAGGAGACAGCCCAGCAATAACTTCAAGTAAGTTGTCACACACACACACACACACACACACACACACACACACACACATTCATGTGGTGATGACTCAAGAAATGTTTAAAAGGAGCACAAGTGGACTTTAGAGGAAGGCACCACTAAAGCAAAATCTATGAGGGAACAATATTGCTTTGCATACACAGTGAGAATTTGGGCTTGCTTTACAACAGTACTTTACAATAATACAACTTCCTCTGTGTTTGACTTGATATACTTGAAGATATAGTACCCGTTCTTAAAAAGTTCTTTTTTCCTTCCTTGACTTATTGGTCTGGGATGAATGGCTTCCCTTTTTACAGACAATACTCAGTTGCTACCAACAGGATCAATGGGAGACAGAGAGCCATAGTTTCCATTATGGAGACGACCGAGGCCTCATAGATGAAGAAAGTAGCAAGGGAAGTAGCTGGGGTTTCTAATGAACTGAAGCACAGCAGATGCTACATATGATGGGTCAAGTATGAGCAAAGGTAATGACCAATCACGGAGAGGTACTGCCCCATCAGGCAGGCCATTATGTGTATATGTTCATATGTCCCCCTCCAAAAAATTGACACAATCCAGTCATGTTCTGGGTGGCCCATACATATTCTGAATTAATGCATATCAAGTGACCACTGAATCTGCCCCACTGAACTGACTTTGACCCAGAATGAGAAGCCGCCTGGCTCTCTCTCCTGATAAATCTATTGAACATGTCCCAAGAGAGGCAAAACAAGTTCAAAAATACCCCAGGACAATCTCAGGATAGGCGCCAGGGTAGACAAGGCCTTGAGACTTCCCCCTTTGATCACTTTGGAAAGGAGTGGTTGTGGGCGGATAAAAAGATTTTTTTAGGCGTGTTATCTTAAGTAGAGAACTACTTGAATAATAATAATTAAAAAAAAACTCCTAGGTGTGTTCAAAAAGAATACCTGTAGTAATAAAATGGCTTGAGATATATTCATTTCCCACACTGCAAATAAATAAATGCTTCACTTTCTTTTGCTGTATGGTCAACACAAAGGTATCTCTTCCATTCACATTTCAAAGGCTGTAAGAATGGCATAGATCAAGGGTAGACCTGGTGGTTAATGCAAATAAATGTGGCTGCTGGTGAACAAAATAACTCCTCAGCAGAAAACAGGGACACTAACTAATAGATCAGGTTAGTGCTTAAAGCTCCTCTGACTGTATTTTTAAAAAAGGATTAGAATTTTTATACTCTTTCATTTTGACATGAAATAATATTTCCAACAAGGCAAAATACAGGCATGAATACCCTAAGCAAGACAAGGTTTTCTGGGATGAATGGGAATTAACTGGAATTAACAAGTGGTATATTCAAAAAGTTGAAATAACCTGCAACCTATCAACACTACACAATTATAGCATATTATTACACGAACTGCCAGGTTTCCATCTTATTAATTCCTGGGATTTGTAGTTTGGTCAGAGGCACAAGGGAAGCTCGCAGGCTGATAATTCTAAAAGTCTTTCCCTAAACTCTCTAAACAATCTCAGGACTGCATGAGACAGAACCATAGAAGGAATAATGGTATTACAATTCTGTAGTATGAATGGGCCCCTGGTCTGAAACAAGAGCCCTTTTCGCAGTGCCGGCGCTCGTGCGACGGAGGAGGGCGGCTCGCGCAAGAAGCCTTCTCCAGGAGGCTGCCGCTTCCCCCTCCTGCCTTCCGCAAGCGAAGGAACGAGCGGGGAAGCAGCAGCCTCCCGGAGGCGGCGGCGGCTCGTGCGTCCATCCATCCCCCCGCGCGCGAGAAAGGAACCTGTCCCGTCCATCCCCCCCCGTGCGCACGAGAAAGGAGCCTGTCCCGTCCATCCCCCCGCACGTGCAAGAAAGGAGCTTGTCACGTCCGCCCCCCGCGCGCACGAAGCAGGACGTGTCACGTCCGTCGCGCTAGCGCCCCGCCCCATCCCTTCCTTCCGCAGGGGCGGAGGGAAGGAAGCGCGACCTGGCCGGCTCCCCGACGCTCCGCACAAGAGGTAAGTGCGCATGGGTGCCGGGAGCGTTGCGCAAGCGCGGGTGATTTTCGCTTCGAAAGGAAAATCAAAAAAACCCGCGCTTGCACCGCTTCAGCCCCGTGAGCCCGGCGGAAGTGGGAGTGCATCGTGCGGAGCGACGCTCCCACTCCCACGAGGCTCACGGGGCTATTGCGCGAGAAAAGGCTCGTGTGAAAAGGGCCAAGAATTTACATCGTATGTTTAGAAGCAGCATGAAGAATTCTTTACCCTAGACATTTTTTGTATATGCATACAGAATAGCTTTGAACTTGTCTGTTTTTAGTCCAGTTGACACCAGTTGTCCTTGATACCAGTTGTTACTCGTTGTTGTGTGCCTTCAAGTTACCTCTGACTTATGATGAATCTAAGACGAACCTATCACGGGGGTTTCTGGGGGCTGGGAGTGTGTGAAAGGTAGTAGGTTTCCACGGCCAAGCAGAGAATTGAACCCTGGCCTCCTGGGTTATAGTCCAGTGCTCAGGTCACAACACCACACTGGATCACCATCCTATCTAGAAACTGATTAATCAGTCCACTTCAGGTTCTATACTGTTCACAGTATTTTGAAACACAAATATATATTGCTCCATTTCCATAGCTATTAGCAATAGTTTTGACAGCCATATGTAAAATTGAGTATGCGTATGGTTTCCCTTACAGAGTTAAATAAACAGTCCTTAAAGGGAGATTTTTTAAGACTCTGGGGAATGGTAAGCAACCCTACTATGATGATAACCTAAATAATGGCATAAAAACAACATGTACACTTTGGGCACCCAAGATCTTGGGAGCTGGTAAATCAAAGCTGCCAACAGGAGATGCTAAAGTTTTTCTGGAAGGGCCTGCTAACCCTTCCCTTTCCCATTCTTTTAGAACCTCTTAGACTTGATAGTGAGGCAAGAGAAATTCCCTTTTTGAAAATGGACTCCCACAGGTGTTTCAGCATTTCTGAAAATATTCTGTATCAGCCTTTTCCACAATTATTTGGAGAATTATATGGATGAGGAACACAAATAACTGGGTTACTTTAGCAATATATCAGTTTATGTTGGGGTAGGGGAAGAGCAGCCTGCAGGACAAATACAGCCCTGAGTCCCTGGAGCCCCATGGGAGACTTCTGAACCCAGCAGACTTTCAGAATTTTTAATTTTTTCCTGCTTATTTTTCAGTCTTCAAATGTCCTCAAACCAGCCAAAAAAAATATTCGGTCCCTTTGGCCATCACAACTCCCAAACCCAGCTATTTTACAGCCAAACCCTGGGGCTGGAAGTGACATTATATCACTTCCAGTTGTTCTGGGAGTGTTACTAAGGTCCATGGAGAGCAAGGTACAACAGGATTTAAGAATGGCCCCTTCCCACTTTGCAGCTGCCCAGCCATGATTTACATTCTTGACCTAATTGGTATTTTGATGTTTAACATCCCGCTGTCTCTTCTGAGGCTGGCCTAGTTTCCCATGAATGCTAAATCACAATTTAGTCTTATATGCCTAAGCCTTGGAATTGTTTGCTTCTCTCTCTCTGTTCCTCCACCATATAGAAGCAAGGGAAGATCAAACATTTTTGTTTCTGTTTTCACTTAACTCTGGATTCCATTATATCAGGACCCAGACAAACTGAGGTTACAGTTAAGCAAAGAAATTTTACTGCTGAGGAAAAGAAGATATGGCCTTCTACTTCAATACTGGCAATTAAAAAAACAACAACAACAGTGGGAATTACAGAGTTTTGTTTCCCCACCACACTCAGGGTCAACAAGGCTCAAAAACATTTCACACGGCGTTTTGGAAGCGAGAGGGCCCCCTGAGCATCACATAAATGTGAGGAGCGGTCTGCATGACACAGTCACATTTATGCGACGCTCAAGGGCTGGATGCAGAGCAAGCACGCATCTTTTCATTTTTGGCTTAAAGCTGAAAATGGTGCGCTGTCACGCAATGCTCCCGGGCCCCGCGTGCACTTACCTGGCGTGCGGTGCCTCGGGAGCCAGGCTGGTCGCGCGTCCTCTCCTCAGTGCAGCCTGCGAGGTCCCAGGCTACACTGCGAACGGAAGAGGCAGGGTGCTCGTGCGAGGAGGGAGGAGGAAGGAGCCGAAGCAGCAGGGAAGCGGCAGCGTTCCTTCCAAGCCTTCTCACATGAGGACCCCAACCCAGCAGCGCGAACAGTTAACGTGTGAAAAGGGCCTCAGTTAGGAACAAGAGAGAGTTTTGTTCTCCAACAGAGGGAAATGGCTAGGGGTCTCAGGAGGAAAAGATTGGGGCGGGGAGGATCATTACCAATATCTCCCAACATCTGCTATCTGCGGTGGTTGCTTCAGTTTGCCTAATGGTGAAGAATGGTTCTTCTAGAATTAATGAACTCCACCTACCCCAATAAACCAACCCAGGTTGACAATGACCAGAGTTCACAGTTTGACTTTCAGGGATTTGATTATTTGCAAATTTCTCCAACGCCTCACCTCCACACCTCAGGTGCTTCTTCTCTGGGGGAAGCTTCCCACTTGGAGGCTCTGATCAGACCCTTTTAAAACAATCAATCTTCCAACATAAAAAGCTGCCCTTTAAAAACCTGCCTCTGATTTGTTTTTTAATTTCTCCTCAATTTTAAAAAAATTAAAAATTAAGAAATTTGTAAAGGAGATTTTAGATAAAGGAGGTCCGGATAAAAGTTTATTAAGGAACAGTATATATCTTGGGGAAAGTGCTAAATACGGAATTAACGGGAACTAGTGGGGAAGGGGTAATATACAAATGTGGTACAAAGTGTAAACAAAGTGATATGGACATAATCTTGCATAATTTTTACTATTTTGAATTTGTAAATAAAAACTATACCCCCCCCCAAAAAAAAGCAACACCACTTCTCCTTCTCTTCCACCAGCCACTGCCTGGCCAGCTAAGGATTGCAATTTCCCAGCATCACAAAACCTCTTATGATGCCCCCTCCCACACCCAAGATGAAAAAGTGCAGGGTCACCATGCTCATCCACACCTCCTTTCCCTCACCTAGTTTGGGTCCTGGGTGTCTTTTCTCCCCACCATGTCTCAGCCCCCTTCCCACAGACACACATGCATATGCTCATTTTGACATTTGCAATTTTTCCACCTTTGCGAGGGTCCTGAGCCCCTAACCCTAGTGAATGTGGAGGGCCAACAGTAAAGAGAAATCATTTAGCTGAAAGTGAAAGCTAAAGTTTGCAATCTCTTCACGACTGATATCAAGGAGATGAGGCCATCATGAATTGCCACAGCTGCTGAGATCAGCAACGAACTGTGTTTGTCTTCTGTAAGTTTTCTAACAAAACTTATACAGAAGCTTCTTTCTTTCATTTCAATAGCCCTGTAAGGCAGCACAGTATTATCCTCCTATGATCCATCTACATCAGAATTTTTTTCAGCACTTTGGTACTGCTTTGTCATGGCTCCATTCTACAAAAACATTAGATTTGTGAGGTTTGTAAGCTACCTAGAATTCACTGCTACAGACCTTTAACATACTCCCCTGAACTACAGCATTAGCACTAGCTCTACTTAGTAGAACTATTAACACAGAGTAAATTCCAATCTGGATCTTTCTTCATCATAATTCACCTTCACAGCCACTGTACTATACAGCAGCTCACATCTGTGGCTCAACTACTAAAGTGTATTTTTCCCCAATCTGAGAACATTTCTGCATGACACTCTTATAGCGCGATGATGCCACTTTCAACCTCCTATGGAATCCTGGGGTTTGCAGTTCCAGAAGGGGCCACCTGGCCCCTCCCAGAACTGCAAACCCCAGGATCCCATAGGAGGTTGAAAGTGGCATCATTGTGCTATAAGAGTGTCATGCAGAAATGGCTAAGCTGCTGCTATTTATGCTGAAACAAACATACCATGGAACAAATTGTTAAAGCTCAGGATACGACAAATAAAAATATTTCCACTTGTAGATTTCTGAAAGGGCTGAATATGATAAAAAAGTACAGTGGTCCCTCCACTTTCACAAGGATTCGGGCTGAAGAACCCTTGCCAAGGTTAAAAAAACCTGTGGATAACTCCTCCACCATGATCCCCCTCCCTTGCCTTTTGCATACTGGGGCCAGAGGCAGGGAAGTGGGAGGGGGAAGCTCCAGAAGGTAGGAAGGCTCATAAAATCCTCCCTCCCCATTCCCTTCCCTTTTGCCTTGACATGAGTTCTCAGCATGAAGGACAGAGTCAAAGGAATGGGAGGGGGAGCTCCAGTGAGGAGAAAGAGGGCACACATGTGCTTCATCCTCCCTGTTTCCTTGCCTTTTGTCCAGGCACTTGCCTTCTTTCTCTGCACTCTTCAAAATGCAAGGGAATGGGAGGAGGAGAATTGTGGGGCGAGGTACGTGCATGCTTCACAAATATTCAAATCCGCAAAGGTCAAAACCACAAGTGTGGACAGAATATTGTATTTAGACATTAGTTTTCATTTTCTGGCTTCAGTGTTGTTTTTTAATTACCTTTTTAACTTTTTTTTTTAAGCAACAGAAGCAACAACATAGCAAAAGTTTAAACACACTTATCGATACATTTATGGTAAGTTCCATTACGCCTAAATCTTTTTGTTTTCAGATGTGTAAAATTTATATATCCTTTTCTGAACATCAAAATAATGATATAAAGTCCCCTACAAATAATACAACCTATTGTTTACTCCAGAATGGAAACCAACATCCTTGAATCACACCAGGTGAAATCTTAATGAAACAGATGAAAGTTCTGCAGTATTTCTTGAATAGCTTGCAGCCTTATGCAAACACGTTAATCCAATACTTTACCTTTTATCCCAATTTGCTATCCAAACTTGGTTCAATATTTTAAATTGATGAATGTGTTGCTAAGAGAGTTGTCCAGTTTAGGCCTGCTCACCTCAGCAGGAAGTGTTTAATAGAGCTTCAAAATTAGTGACAGCTGGCTGGAGCTCCTCTGCAGGTATTTTTGATATATGGAAGAAATATGGATCAACCTCCAACATTTAATAGTAGAACTAACAGCACATCTAAATTCTTTGAATATATATGTATATGTGCATTCGCATCCACTAAGGAAGGTTAGAACCTCATGGTTCCATCATCATCCTATTATTAATAGGTCTCCCACCAGGCTGCTCGCTAGGCTGCATGTTAGATTGCTCATAGGGCCTCTTATTCCCACGGCCCAGCAGTACCTAAGCCACAATGCTAGGCTGGTCCCTAAGCAGCTCAGAAAGCCACTCCCACAAAGCCTGATGGGGTCTGAGCTAAGGCACTTGCCATCTGCACTAGGCAACCCACTAAGGGCCAATGGGGACTAAGCCACCTCACACCAATTGCAGCCCCCCCAAAAAACATGTGACAGAGACTAATGCAACCCCCCTCCAGGAGGCCAATGGGTCTTCAACACCACCATTAACAAGCAAAACAGCCAAATGCAGCTAAAAAACTGCCACACAATTGCCTGTCAAAATACTGAACTAACAGGAGGGTGTGACTTAAAACAAAATGGCTGCCTTACCAGCCAACAAAATGGCCATGCCCAAGTGCAGCATGCCCTAAAATAAAATGGCTGCACTCTCTTTGACTAAGCAATGGCCACACCAGAAGCACAAGCCAGTATGGCCATGCACGCTAAACAAAATGCTTGTGCTTGCATCAACAAAACAAAAGTGGGCATGGGCACCAAAAAAAATGGGCATGCAGGCTGCCATTGCCTTCAAAAAATGCTGGGACACTCCAACAGGCCTCGAAATATACTGGGTCCACAGCAGTCTAGTAAAAGCCCAAGAACAACCATGTCATGAATGATGAGGAGCAACAAAAACCTGAAAACGGTCCTCTGGATGCATGCTATGTAATTGTCCCAAGCCATCTCTACCAAGCTTCATGGGGTCTATGCCACCCACACAATGACCTGAACCATCTTTAAAAACCTGATGGAATCTATGAAGTCCACAGAGCTACTCTGACCAGGACTCTTTTTTGTCATATTGCCCTTTTGCCCCCTGACTATCAGTAATCAGTTTTAGACAGTTACCTTGAAGGCTTTGCAGAGCTTGGCCCTGCATGGGGATAAGTTTGATTCCTTTTGGATAGGGGCTGCCTCTACTGCTTTCACAATGGGCTTCAGCCTGCAAGTGATCCAGTGTATTGGCCATTGGAAGTCTTCTACTGCAAATCGCTACATGCATCCTCTTAAGTTCTGAGGGTGTTTTGACTATACTAATGTTTCTGTCTCTCTATTAGTTTCTGGGTGCTGTGTGTTGAAATGATAGGTCCTGATATGAGTATGGTTTACTGGGTGGCCGCCAGAAATAAAATCGCTATTTTGGGGCTCAACTGGAGTTGACCAACTTAGCCATTGTGGAGCAGTTTGTTGCTTCTTTTGTTTGAGGAGAGCACAGAGCCTCCTCCATGTGTTTTAGTCATTCATCTTGGTAGGAATGACTTGGGCTTGCTGAAAGGCAACACCTTGATTTTACAAGCTCTACATGATATTTGGCTTATACAAAGTCAGCCTGGAGAATCCCTGCTTTTTTCTGCTATTCTGCCCCAGGAAGTGTGGTAGGTTGTGAGTAACCCCTGACTGAGGCCCTTTTCACACCTTACCTTGTTCCAGTGTCATTGCTAGGGGACCACGTGAGAAGTCTCTTACGAGAGGCACTTGCATCCCCTCTGTTTCCCCTCTGCAACAGCTCCGTGCTGGGAGGAAGGAAGCATGAGGGCTCCGCCCCTTCCTTCCGCAGCACAGCTGGGTACTTTCCCAGGCTGCACTGGGGGAAGAAGGGCAATGGCCACGCGTCTGGAGCTTCCGCACACAAGGTAAGTGTGGGTGGGGCACTGGAGGGACATGCAATTGGACATCATTTTCAGCAATGAACCGAAAATGATATACTGCGCGATGGCCACAGAATGGCCTTGGGAGCATTGTGCGATTGCGAGGACATCATGTGGAATGGTCCTCGCAATCCCACAGCACTCCTGAGGCCATTTCGCAACAGGACTGGCATGTGAAAAGGGCCATAGTGACCTTCTCCCTGGGCAAATAAATAGAGAAGGCCACAGTGCCCTGGGTAAAGTGTTGGGCCACCTTCTGCAACATCTGCCATAGTTCTGCCACATCGTGCTATAGTTTTCCAATGGCCAGAGCATTACAAGGCTCTATAAGGCATTTTTTGGAAGAAGCTAACAGTTTGTTCCTGGGGGGAGTTGTAACACGGGGTGAGGGCCATGTTGGCTGGCTTGGTGGGGGAAAGAGACTAAGGAGACACTTACCCCTTATCTGAGTTATGAGGGGAGAATACTTTGGGATATACCATTGAGACCCTTTTGGTGTAGGGTAGGCCTCTGAAACTCTCTCTTTAAGGTCTCATGACCCAGGGGATGGGGAAGGAGGCTACCCTTGAGACTAACTTGAGATTTGGGCTCTAACTTGTAGAGTTCTATGGCTTGAACTGGTGTCCCCTGGGTTTACTTTCCAATTACGGTTGCCGGGGGCAATCCAAATAGGCTTTGCAAAGCCTTCAAGGTAACTGTCCATAACTGATTACTGATGGGCAGGGGGCAAAATGGCAATATGACTCTCCTACAGAGAATAGAGCAATTTTTTTGCAAGAAATTATTGGATATAATTTTGGAATTCCACTGTGAGAACTGGACTTGTTTGGGAGATCAGAATGGAAGTTAGAATGAAGTTACTGATCCTAAACTAGGTATACATGCCAAGAAAGCAAGCAAGCATAAACTAGGGAAACTGCATTTTTAACAGCCAGTTTGGAATTGGTTGACACTTGGAGAATGCTGTACAGAGATATTAAATATACTTTTTCTTTAGAAAGGCATACATTTTTCTCCAGAACAGATGCGTTTTTGACATCAAGGTCAATGTCTAGTTACATTACAGACATGGAAGTATTACCAAAGATACTGTCAGATCATAATCTGGTAACATTGACAATTTAAAAAAACACCAACTCAACTGGAGGCTAAATGATGCTTTGCTCAGGGGTGAGGAAGTGATACAAAGGCAAAGAAAGCTTAAGACAACTTGAATAAATTTATTGGTGGTTTGGAATGCTAGCAAAGCATTTATGAGAGTTTTTTTATTCAGCAAAATACAGAATAAAAAAAGAAAAGACAAAAAAAGACCCAAATTATTTTAAGAAGAAGATTAAGAAGAACTTAAAAAAAAACAGTCCTCCTATTTTAAAAGAGATAATGATTATACATACACAACTCTCTATGGATATGCTTTGTCACATAGAAAAGTAAATGAGATACACTGAACAAAAGTACAGATAAATAAACATGGGAAATGGCTCACCTATACATTAAGAAAAGAAAAAGAGAAGACAGTGATACTAAAAATATGAGTTTTTTTTAATTCAGTAAAATACAGAATTTGAAAAGAGAAGACAATAAAAGAGCCAAGATTATCTTAGATGAGATTAAGAAGGAAGAAAAACTTTTAAAAAGAAACTATCAGCACTTCTATTTTAAAGGAAATAAAGACTGTACAAAAGCAACTCTTTATGGATATGGTCTATGACATGCAAAAGTAGATGAGATACACTAATAAAAAAATGCTTCAAGTTTGCAAATAAAGAAACATTTAAAGTAAAGGCATTTGCAATATGTTACCAAGCATGTTGCTTAGAATGGATTCAAAATTGGAAATCACAACAAAAATCATCAATAAAAGACTTAGAAGAACATGAGAACAGATTCGGATGGCATGGTTACTTGTGTTATAGTAAACTAGCAGTTAACAAAGAATTTAATAACCATTGCATCCAGAAGATTTTATTCAGTCTCCCGACTTGAACATCATCACAAGAAGCTTTTAAAATTTCCCCAGCAAAAGAAGAGAAAATGCTGACATACCAGGACATACTTACCTGGGATGGAAATAAACCAAGAATGAAAACACTGGAAGAAATGAAGGAAGCTGGATATGAAAGGAATTGGTTTCCGTGGAGACAACTGACAGAAAGATACAGAGTGGACCTAAAATTATTTGGATTTGAGAAGAAGGAAAATGAACTGGATTTACTCATGAAAGAAAATCAAAAGAAAAGAATATCCAAACTTTATAAATTGTTATTACAAAGACAAATGGAACAGGAAGAAATTAAAGAAACGATGGTGAGATGGTCACAAAATATGGGACACTCAATAGATATTAAGAGTTGGAGAATGGTATGGAAAACAGATTTAAGATTTACATTAAATTTAAATTTAAGAGAAAACTATTATAAAATGTTATATAGATGGTATAGGAAGAGAGAGATTACAAAAAATTACAATGAATGGAAATTCGAAATGCTGGAAGTGTGGAGAAAAGGAGGGAACATTGTAAAAAGGTGAAGAAATTTTGGAAAGAAATACATGACAAAATTTAAAAAATATTCAAAATGAATTTTGAAATGATACCTGAATTATATTTATTGAATATAATAAAAACAAAGACAGAAATTAGAAAACATAAAAAAATAATGTTATATCTAGTTACAGCAGCTAGATTAACTTATGCTCATCATTGGAAACAAGATATTAAAATAAATTTAAATGAATGGAAATTAAAGGTTATGGATATGATGGAGATGGAAAAAATGACAAATGCATTAAAGAATAAATCTATCCAACAATCTGATAGAGAATGGAGCAAAATAAAAGAGTGGCTTCAATTGTAAAGCTAATGATCATAATGATATAATTTGGAAAAAAAACGTAAAAATGTATTGACTGATTAAAAGACAAACTACGATAGTTATCAAGCCAAAGATTCCATGTATAGTGGAAAGGACTCCTTGTATTGTATTATACTGCACCTTTTGTTTGATTCAGCTGGGCAAAACTGGAAAGAAAACTTGTTATGGGAGTTGGGAGTGGGGGAACATTTAGAAAAAATGTTCTCATTTTATATCTTTTTTGGAAATTCTAATAAAACCATTAAAAAAAGTAAAGGCATTTGAAGATTGTTTGTTTGCAAGATGCTGTAGACTGTACAGATATATTTTTTTTAAAAAAAAAACTTTCAGCAATTTTAGATCTTCAGCAGAATTTAAATTGAAGTAAATTTAAACTGCAAACCCTGGATTCTGTAGAATGTTGAAAGTGGAATAATAGCACTATAACAATTTTGTGCAGAAATGGCCAGAGACAGTTGAAAATTAAACTGTCACATTTGGGTTGCCTTTCAAATAGAAAAATGAATGTCTTTCCTAAAATGTTTTTTGTATTTCAAATAATTCTCATTGTAAACAATGATTTGACATTTTGACAACGGCACAAAGACTTGTCCGATTTTATATGGCAGGGGAAGAAACAAAGAGTTAGATCCAAAAGTCTACAAGATGAAAAAGGAAGGCCTTGGATTATCAGTTTTGAAGTTGCATTATTATGCTTGTTGCCTGATGTGGTTGAACCTCTAAAAAGAGATAGAATCCTCCAGTCAGAGAGTTTTGACTTAAAGTTTGAGTGGCATGGATCCTTGTGATATGATAAGCCTAAATCAAACTGTGACATTAAGAATCACCACATTAGACAGGCTTTACTTAGGGTACTGTTAAAATACAAAGAGAGATTGCGTATTAAGAAGCCTTTATGGAGCTCTCCACATGAAGCTTTGTTCCAATGTGAAGCAACTTTTAAAAAAAACTGGATAAAATACAAACAGTTAATGTTAATAGACAAAGAATAGACTGAAGAAAAGAAGTGATCAATTGAGATAGGAAGATTACAATTTAAGTTGGTTAGTTTATAGACAATTATCTGAATGGTATAAAATAAATAAAAACCTGCTCAATTTTGAAAAAGAACCTTCTAAATTTGAGAGATAATTAAGTTCTGATGATGATCACTTAATAGCAAAAATAAATCACTTTTGAAATTTGAAATAGAAGACATAGCAGTTAAAGAACCTATGTCTAAATGGACACTTCAACTGGAATTATGGGAAAAGATGTCATCTAATGACTGAAAGTTTATATTCAAGTATGACCTTATAGAGAAAATTTGTAGTTATTGTTAACATGAAGATATAATCCTTTCTTTTCTGTATTTACATACTTAACTAAAAGAAGTAGATATTAACTGAAATTATATCCATCTTAAGTAGTGTTGGAAGTCAACCAGTGAAGTGTTGTTTAACTCTTTATTGTGACTAGTTTAGTATAGTTGCGTCTTTTTAGTTTAGAAATGTTTTTGTTTTCAAGTAAAATGTATATGTTTGTACTGTTATCCCTATATGTAGTTTTAGATATTAATTTTTTTTTTTAAAAAAAGTTATGTACCTGGACCTGTGTGGTGAACAATGCTGTGAGGGAGGGTAGTATTTTGATTGCTTCTATGGGAGAGACCAGGGCCCTTTTCGCATGCCATTTCTCATGTGAAATGGCCTCTGGAGCATTGTGCGATTGAGAGGACTGTTTCACATGACGTCCTCGCAGCTGCGCAATGCTGCTAGGGCCAGTAGGCGGCGATCAAGGAATATATCGTTTTTGGCTTCTTGCTGAAAATGATGCGCGATCACACATCGTACATTGCTTCCCCAGACACACTTACCTTGCGTGAGAAGCCTCCAGAGACGCAGCCATTACGCTTCCTCCCCCAGTGCAGCCTGGGAAAGTACCTGGCTGTGCTGTGGAAGGAAGAGGCGGAGCCCTCACGCTTCCTTCCAGCCAACAGGGAGCTGCTGCAGAGAAGAAGCAGAGGGGATGCGAGTGCCTCTTACAAGAGGCTGCTTGCATGATCCCTGCGTGCCCATGTCGGAAACAGGTAAGGTGCAAAAGGGGCCCAGGATGCTTTGTGACTGGTGGCAGGGTGCCAAGCTGCTGCAGGTAAGAGGTGCAGAGCTGGAGGTTATTTAAGGCCTGCTTACCCTTTCACATGTCCTCTTTGGATCACTGTAGCATGGCCCACCCTCCTGCCCTCAGTGCAATGTGAGTTTTTCTGGTCACTTTGGGGCCACATAGGAATATTCTCCCCTTTAGCTGTCCCCCCACCCCACACACACACATTCCATGCTGTATCTCCACAACTTGGAAAATTTGGGACTTTGGGTGGTGTCAATAAATAGGATGTCATCTAACAGGTAGTTGGGGGGAATATATGACTCTGATGTATACCTCGGCACACTTTTGGTGTAGGGTAGGGCTCTATATCTCATAACCCAGGGGATAGGGAAGAATGTTACCCTTGAGGCCAACCTGGGATTCAGGCTCTCACTTGTACAGTCCTGTGGCTTGAGGTGGGAATCCTCTAGGATTACTTTCCAATTACAGCCAGCTGCGGAGCAACCAAAATATTTGGATTGCCCTCAGGGTTGAGGTGTTTTGCCCAAGGATAGGCTGAGGAAGGAGTCAAGGGGTGAAACCTGGCTTCAGTTGGACCCACATTTGGTTGCTTCCCCTTCTTGCTCCATTTCCAGACCATCACAACGTAAATAGGTTAGGACAATTGAAGTGGCCCTTCAGGGAATAGTACTTTTGCTGCTCTATTTTGACAGGATGCTATCTGCCCTCCACCTCTGATGCTCATATTCTAAAGTTGGCAGTGGTGCTAAACCTTTCAGAGGCACTGAGCACACATGCCTAGATGACATTATTTACAATTTGACAGTTCCCCAGTAGGCATGGATAAAGTTGTTTGGTACTTTGTCCTAGCCCATGGGCCACCGCTGAGTATCCCTGCTTGTACAGCAAGATAAGAATATCTATTTCTTGATAATCTAGGGCCACAAATATTACTGTTTTTCTTTTCTAAAACCACTGTATTCTAGACACTGGATATTTTGTTGCCACAGCAGCCTTACATTTTGATTTGATTTAAGATAAACAGGCTTTGGATATAGTTATATGGTAACAGCAAACTATAATAATATATTTTTATGTTCTTTTAAAAAAATTCTAATGGACGCTAAAGATCGCTGGTATATTTTGTCTGACGCTACAGAAACATTCCTGTCAAAAAGTTTTGAAAGAAAGGAGATTAATGTATGTATGCCCGCCTGTTCCCCTTCCTGATCAGCACTTTTCTAAGCTAGTGTTTTCTGGTAGGTTGCATTATTGCAATCCAATTGGGCCACATACAAAAGCTAGAAATAGAGCATTTCATTCTATTTTATTAGCAATTACCTTTGAAATCAACTGATTTAAGAAAAGCATTCTAAAATATGGGAATGTGTGAAATTCAAACTGTACAGCTCTAATGGTTAAACAATTGTGAGTTTCTTTAGATTTGCTGTTTATTCATATACTATTCATCAGAAAGTTCTAAGATTAAAAATATTCTAATATTATGTAGCTGAACCAGAATACTTCACTTTGCTGTTGTAAATTAGCATGATGGTATAATTATATAGCATATTAGTGGCTCTGTTTAATCTGCCTACTAGAGGTCCCTTATATCTTAAGATGGCTAAATATTCATTATAATCTCTGCAGCATATCAGGTTTGTCCCTTTCTCTATCTCCTCCACCAAAGTTGACCCAGATGGCTTCCCTCTATTCAATCAGCAAGTACTTCTGAAAACAATGCAAAATGGTTAAAATGCAATAAATATCAACACTTAAGCGTTTAAGTAGATAAAATGAATTTCATGGTATGTTTAGATTGCTTCTCTTCAGAGTAGAGTTTAGTTATTTGTCCCAATAAAATAGATTTTGAGTGGGTGGCATTCTTCAGAAAAACAACCAGCATTGTTTCAATGGATCTGTGAACTGGGAGATATATTATGAATAATGGATTTGCTGTGCTCTTCGACACAGTACCACAGTGAATACAATCTCATTCTGGTTGTTCTAATAAGCAACTGCTGAAGTGCAAAATAAAATGTTCACCAACTATCTGTCCCACAGCTGAAACAATTTTCATTCATTTGTTTTCCCATAACTACTGCAGCAGGTGCCCTGGAGGCAGCATGACTGGCCATCTTCGCCGCCTTAAAAACAGCCTTAAGAATGGGCTATGTAGCTCAAATATAGAGAAGAGGCCTTTTATTCTCTTCATTGGCTTGTTAGCTCTGAAAGGGATAATTTGTCCCAAACAAACAGATATGGATATATTACCCTTTATGGTACTGGATACAGTTAAACTGATCTACTGTGTCTATATTTTATGCTGATTTAAAAGTTCTGATATACTTGTTTAATGCAAAAAGTTATATTCTAGTTATAGTGTATGCACTCTGCTATTGTGATATTATGTTAAATTATCAATTTTCTGTGGACCACTTTTTGCAGTTCCACATATTTGTGGAAAAGATGGCTATGCAACACTTACCTTATCCCTAATGAACGCAGTTCCTATGACAACATTCAGAGAGCATGGCAGAGCAGGAGGGGGCTAGAAAGGTTAGCCCTGAAAATGCAATAAGCAAAGGCAGCCACAACTTTCCACTGTGCCAGTGGTGGCCAAACTGTGGCTTATGCTCTTTATGGCTCTTTGATGTATAATGTGCAACTCATGAAGATATGTTGGCTGAGCTCTTTTTTGCATTACAATTCTTATAAAAAGTATTTTTTTTAAAAAAAAAAATCAAATTGTATAATTATTTACTGGGTATAAACTAAGAGTCCACTGGATTAAAATGAAAGTTTAATGTTTGTGGTGAGTAGCTACATTTCAGAATTTAAATCCTAATGTTAATGCTATATTTGAGTCAGAGATTAAAGAAATTTTGGAATAGCAAGGATTATGGAGGAATTGTCTTGGAGAATCAGATACTGGGTGCTGCAGAGTTTGCTTGTGTTGCACATATTAAAGCTTACTGTTTCTTTTCACTTCATTTTTTTTTTAGAAGTGCCTCTGAAAATTCTATGAAGGATGATGGAGTCATCAAACTGTAAGAAGTGAAAGTATGAAGACAAAAACAGAAATATTATTTGCTCATGGTTTGTGGATCTCAAACATATTAAGTTTATTGTACGCAGCTCTTATGCTGAGCAAGTCTGGCCACTGCAAAATATGTTTACTTCTGAAACTGGACAGGAAAACAACCAGCTCTAAGAAAAGCTGCTTTATCTGCCTCAAGTGATGAGGTCTCAGAACTGCAGGCTGGAACCTCATCCTTGCAATAAAGCACAATTCTTAAGTGAAGTAGTCAATACATAATCTATTTCTGCATCAAACAGTACACAGTACATATGTCGAGCAAAAAAGAAGCTATTTTTGTTGAAATGTATGTCATTACGATCAGGGCAGAGTGTGGAGAAGAATGGAGACATCCCCTATAGTAGATTTTTGAGGGCTGGGAAGGAAGTTTTGTAAAGGGTCTGTGTACAGAGGCATAGACAGATTGGTCTCTTTTGTCTAGGGTGACTTCTACGTTTTGCCTGGGGGGTGGTCACATTGCCTGCTGAGGGAGCAAAAGAGTGACTCCCTGCTCTTGGTATTTTCCAACTTAGAAAAAAGCCATTGCCCTTCCCCAAGGGCTGACTCTCTAACTGCACCTCCCACTAAAAAAAAATCAAAAAAAAAATCCTCCAAAGCTCTCTGGGGAAATTCTGCCATTTTAGACCCAGGAGAGGCCCTTTGTTTTACAACTGCATGTGGCCTGGAAGTTAATGAATAAGTAGCCTAGCATATTTCCAACTCTCAATGTTACCATGAGCATGGGTACCTAGTTGGTACTATGAGCCATCATCAATGTCTTGATGACAACTCTTTAGATTTCAATTATTTTTCCCTTGAACTGGTGGCAGCTGACATTGCATCAGAGTGAGGAACCTTAATAAATGCAACGCACTCAATTACTTCTTACTCTTTCTCCTCTCTAGCTTGGAGTAAGATCAAAAATAACTTAGGTGGAAGAGATTTATATCATTTTTCAACTCATAAATTTTTCAGGAGAAAGATGTATCATGTTAAGCTGACCAGCTTCACTCAGAGGTTCAGCAATGTGGGCTGAAATGTAGTAACATTTCAAAAAGGTGTGGTCATCTTTCTCAATATTTTCATTTTGGAGGAAACCTTGAAATAATTTTCAGGTCTCAGGGAGCCCTTACATAAAAATTATTATGCTTGAAGCTCAAAAGCTTGTTTGTTTGTTTTTAAAAAGATCACAATCTCTTGATGAACCCCTAGTGACTTCTCCAGAAACTACAGGGTTCTGGGGTGTCCTGGTTGAAAAACCCTGTTGGAAACTAAGGCCATTTTTGCACCAACTGTTATAGTGCTATTATTTCACTTTCAACATCCTGTGGCATTCTGGGATTTGAAGTTTACTATGTCCAGGGAGCTCTCTGGCTGAGAATTCTAAGGCCCCTCCCTAAATTTCAAACCCCAGAATTCCACAGGATGTTGAAAGTGGAATAATAGCACTGTAATAGTGTAGCACAGAAATGGACTAAGAAATAAAACATATCTAATCAGCATGGAACATAAGCACAGCTATGCTGGGTCAAGCAAGGGCTCAACTATCCAGTCTTCTGTTCCCACTGTGAGAAACCATGGGAAACAGACAGAGCATGAGTACAATTTGTATTTTGAAGCACATTTATATTTTTGTTCATATTTCAAAGCAACTGCCATATATAAACATACTGTTTCAACAATGGTGTCTACCCATCTTGACCAACAACCCATCTTTCATAAATTTGTCTAATAATTTCTCATTCTCCTCTTACTGTGTAAGAAAGATTAGATATCTGAAATGCATGCAACAATTCAGTGTGTCTTACCTTTAACACCACTAACTTCAGTGCCACTTTCCTGGGAGTATGTCACTGGGACTTACTTCTGAATAGACATACTTTGGCAGGGGAAGAGATAGGTTTAGCTTTTCTCTCCAAATGATTACTTCCCATTTCAGCACAATTATGCACAGAGTGGGTGAAAAGCACAAAGGGAGTGGGTTGGAGCACAGAGGGAGAAGCCAAGGGAATGGCAGAAGAAGGAGCCTAAGGAAAACTTTTCACTAAATTATTCAGTTGTCTAGCACTGCGTAAGCAATATGTACATTAAAGGAATACATCCCAGATAATAATATATAGTAGAAACAGTCAATAAAAGTTGGATGAGAAGAACTCAGCCTCCGAAAAATTACCAACAACTATCATAGAGACCAACAAAAGGGTCTGACACTCTGAAAGGGCCATAGCTGCTTAAGACCTCCTGTCAACGCAGACAAATAAACTCCTCCCCTCCACCGCGCAATTTCACCCTTCCAGGCAGGGCTCACCATTTCTCTTACTTCTTAAAATCTCTGAGGCAGCAGCAGAGTAGAACAAGCCAGCCAGCCCAGTTATATTTTACAAGTATATTTTCTCCAATGTCTTACTGCATCTCACAGAGAGGGACCTCACTTTCAAATAAGTATTAATGAGCTAAAATAACTAATTTGTTCAATTGTAGGAGTAACTGCAACACTAATCAGGTAACCTATGGCTTTTAGCCACATTGGTGGGGGCATTAGAATGTAATGTATCAAAAGTTGAAACAATTAATTTTATATTTTTTCCAAGCTGTGGTTAGGACCAGTATATTACAGAGATCCATTCACACAAACTTGCCCAGACATTAATATTCTCATCAGAGGCTCACATGCAGATTCCTGTACCACGTAGGGAATAACCCTGATTTTTCTGTAAATGGCTTCCAGTCATTGGTACTATCTATGCCTATCGGTGCGATCCTGTTCAATGCCAGATGGAAATGCTTTTTCTCATTTATAAATGCCCTTAAAGGATCTGTTTGCGCCTGTTATATAAATCTCTACTATGACTATATGGTTTCAAATTTTGTGAAACAATTTGGAAGACTGTTCCCCTGAACACTGATGCATGAATTGTATTTTGACATAAGCATACACCTGATGAAGGGGACACCTAACCCATGAAAGGGGCCACAGGACTGTTTATTTTTACCCTAATAGAAAGAAACAGAATTCTACACACACACACCCATCTAAGCATATGCAACGAAAATATTACCAAAAAAAGAAAAAGAAAGAAAGAAAGAGAGAGGAAAAAAAGACGAACTTGTAGCTTGTAAGGAAGATGCTCTTCCATTAAGTGCTCTCATTCAGGAGAAATAACATTTGAATGACCCCATCTATATGGTCTCGAGAGTCTTTGCCAAGGAATCAGTCCCCCCTTCCAGTCCCCAGTTCTCATGGCCAGCCCCCATCCATAGGGTAAACTCTACTAAATATTACCCAGTCCACATGGGAGATACTCCAAGGAAAGTAGCTGTTTAGCAGCTGGAGAATGGGAAGAAATTGTATGGTTCTCCAGATGTTTTTAGACTATAATTGAAAATAGCCCAAGTCAGCATAGCCAGTAGTGAGGAATGCTGGAAATTGTAGAACAGAACTGGAGGGTTGCACAACTCCCACCTCTGAGCTAAATTAATATTTTACAGGTCTCGCTGCACTCTTATCTTGCTTCCACTGAGAGTTATTCCACTAAAAGATACCTTCAGATTGCAGAAATATTTAATTTACCATCTTCAAGAAAACAAAGGGGAAAAGCTAGCAACTCTCCTATGACTCCTCTATGTAAATTTTTACAAACTTCTTATTTGTCTTCTGTCTTTTATCTATCTTATTAATGCTTTCTTTGCATCATTATATTTAAGCTGCTATTCTCCTGATCCATCTCAGCCAGGGTGAAGACTTAAAGTTTTGTGAAAAACAGCACCCTGCAAATATGTCTGAGATTTAGGCAACTAACTTTTTGCAGGGCTCAAGGCCATAATGTGACCTTAAGACAGATTGAATCTTTTCTCTCATTAGCTACAATGGGGCACATATAAACCAGCATTCCATCAAATGGCCTGGGTTTGATCATTATGTATAATTTTCTTTGAAAAATCCTTGGCAAGAAAAAAATTATACAGAAGGACTATGAATGGGAATACTGGCAGTCAGATTACAAGAGCATACAAATTGCCGCATATGGTTCCTTATTCATTTGAGACAGTAGGATAGAAAGGGGAAGAACAGTTTTGAGTTGAAATCATGTGCATGAGGCCAGAATGCATTCTTATAACAACTGATACCTGCCACATTTTCATAAAGTGTTAAAACCAATATCACATGCTTCTGGAAGAAATGTCTTGCTTAATAGTTTGAAGACAGTTGTGGGACTCATGTTCATCTTCCAGCTATTCAACTATTAGCATACACGGCTTTTATACGACATACTTGTACAGGAGAGAAGACATGACTTTCAGCTATACTGGGGGAAAAAAATCATTTGACAGCATACAATTTTATGCAAAGTTTCTCCTCTCTGAATTCTCAGTGGGGGAAGAAAAGATCCATCTCTGAAGAGTGCCTGGGGCTAAGAAAGCTAAAATTGAAATGAGAAGAATTGATAAATATGGAAGCATTCATTACAACAGTCCTTCCCTTCGATAGCAAATGACCAGCTCATCTAATTTCAAACTGGAATACATTATAGTTTACAATGATTTTGGGATCCCAGTAGCTGCCACTAACCATCTATAGCTTCTGAATAAGAAATGGGTAGTTTTGTGTCATTCAGCTTCTATAAACAGTGAAGCTATTTGGGATTGTATTTCATGCGGCATTGTGTAGTTTGAAAGAAAGGGTACCACTGGAAGACATAACAAGGGGTGCATACATAAAAATGTGACTTGACTGGTACTGACAAAGTGTTGCTGTGATGATTGAAATACTTAATCTTAATGAACACTGTTGTCTACACTGAATATATTACAACTCCTGGCATCCTGCAAATCTCTCCCTCTTTCTTGCTGCCATCACAATTTTAGTTTTGAATGCAGTGAATGATAAATATTCTCTAATGAAAGGAATGGAGAAGGGGAGGAATGGGAACAGTAAGAATGCTTAAAAATCTGAATATGGCAGAAAAGAGAATGAACCTCAGCTAAATCCATTTAGTCACTCATAGTATCCTGTCTACTGGGCAGCACAGTTGTCACAATTATTGCTCTGAATTTTAGAAATTATTCTGATTTTTTTTTTTCCTTTTTATAAAATATTTCCAATTTGCCTTCCAACACTGTCTGATTTTCTTCACCATGGAAGGGATTCCCCTGGTCTGTGGCCAATGCAGACTTTCTTTTGGTTCTCTGTCAGTAAACTAAGAAAATTTTCAACACTAAGACCTCAGGCACAAACTTTCATGTTAAAGTTAACACTTTTATTAAAGGACACGCCTATCATTGTCAAATATATAAATATTAGCTGTATTTTAAGTCTACAAGAGTGTGGAGAAAGTCTGATTTGTTTTTATTATTATTGAATCAGATTGCTAGGATCAAGATGTGGCCAACAAAAATTTTTTTAATTTCCATATATCTAAATGGAGGGTTAAATACAAACTTACATTTCTCCCATGTATTCTAATGTGAGAACACACTGGCCCAGTTGATTCCACACTAAGTGTATTTATCTTTTCCTGAAATGTCCTTTTGTAACTTTTTGCCCAAGAGTACAAAACTGTGATATGTGAGGAAATGCTAACACAACACATGCTACTCCTTTGGTTCAATCTGTACTCTACCAATGAGGAAACTATCAATGTTACCTTTTCTATTTGCCAAATTCTGCTCAACTAGGCAAATTGCACTGACTTGGGTTCTTCGTACCTCCATGCTATTACGTCTTGTTAACATTCCAAGTCCAAAACTGCAGAAAATAAATAACTAAAAGCACAAATATCATTTTCTATGAAGGGCCATTGACCCCAACACCTTTTACCAAAAAATGTGGTAAATTTTGGAGAGAAGGTTTTTTCCCTCCATTCCCCCCCCCGAAACTTTTATTTTCTGGAAAAATTGGGGGGGAGGATTAAGGAGTATTTTGTTTTTGAACAACAAATAAAGTGTTTAAGACAATGTGTTCCCATATTTACTGTGCTAAAATCATTTCTAAAATCTAGGAGGACTTTTATATAAAGCTATGCCCAGTATCAGATCAATATAATTCCTGTTCTTGATTTCCTTTTCCCAGTTCATCTTATGGAAATAAGTAATAAGTAATGCTTGCTTAATTCTAAGGACAACTAGTGGAAAAAATAATTTTGTATATTTACTAATGTTGATTTGTTCTATTGTTTCTATTGGATTTTTTTTTCCTGCCTGTTCCACAAACTGACAAACCCAGAGAGGTTTGGATATGCCTGACTGCTGTACAACGCCTGCATATTATTCAGATATTATTTACAGTTCAGGACCTTGTAGCACCATTTCTTGTAATGAAATAAAATATGATCAGTTTCTAATTATATACATGATACGAACGACTTTATGTCCCCAAAGTAAGAAAATGACTTTCAATCTGCATAGGGGTGTCAATATTGCATTCCCTCTCAATTTCTCTGAAAATTTCCATTTTTTTTTTAAAAAAAGAGAAAAATCTGTCTGCAGCCCAACCCCCTATATCAGAATTTCTGGAAATTTACATGGCTAGACCCATTATAAAAATCAATGGGAAACTGGATCAAAATGTGGGCACAGTCAGAGGTTTTAGGGAGGGAAGCTGGAGCCAGAAAAGGGTAGAGCCAGGAGCAAGAAAACGAATGTGCTGAAAAGGACTGAGCAGTGCATACATTGATCTCACTACTATTGGTGTGATTAGGCATTGCTGGCCAGGGAGAAGTATAAACTATGAAGCTGCTCTTTTTTAGCACTAACCATATTTGTCACATCTACTTTGGATCTAGTGTCCTGTTGCTGAATTCAGGCACAGCTCAGAGTTCTGATTTGTGCCACTACTGTGTCTCACTCTCCACACTAAGAAACATGCATGAAAGATCCATGTCCCATACCCAACTTCCTGGCACAGCTAGCTTAATTCTGTCACCCCACCGCCAAATGGGTTTATGTCAGCATGTGGCCAATGTGTTTAACAATGCCAGTGCTGGAGAGTTTGGTTGCACAGCTTGCACACCACTGAACACTACCGTGCCAGTGGCATTGTTATGGACAGTCATCTGCCCAGCTGTCAATAATTTGAGAGATTCTGATTGAAAGAAGTTCAGATATAGGGGTCATGGACAAGGGTGACTGAGAATGGCTTGCCTGGGACCAGACTGAACACAGAAGATCAAGAGTCCAAGAGTATACGTGCAACTGAATTTCTCTAACCTGGCTCTGCAATCTAAGTTCATATGTAGTTCACTCTCTATAGATGGTCCATGGCTTTCTGCACAGTCATGGATGGATCAATCACTCTTATTTCTAGTTTCTATAGCTTTCACATTGGCTTACGGACAAGTATGTACTTAAGCACTGATTTTAAGCACAATTTTGCTCAACATGTGTTTGGTTAAGCACATTTTATTTCAATAGATGAATTTTGAAACATACTTTTAGTGTAAAGATTAGTTGTGATAGCGGAAGTTTTATTATACAATAGGACTGGTTAGGCACTTCAGACTTCACCTTTTCAAACTTTTCAGGGCAATCAAATTGAAAATGTCCTACTTTCCTACATTTAAAACAAGTTTTATTTTCCATCTTTTCTTTTAGTGACCACACTCTTCCAGCAAAACCCTCATTTCTCTCAGCCTTCCAGGGCTTAATTTTTTCCTTATCAGCTACTTTGTCCGGAAAAAGACGGCAGCTCTTTTTCTTTTTCTCTTCATAAACAAGAGACTTTGGACCCTACCCCCCTCCCCGCTTATTGTCACCAAATGATCCATTATTCCTGCAGCTTCGTTCATTGTTTTAGGGTTTTCGTCCTGTACTAGCCATCTATACTGATAAAGTAAAATATTACAGAATTGTTCCAGGCCAGTTAGATTTTCTATGTTTTCTTTTGTCTTTACTTTAGAGCCAGTAATCCAACCGCTCAACATACAAACCAATCTAGACCCCAGCTGGAGTATAAGTTTTCTCAGCCTTCTTTCTCATATTGTGAATTTCTCATCTATGATGCTCAGCTTTTAACCAAAATATCTGTCGGACTTTTTTTTCAAATAAATCATAATTCTGAGCTCCTTATGCTATCATCTCCTCACAGCCAAACCTCCACTTATTAGACACCTGATATAGTAAATCCTCTCATCAGGGCTAAAACCTAGCTTCACACAAGCCCTCTCAAAACAAGACAGAAAATATTCCACATTTTTCCTGTTATAATATTTGCAAAAGTTCTTCATGTCAATTTGTGGGGTGGGGCTCCATTAATTTCATGACAATTTCTTGAAGAGTTTGCTGTTATTTCTAACTCCTTTAATTTTAACTGATATATCTCTACTTCACAAACCCTTTGTGCCTCTCTTTCTACCCATTCTTTCTCAAGCCTCACAGCTTCTAATCCTGTTTCATGATGCATTTGTTTTTCTCTTATTTCCAATTCTCTTAAGGCTATTTTCCTTCCCCAGACTTCTACAGTATCTGCAGCAGAATGGATCCTAAGGCATGCTTTTTCTGAAATTTACTTTCTAGCTGCAATAACCACCATTGGTAGATGAATTCTCCAATTGTCTAACCCTTTTAAAATCATGTAAACTAGAGGCCATCTAAGGGTAATAATATTCAATATTAAGTATGAGTTGTACAAAACAGTCCTTGTCTGCTGTCAATCAGTTTGATTGACTGACTGAGCTCTAGCATTAAGAGAAAGAAAGCAAATGTCTCTCTTTTCACTTTTCTCACACTCACCCCCCCAAACCATGCATATTATGGGCCAAATAGAAAAGGGACACATATTTCCTCTGTCACTCACAATATTACATTGTTCCATCTGTTGCTGCTGCTACTGTAGTTACGTGCTTTCAATCAGTGCTAACTCACAGTAACCCTATCATAGTTTTATCTTGGTAAAATTTCTTCAGAGGAGGTTGCCACTGCCCTCCTCTTAGGCTGAGAATGTGACTTGGTTAAGGCCACCCAGTGTGTCAGGAACAGATTCACTCTTACACGGATCAACAAACTTAATAGAAGATTTATTGTAACATAGTAAGGGATGCTGTCTTCAGACGTTAAAGCTCGAGAATGGAACGTTTTCCCCCCACCTTACACTTTAACAGACAGTTTCTCCTAAGATAGTTGTAAAAGAACGAACGTCATCATGCCAAATGGTTCCTTTGAAATTCCAGCCAGAAGGAATGGTTGGCGCCTGGGAATAGCTAACAGCCTACTATCACTATTTCCTCAGTCTACTGCTATCCTAAAACAATAAAACATGGAGGACTCCCGACATCCTGCCCCACTTTTTTTTTAAAAAAAAATATACATAAAGATACACAAAATAAGAAAATATCACGGAACAGTAGAAAGACAAGAAAACTAAATAGTAATATGAATGCAGTAGCAAGTCAGTGGGGATGAGGAAAATCAGCCGGCGAAGAAGTCAGCGAAGGTGCCCTCTTCAGCAAACTGGAATGAAAAACAGGATGAATACCTTAGGAAGAA